>CM046878.1:153660195-154260195 GCA_025667525.1 Glebionis coronaria
CGGTCTTCCTAGAACTGACAGTTGTTTTCATGCATTCATCATTTTTAAGGATACATATACATGTCATTGTCGCAGATTTTTGACTAAGTAATGGTTGGTACAGGACTGGCCCTATTTAGTCGCATGTGTTTTATCGAAACTTTTAGATTTGGGACCGACCCATAGGCGTCCCCTCGTTATGTCTTTTGTTTTGGGTGAACTGACCAGAGGCGTTCACTCTCGAGCATACAAAAGTTTTCATAAAACTGCATCATGCATTCATACACAAAATTTTCTTGCATAAAATTTTTCTCGTGAAATTTTAGTATAAATTTTTTTCATGTATATATTTATATTTTATGTTTTGATCTGTTTAATCATATGTTTTATGTTATACTGTCAGATGGTTCTCACACGCGAACAGGAGCAGCTAAATGTTGCAATTCAGGCTGACATGCAAGCCTTGCTTCCTCAACTGAGGAATGACATCAGGGCTGAAGTTCAAGCTACCAACAATCAGCAGCATAATCAGCCACCATCTCCTCCTCCTCCAGTGACATTAGCAGTATGGCTGGAGAGATTCAACAAGCTCCGCCCTCGAGATTTTGAGAAGACAGATAGCCCCAGCGATGCTGAAAGCTGGTTGGCTCACATCGAGAAGATTTTCAACGCTATGGGCTGTGACCCCGCATACAAGGCGAGGTTGGCATGCTATCGGTTCGAAGGCGATGTACTCAACTGGTGGTTAGCATTGATGCAGTCTGAAGGTGGTGATGAGTGGGTTGCTGGTTTGACTTGGGCTCAGTTCAAGGACAGGGTGATGGAGCAGTTCTTTCCCAAGGCTGAGCAGGACAAGCTCAAGAGAGAGTACCATGGGATCCGATAGAGAGCCGGGGAGAATAGCAACGAGTTTATGCAACGCTTTCTTCGCTTGGCTGGTTTCCTTGGTGCGGCAGCAGGTACTCCTGAAGAGCAGGCACATCACTTTAGATGGGCTCTTTGCACATCGGTCGCAAACAATCTGGTGTGTGCTACGTTCGACACTGTAGCACAAGTGGCCGATGCAGCGCGGAAACTGGAGATGCTGCAGGAGAGAGATGAGTTCGGGGAAGCTGAAAGACCCGACAAGAGGTAAACATCCGTATTCAAGCGGTGACCAATCCGTATATTTTTCCATATGTCAATTATTCATCTCTTAAATGTATCTTCCAGGTAGAAAACTGGGGACCGGTCTCAGCCGGCTACTCAGCAGCAGCCTCATCAGCCCAAGGGAAACGGTCAGACTAATGACCGTTCTGCTACGGATAGGCGTGGCGGTAATGAAAATTACCATAACAACGTTGGGCACTCCAACAGCAGCAGGTCCTAATACTTACGCAATTCCTTATGTTTTATGTTATAACTCATATTCTGACACTTAGCAAAACTTCTACCAGGAACCATGGAAACGGTAGGGACCAGAACCAGAGAGGTTCGCAGCCTAACCGTCCAGCTATCACTGGTATTCAATCTTACGGTTATCCGCGTTGTCCTTTGTACTAACTATCATGTCTTATGTAAAATGTTTTATCAGGTTCTCAGCCAGCCAGAGCACCTGCTGGAGGATACACTCATCCTCTTTGCTCTACTTGCCACCGTAGGCACCCAGGACCATGTCGCCGTAATACTGATGCGTGCTTCAAGTGTGGTCTTCCTGGCCATATTATGAAGGATTGTCGTAAGGGCGAGATGGAGGGTACATCCGGACATGCTGATACCAAGCCGCCTCCTACTGCCGGGCGTGTCTACACGACATCTCGAGACCAGGCCAACAAGTCTACAGGTACCATCACTGGAATCTTGTATATGTATGGTCAAGCTGCATGTGTTCTTTTCGATACGGGTGCTACTCACTCGGTTATTTCTATTGCTTATGCTAAGAACATTAGGATGCCTCCCTTGCCACTAGAAAATAGGCTTACTATTTCCACGCCTTTGAGGGACTCTGTATTAATCACCCATGTATACAAGAGTCTTCCCCTAGAATTTGATGATAAGGTTCGACCTGTCGACGCACTTCCGCTGGACATGAATGACTTCGACATGATTTTGGGCATGGATTGGCTATCCAAGTATCATGCTACCATAGACTGCCATTCATATCAAGTTATCTTCGGTGATGTCAATGCACCAGAGTACATTCATAATGGGTTCATACCCGGACGGTCTGTACAAATCATATCCACCCTGCAAGCGCGTGCACTACTGTCACATGGTTGCGAGGGTTATCTAGCTACGGTTCACGACATGGATGCTGAATCTCCATCGATTCAGGATCAACCTATAGTGTCGGAATTCAAAGATGTGTTTCCAGCAGAACTTCCGGGCATACCACCTGCACGAGAAGTGGAATTCAGTATCGAGCTGGTTCCAGGAGCTGAACCAATCTCCAAGGCTCCTTATCGCATGGCTCCCATAGAGCTGAAGAAGATGAAGGATCAACTGCAAGAACTTCTTGAACGAGGTTTCATTCGACCGAGCGCATCTCCATGGGGCGCACCGGTCTTGTTTGTTAAGAAGAAGGACGGCAGTATGCGTCTTTGCATAGACTATCGCGAGCTCAACAAGATTACCGTTCGGAATAGGTATCCACTGCCATGAATTGACGATCTGTTTGACCAACTCCAAGGGGCCAAACACTTCTCCAAGATTGATCTTAGGTCAGGCTATCATCAGCTACGGGTCAAGGAGCAGGACATCGCTAAGACTGCCTTTCGTACCCGTTATGGCCACTACGAGTTTGTAGTTATGCCATTTGGCCTGACAAATGCTCCAGTAGTGTTCATGGATTTGATGAACAGAATCTTCCATGAATTTTTGGACAAGTTCATCATTGTCTTCATCGATGACATCCCGATTTTCTCAAAGTCCAAGGAGGAACACGAAGACAATCTTCGTACAGTGCTACAGATTCTTCGCCAGAAGCAGCTGTATGCTAAATTCTCCAAGTGTGAGTTCTGGTTAGACAAGGTGGCATTCTTAGGTCACATTGTATCAGCAGAAGGAATCACTATGGATCCAGCGAAGGTTGAGGCCATTACTAAGTGGCCAAGGCCGACATCAGCGACGGAAGTCCGCAGTTTCTTAGGCTTAGCTAGCTATTACCGTAGGTTCGTGGAGAACTTTTCCCGCCTAGCACTACCATTGACCAAACTGATGCGGAAAGGGGAGAAATTCGTCTGGACTGAAGATCGAGAGAAGAGCTTTGAAGACCTGAAGCAGAAGCTAGTATCTGCACCTATTCTTACTCTACCATCTGGTATGGGTGGATTTCAAATCTACAACGATGCATCGGGGAAGGGACTTGGTTGTGTTCTCATGCAACATGGGAAAGTGATCGCGTACGCTTCACGGCAGCTTAAGCCTTATGAAGAAAATTACCCCACGCACGACCTGGAACTTGCTGCAGTCGTGTTTGCATTGAAGATACAGAGGCACTACTTATATGGAGAATCATGTGACATTTTCACGGACCACAAGAGCTTGAAGTATATCTTCACTCAACGTGAATTGAACATGAGGCGGAGGAGATGGTTGGAGCTGTTGAAGGATTATGACATTAATCTACAGTATCATCCTGGAAAGGCAAATGTAGTAGCAGATGCTCTTAGCAGGAAGTCCGGAATGATCAACGACATTAAAATCGAAGAGGAAATCATCAGAGACTTGGAGCGACTAGACATCAAGATCATGGTACGTGGACAACACGGTAACTGGGCTAATCTTAGAATGGAACCAGAGTTGCTATCTAAGATCAAGGAAGCTCAGAAGGATGACGGAGAAATCTGGGCGATAGTACAGAATTTGGAGAAGCAGACAGAATTCAGAGTAGATGCAGATGGTATCGTATGGCAGGGCACGAGACTTTGTGTTCCTGATGACCAAGAACTCCGGGAAGCTTTGTTAGCTAAATCTCATAGCTCCCCATTCTCTATACATCCTGGTTCGACTAAGATGTACCATGACATCAAGCAGTACTTTTGGTGGAGTGGTATGAAACAGGATGTGGCCACTTACGTCTCCAAATGTCTTACCTGCCAGCAGGTTAAGATCGAGCATCAGCGATCTGGCGGTCTCCTTCAACCGTTAGATATTCCAAAATGGAAGTGGGACAAAATCACCATGGATTTTGTTATCGGTCTTCCGCCTACCAAGAGGAAGCACGATGCAATTTGGGTTATCATAGATCGACTTACCAAATCAGCTCATTTCTTAACGATCCGCAAGGAAGATTCGGTAAGTAAACTCGCAGATACGTATAGATGAGAGATCATGAGACTCCACGGTGCACCATACAGCATCGTCTCAGACAGAGATCCTCGATTCACTTCGCGCTTTTGGAAAAGTCTGCAGAAAGCTTGGGGTACACAACTTAAGATTAGCACGGCTTTTCATCCTCAAACGGACGGACAGTCGGAGCGGACCATTCAGACATTGGAAGATATGTTGAGGTCATGTGCGTTGGAATGGACGGGTGATTGGGACGAATACATCTGTTTGGTGGAGTTTGCATACAACAACAGTTGGCACGCAAGTATCAAGTGTGCTCCATTTGAGATGTTGTATGGTAGAAAGTGTCGCGCCCCAATATGCTGGGATCAGGTTGGCGAGCGAACACTTGAAGGACCGGAAATCATAGAGATGACCAATGAGAAGATCGCAGTAGCTAAGCAGAAAATTCAGGAGGCACGGTCATGTCAGAAGAGTTACGCCGATAAGCATCGTAGGGATATACACTTTAATGTAGGAGATCACGTCTTCCTTAAGGTTTCGCCGACACGTGGTGTTAGACGCTTCGGGATTAAAGGGAAGCTCAGTCCTCGTTTCATCGGACCGTTTGATATCATTGAACGAGTCGGTGAAGTATCTTACCGATTGGCGTTACCTCCGCAGCTTTCGCATGTGCACAATGTGTTTCATGTGTCCTTACTCAGAGGGTACCAGTATCATCCCCTTCACATGGTTCAGTATCCACTGGAATAGATACGTGAAGATCTCACTTTTATAGAAGAACCCGAACGAGTTCTTGACAGACAAGAACGAGTCATGAGAAAGAAGACGATTCCATTCGTCAAAATTCTATGGAGGGATCATACCGAGCGGGAAGCCACTTGGGAAACGGAGGAGTCTATCCGGGCTTCTTACCCTCATTTCATATTTTGAATTCGGGTATGTTCTTCTTTTCCAGTTACTTTATCTATAATTCAGGGACGAATTATTCTTTTTAGGGGGGAAGAGTTGTAAAACCCGCATGCTTTTACCATGCATAGTACTCTTAGGATCGTACGTACTACATTAAAACTTTCCTAATATAGCATGATTACGATTACGTGTTAGGAGTTTACGTATTACGTACGTGTTAAAACACGATAAGTATTTACTATGCACGATCACGTAATATTTATTTGACGATAATTAATCACGAACATGCGATCATGAAATCATGAACGTAATTAAAACACGAACTATTATTAATTACGTATATATATTTATTACGAGCGTAATTAAATATATTAGATCACGGTATTTACGTAACGAGAACATTTAAAACACGAACACAAATAATCACAAACGTTTAACTTAATAACGAGACACGGAAAAAGGTACGGGTACCCCAAGTGGGGTCCCTACCCGCGGCAACAAGGACAAATGGGCCAAGCCCATTTGTCAAATTTACTAAAGGGGGTTATTATTTTTTTTACTACTCATTTAATCTTTACAGAAGATTTTTAAGAAAACCTAAAAACCTCCTTTCCCTTGTCTCTTTGTGCCGCCACCCTACAACCACCATAAGAGGTGATTTCTGATCTTGGATCTTGAAGTTTTAGTGATTGATCGTGTTGGTTCTTCGTCCTTTTGATCTACGAATTTGGTAAATCCTTTTTAAACCTTTTCTTTTGATTTAATCTTTTTATAAATCAAGAACATGTGTTGTTTTTATAAAAACATAATAATTAAACATGGATCTAACATGATTTGGTGTTAAATAAAATCAAAAGGGTGTTTTTAAGGGGTGTTTGTTTTGGCCACAGGCTTCACCGAACCCGAAGGGGTCTCGGTTTGGCCAAGCCGACCACCACCAAGACCATACGGTCTTGGTTGGTGCGTGTGGGTCCCACGGCAGCAGTAAAACACGGGGTACCCCGAGTTGGTTTGGGGTACGGTGTCGATTTCATGTCCGGTTCATGTTTTTTTAGTCTAGATCCGGTTCATGGTGTATGTTTAGTTTTTTTTATGTTTATGATCTTAGGTTAAAATTAAATTAATAAAATGATATGATTAATTTAATAACATGACTTAGGTTATTTAATTATTTAATAATCATGAAATTAATTAACCTAAGTATTTGTATATTCAAGACTTATAATTAATTAATTATTTTAAAACCATGGATATAATTAATTAATTAATATGACTTAGGTTATATTATTAATATATAATAATACATATTTTAACCTAAGTATTTAACTTATTTAATTAAAACATGTTATACTTTAATTAAATATTTTAACCTATAGTTTAATTAAATTACATGAAATAGTTATTAAACTATACATTATATCATATGACTTAGAAAATAATCATGAAAACACTTAGGCTTATATACTTAGCTTATTTAACCAGCTTATTTCTAATTATGGAAACTTTCTATTTTTTTAGAAACTTAATTAAATAAGGCAGCTAATCTATTTATGGAAACCAGCTATTTTTAGAAACTTATTTATTTTAGGCAGCTAATCTGTTTATGGAAACTTATTTAATTAAGGCAGCTAATCTATTTATGGAAACTTTCTATTTTTAGGAACTTATCTATTTTAAGCAGTAAATCTATTTTTGGAAACTTTCTATTTTTGGAAACTTACTAATAACTGACTTTTGGTTGGTTAATAAAAACGTTTTTGCTTGCAAGATCTCTTTTTGCGTTGCTCGTACCCAATTGATATATATCGTTGTTTCGTTCTCGGTATCTTCTCGAATTGATCACGGTCCAAAGTGGAATCGTTGTAATTGGTGACAAAAAGGGGGAGCTTTGGTCTAAATCTACTAAATGTAAATACTAGAAGTAATAAGATTAAACTAAAAATTATAACTGAGAATAAGTACCTCAACACTGACTGGAAAACTCAATTCTGGATCCCTATGCGGAATAACTACTCTTACTCGGAATAATTAATACCATCCGGAACTTTGTGCTATGCGGAATAATTTAACAGAAAACCTTATGCGGAATAATCAATTATGCGGAATACTGGACTCTATGCGGAACATTTACCCTACTCGGAATATTTTACCCTATGCGGAAAGTATGCTCTATTCGGAATTTATGACTATGCGGAATATTTAAAGAAAAACCTTTATGCGGAAAGTATGCCCTATGCGGAATAATTATCTTAATCGGAATACTTGTTCTATTCGGAAAGTTTGGGCAATGCGGAATATTTTCAAACAGAACCCTATTCGGAATCTTTTGGAAAGAAAGCCTTACTCGGAATAATTGAAATATTCCTAATAACCAAGAAAATTTATCCCTATTCGGAATAACTGATATTCCGAATAAACAAGAAAAATAACCTCTACTCGGAATAATTGAAATATTCCGAATAGACACAACCCCAGATTCCCTATTCGGAATCTGGGCAAGATCAGAAACTGGGAATGCGAGGAACAGGGGAAATCAAAGAACGAATTCAATCACCAAAAATCACCAAGTTTATGATCAAAACTTAAACCAACTTTACCACTAATCTTTTACTCATAGAAAACTTGAATCCAAAGCAACTAAATCGCAAAACCCACTTACTTTTGGCAATCAAACCGAACGAATCAACTTAAGAACTAAGAATAAAAAAGAGATGAAGAACAAGATTATGGAAAGATTAAAAGAAGACTAGTATTTATGATTTCAGATTCAACAAACAAGATGGAAAGATCAAACTTACAAGATTGGAAGAAAATTAAACAAAGATGAAAACCGCTCCTTAAGGGAGATGGTTCCTAAGAACTCGGAAATAAAATAACAGAATAGAAGATGGTGGAGTCTTGAATGGGAGGAGTATTTATAGGCTTCTCCCTTTGTTGGTGAGTGGGCTTTCTTCCCTTCTTTTTGTCTTCTCGTCTTTTCAGAAAACTTGACGTTTTCGATTCTGATTCGGGATTTGTCGTCGATTAAATTCAACTCGTCTTTTAATTTCTTCGTTAAATAGACTTGAGTTTCTTCGACATGTGTAAATCTTCCATCTTTGGTCCTTTTCTTCGATAAATCTTCAAATAGGCCCATTGACTTCAAATCTTTTGCATCTCTTGGACAATAGACTTCGTCTTTAGTCTTTTTCCTTGATAAAACCCATGCAATCCCATGTTTTCTTTAATATTCATCCGGTTAGCTCTGAAAACACAATAAACACAAAAACCACGCATAATTCCAAACATATGATATTAAATACGTATTTTGGTCTAGTTTTAGCCAGAATTAAGTGGTAAAAGGATGGGTGTTTACACACCTATCACTTACTATTTTTGGAAACTTTCTATTTTTGGTAACTTTCTATTTTTAGAAACTTTCTATTTTTGGAAACTTTCTATTTTCGGAAACTTTCTATTTTTGGAAACTTTCTATTTTAGGAAACCTGCTATTTTCAGAAAGTTACTTATTATTACACAGTAAGTATAATAACACATGAAATACCAGAAATACTTAATCAGATTAAACAGAATATAAGATAAAACATAGTTTAAGACTTAGAAACAGTAAAACATGGTAAGAACACATAAAATAAGTTAAGACATGACATAAAGCCAGCTATGTATTTAGTAAGCAGATACTTATTCATGTACGTATTTATGTAGCACTAGTGATTCGGAAGTAGGATTCCTCTCAGTTCATCTTCTTCGTTCACTGGATATAAGGTACGGATTCCCGTCCTTTCAGTATGGACATTCTTTCCTTATTAGGATTCCTCGTATGCAGCCAACTGTTTTCCCGTAGTATAAGTTACGTGTTTGATTGCTTATGTTTAGTTAAGATTACCTATAGCCATATACATGCATGACCAGTTTCACCTAGTTATGGAGGTACCATAACCATAACATTAGAGGCACTGATGTTATGACTTCACCACGGCGGAGTGATTGCTCGTGGCGTCCCTTCAGCTTTTGGCCATTTATTTATATTTATCATGTGGGGCGTATGGGTGCATCCTAGTTACATGTTTTTATTCAGGATTTCATGGTGAATGTGGTGTGTGCCTTGCATCCTTCACAAGGAGCTGATCCCTCCTACCCAAAAACCAGTATATTAAATTAGAGGCAGCCCCTCTAATTTGCATGATGAGGTCACCCCTCCAAGTATTCATGCACGGTGGATTTTCATGACCTATATTGGCTAATGGTAAAATATGACAAACAGTTTTTATAAGATAAACATAAGACTTTCAAACTATTAAAACCAGCTTTATTAAGACTTAACCAGGTTACTCGGGACTTAGTTTTCTTCCGCTGTTATTATGTTATATGTTTATCCTATTCATGCTTTATTATACATCCGTGCACTGAGCGTATTTGCTCAGCCGTTTTCCTTTTCTATGTTCCCAAAACGGCAGGTACTCAGGGACGCTCGTAGACACTAAGAGTACGTGCATATGGACTGGAAGCTGTCTAGCCTTCTTTACATTATGCATTTCCTTTCTTATGATACTTATGCTTTGGACATTGTTTAGTCCTTTCCTTTATTATACTATGTTTGTGTGTGATGAGCTTTACTTTTGGACTACCGATGTTTGATTCCGGTATTTTCCTTTTATGGTCAAGTAATGTTTAGACATTTTTCCTTGTATACTTTGATGACACGCCATAATGTCTGTGATATTTCCATTTCCAAAATGAGGTGTTACAATCCAGTTGTGGATTGTGACCTTAGCCCAGACATCCAACCAAGTAGATGATTGTGTGGATTTGTGACATTAACACAAATCACCAGCACAAAAAGATAAAACAAAGGAGTTTAGTTATTTTGTAGAGTTGAATGGCAGATTGAAACAATAAAATTGCTGTATCAAAAACACAATACAAACAATCGAAACAAAAAACAAAAAATAAAACACCATAACCTTTTTTAAAAGATGCGATCCCTAAAAATCACACTTCAAATAATAAACACCTCATCGCTAGACAATGCACCTTACCAATTGATATTTTCATGCATCTGTATCATGATACAATATAAAAAGGATGAAACGCTTCTTTTTATCACTTTTAGAAACAAAACAAACGCATCACACTGGAATATGGCCCCAACAAAGTAGTTTTTAATTATTTAGGAGGCTATAAGTATTTTTTAGGAACGAAGGGGAGAGTTTTAGAGTTTGGATAAATATTAGGGTTTTATAGTTAGGTAAATTGAATTTTGGGTTGCAATTGTTCGCCTCTTTTACTACTTCACTGATTGGTTATTTAGATGCGGATTTGGATGGTTGTCCTATTACTCAGCGTTCTATTTTTGGTTATTATATATTTCTTGGCAACAACTTACTCTTATGGTCCTCAAAGCGTCAACCAACGCTTTCTCGTTCTAGTGCTGAGGTAGAGTATCATGGTGTTGCTAATGATGTTGCCAAAACTTGTTGGTTGAGTAATTTATTACGAGAGATGCACACACCTTTATCTTCTGCTTTGCTTGTGTACTGTGACAATGTTAGTGTTCTTTACCTGTCATGTAATCCAGTTCAACATCAGCGTATGAAACACATTCAGATTGACATACATTTTATTTGAGATTTAGTTGTGGCTGGTCAGGTTCGAGCTCTTTATGTTCTTTCACGTTACCAGAATGCAAACATTTTCACTAAATAATTTCCTTCCGCATTGTTTGAGGAGTTTCATACCAATTTAAACGTTCATGTTCTCCCGCTCCAAATGCGGAGAGTGTTATCCCATATTCTTAGTATTACATATGTGTATTGGGATCTAGCCTACTTCTAGTATAATCCTTTTATTTCCATATACATTGTACCGTATCTTTGATTAAGAGATATGAAACATTCTACACTTGCGTATCTTTGACTAAGAGATACGAAGCATTCTACACTTATAGATTAAAGGATCAATTCATGCAAAATGAACAACCATATGGACAACTAGTGTAGTTATTAAGTTTTAAAACAAAATGTGCAATTATCTGTCAATCATAGAATGATTTATGTTATTAGCTATAAAATAATATATACAACAATAACGAAGATTAAAGAGCAATCAACGATTATAACAATCAGGGCCGAATTTGAGCATGTGTAGAGTCATCAACCGCATATGCATCTAAATTTGAAAGGCCCCCATGATTTTAAACTTGAAAGGTTATTTAATTTGATTTCTAGCGTGAAATTGATAAAATTAGGTTGAAAAAGTATATTTGTATGAATTTTGAAAAGAAATTATGATGAAAAATACAAACAAGGCCAGTAACGTTTATATCTCGATGAGAAAGATGATGATTTTTGTTTATTAACACTTTGAGCTCCTAAAGTCTATAGTTTTTACAACTTTAGTTATATAATTTTGTTTTCAAATAAGTGTAAAGAGTTTACAAACTTTGCCATTTTCATCCATTATTAATTTAGATATATATATATTAGCTCTGTATTTTTCTTTTTGCCACGTAAACCATTTTGATTTGATTCACTTCACTTTTTTGGAATACCTATGTAGTCTTTTCAAAATTAAGTTTTTAAGGTTACTTTTTCAAATACTACACCGTTGTGTAATACGTGTTTTTAGCGAAACTTGAACCACAATGTTTTGATCGATACGCGTGTCACATACTGCTAAATAGTAAGCACTAAACTAAGACTTTGGGTGTATGTGTAGTTAGCAAACTTAGTAGCGCAACTTTTGCACATGGTTCCCAAAATCAACAAGACGGTATTGATAAGATGCTTATAAAAAAAATACACGCATATTAGGGCATTCATTATAATGGATTTTTAAAAAAATTTATAATTATGAAGAGATTTATATTTCATTTCAACTATAGCGAACACTCATTTTATGTCTAAGTGGAATGAAAATGTCATTATTTTTGAACTTCTTTAAAAACTGGGTAAACTGCAAAAAAACATCCCTCAACTTTCCCATTTTCGCAAATTTGCCATTGAGGGCAAACTTCAAGCAATTTTGACACTATACTTCAAAATCTCGTGCATTTTTGCCACCGAGTTGACGATTTTTCAATTTTCGCCGTTTTCTTCCGTTAAGTCCCACACGTGCATGATACGTGAGGGTATATTCATTATTTCCCGTGCCACCTCATCTCGTTACCCAGTATCCACCTTTTTCTTATGCAATTTTCGTCCGAGAAAACATTTTATACCCGCAATGATTGCTTCCACCATTGGTTTATGCATATTGCGTCTCTCAAACCATTTTCTCAACACGACACGATCGCTTTCTCGGTTAAAAAATTCAGTTCCATGTCTGAATTTGCAATAAAAAGTATCCATCATGTATGTTATTAATACATCATCTCATTTCCTTCCATTCATTTTGTATCTCACCACAAAAATACCAATCAACAACAATCAGAACATGGATAATTCTTAGCAAAATCGCTCTCGCGGTATCAACATCCTTGATTTGGATCTCCTTGATGGTAAGCTTCGGTCTCCTTTAGGTCTTTTATATGGTAAACTTAGTTTGGATATGCTGCTATTTTATTTCCTAATTTATAATTGATCTGTGTTCTCTCTTTTTTTTGTTTCACAGAATCGAATTAAAACTTGTTTACTGTGCAAATCCATCACAATGGTGAATTTACCACACCACCAGAAAGAATTTATCAGTTTGGTACTATAAGTTGGTTTGACTTAGTTCACAGTGACAAGTTTGGTATGTACACACTCATATAAATGTTTAAGGATCTAGGATACATAGAAGGTATGGTTTTGTTCGCGCATTTTAAGATTATTGGTCGGTCATTGGACGACGATTTACTACCACTATCGTCTGAAGAAGACGTTGACAGATTTTTAGAGTATGTTCCTAGGTTTGAGGAAATGGAGGTGTATATTGAATTAGGTGTTTTGTTGGTATAGCAGCACCTGATGGAACAAAAGGAAAGTAAGGGTAAGGCTGTAGTTGTAGAAGAAAATGTTGGTGATGATGTTATGAAAGAGTTGGCTCTAGAAAGTGTCAACAGTAAGAAGATGGTGAAATTTTGTCAGACTAGCTTTGTTAGGAGGGACGGAACATCCATGGAAGCATACCAATTCCATCTCAATGATTGATTTATTAGTTTGGTCACTGACACTTGCAAATCAACATGTATATGTTAGGATGTTTGACATTATAGAGTCAAACATCCATGGAAGCATACCAATTCCATGTCAAAAAACCATAAACAAAAGATTTTTCTTTCCATTAAACTTTAGAAACACAAGGGTACATCCAGATATCCAAAACACATGGGAAAAACCAGTTGCAACTAAACACTGTCCTATCATTCCGTCCTTCAATTTCTTCACAAGTTTGACAATCTCACGCGCACCAAGATGGGATTGGTCCTTCATAATTTAGAGATTAATTGCCTTCCCCTATCCCTCTTTTTAGCATGCTTCAAGACTTGCAATTTGGTAAGCGTCATCATTATCGTTAACCTGTAGAAAACTTTCCATCTCCTCAATGAACCTTGATCTCATTCTGACAATCTCCTCCACCTCAGAACATAGACTTTTGAATCCCTCCTCTAGTTATAGCTCATTCTTTAATTCCTTCTCCATGAACCCAATTAGGGTTACGACCAAGTCAGTGGACTTGGAAGTAGATTCAGATTGAATGTTTGTCATTGTATGGTAGAAGAAGGTATGTTTGGTATAATAAACTTTGTGAATAGAGTCATGGATATATATAGACGTGAAAGTTGAAACATTGTGCAATTTAGGTCCTTAAAATAAAGGGGGGCATTTAGGGTGCTTTTATAGATAAACAAAAGAGGGTACAAAACACACCCCGATCAAAACAGGGTAATTAAAACAAGAACGTCATAAACAGTAAAAACATGGTACAAATCCTAATCACTGTCACTGTCACTGTCTTCCATGTGATCCACATAAGCTTGCTTTTGGCTTATAGCCTCCCTAACTTTCTCAATCATCTTTGTCAGATTAGCCAACTTTTGTGGGTCGCTATCACGCATTTCCTTTAAACAATCGACCCAACCATCTTCATCTTCATCAACCTTTGTCTCGATCTCGTCGATTAGCATTCCAATATTTCCTAGGGTATTCCTCAACTGATCACACTGACCGCACAAAACATCAACATAACCTTGTTCGACAACAACCATTTCACCAATGTACAGACCCATACATGCGTTCATCTCAGAATCTCCGCATACTTCCTTCAGTTTGTTAAGGATAGAAGTTCTTCCAGTCATTTTAATTGAGATAAATTGATTAGTTGAAGGATTTGTGAAAGAGTTAGGGTTACAGATAATATAATTGGGGGCGAATATTGATTAATCACCGAGTGTTAAGAATATACTGAAGTCCGAAAGGTGGTGCAATTTAAGTCACCGTGACAAGTTTTAGTAACTCAAAAGTCGTGCCATCTGAAAAGACTCAAAGGTCATGCAAATTACGTCCTTCAAAAAGTGTTAGAATGTGGACCACCAATTTTTTTGCGTAAAAACTGTTTGAGGGACGTAATATACATAAACCAAAAGTGGAAGCAATCGTGGCGGGTATAAAATATTTTTGGGACGAAAATTGCATAAGAGAAAGGTAGATACTAGATGACGAGATGGGGTGGCACGAAAAATGACGAATATACCCTCACGTGCCAGGCATGTGTGGGACTTAACGGAAGAAAACGACAAAAATTTAAAAATCGTTAACTTAGTGGCAAAATTGCTTGAGATTTTGAAGTATAGTAGCAAAATTGCTTGTAGTTTGCTCTCAGTGGCAAGTTCACGAAAATAGGAAAGTTTAGAAACGTTTTTTACGGTTTACCCTTAAAAATTTGATGCTTTTGATTCATTTTTATATAAGGCATTTTATAAAATTGATAAAGTTTATATTAAGTGAATGTAAGTTATTACAGTTAGGGCTGCAATCAAGCCAAGTTTTTATCAAGCAACTTTAGTTCGAGCTCGAGCTTGGCTCGATCAAGCCAAGCTTTTATCAAGCTTAAGCCCAAAAAATAGCTTGAAGCATATTTCAAGCTCAAACTCAACCTTTTAATAGGTCGGCTCGAACTCTTATCAAGTTTTCAAAATTTATTAAAATGTGTTTTATGATGAATTCATATAAGCAACTCATGGTTAATTTGAGTATTAACTTAATAATAAGGGCTTATTTCATAAATAAATAATATATTTTAGAAGGATTTTTTTAACTTTGATTAAATTTATAATTTAGCTTATCGTATTTAAATAATTTTTTTGTTTTTATAAATTTATTACATTTACTTGGTACTTGGTGAAATATAATATGTATACATATTTTTTGTACTCTTTTTAATACGAAGGTGTCGTAATTGCTTTAACAATCACATCACGCAATGGTCTTTGGGACCTTAATCGTAGTGGATCGCAAAACGCATTTTGAAACTAAGAATGTACGATTATGTTAATTTTGGTTTTATTAATGTTAAATGAATCGAATTTGGTTTCAAGATATGGTTTTTGTTTGTTTTAATTTATACATACGTTTTTATTGATGAGTTTTATTATATAAAAATAATAATTTTATACACATTCAAGTTTTTTTAGTCAAACTCAAGCTTTGATCAAGCATGGATTGTTAATGCTTGACAAGCTATCAAGCCAAGCTCATGCTTACAATTTTTTTATCAAACCAAGCTCAGACCTTAGGCTACATGCAACGCAACCGGAATTATTCGGTCGTCAATCGGTCGCGACCGAATCGGCGCGTTGCGGCGATTCGGTCACCGGACTCGATCCCCCTATTCCGTCTTAGTCACGCTCGATTTGAAAAAACTGAAGTGGGCTGTGTTTGTGTTTGTGTGTTTATAAAAATAACTTTTTTTAAAACATGTTTTAATCGTGTTTTAATTATATAAACTTTATAAAAAATTTTAAATTTTAATATATTGAGCTTTGTTTAATTCCTCACAACATATATTAATTTGACAATTTCTAGAGTTAGTTTTAGCTAATGCATTATACCCCCTTTACTTCTAATGTTCGTAATGTTTTTAAGTTTACGTAATGTGTGAGTTGAGCTTAACCGTAAAAAAAAAACTTTTTTTAAAAAATTTAAAATTTAAACCATGTACCGTAAACGGAAACGTAAACAAATTTTATTCGAAAATTAAAAAATTTATTCCATATTTAAAACATGAAAATACTAAAATTGGAATAAAATAGGAAATGAAATACACTACTAAATAGATAAAATAAAATTACATAATACGATTAGTCAGTTCCCGGATCTGAATCCGAAAACTGATCGGGTAACTTCCAACGCATTGTTTCTTCTTCTTCTTCTTCCGCCATAATTTGTGCCTCCCAGTCCCTTCGTGCCATTTCTTATTCTTCCAGACTTTCTCTCGACGCTTTTTGATCTAGGTATAGTTGATACACCTCATTGTCAGTCATTCAGCCATCTGAGTCATTTTCAATTGGAAAGGGTAGATCGGGCGACACATTTCGGCGTCGGTGTTGTTGCGACAAAGAACTGATATGATCTGTTTGAGATCGGGATGAAGAACCGATATGAGTTTGTGATGGATAACCCAAGTTATTCAACCATTCAGTATTTTTTTCAATTCTAGCCTCTAATTTTACCGACTTTCTAAACAAAGATCTCTGGACGTTGAAATCGATATCAGATTGATTACTAAGATACGTGTCGATTAAATGACGCTTCTGTGGGGAGAGATCACGACATGTTTCACATGCCGTGCGCAATTTTGTATTTTCTTCGGACGCACCATCAAAATCATTAGCTAACTTTGTAAGCTCATCGTAACGACGTTATTGTTGAATTATTTGTTTCTGAATCATAGCGTTAATCTCGGCTTCGGTATGTGGGAATGAGCATGTCATTTTTGATTTCTGAATGTTCGTGTGAAAAAACAGAGTTGTGTGAGAACATATTGAGTTGTGTGTGAAAAACCTGTGTGTGAAAATGTGGTATTTATAAGAGAAAATAATGATTTAGAAAAAAATAAAAAAATTTCAACTAGGTCGCCGGGTTGTAGCAAATAGGTCGCACTAGATCGCCGGAGAGAAAACTGAAAAAACTAGATCGCAACCTAGTTAGCGTTATGAGTAGCCTTATAAAACTTGAGTTCAGCCTGACTCAATTACACCCTTAATTACACCAGATGCTTTTAGTACTTTCTTTTCATATGGTAATATAGTAATATACATTGATAAAGCATAGATAAAAACACTGCGAGTACCTTTTATTGAGGAAATTTCTTATCTGGACCATTTAGATACTAAAATACCAAAATGAACCGCGCATAACAACTTTACATCTTTTAGGATAATCGTTGGATTTAAAACATATGTCATATCGTACGACCAAAAATTGAAGCGCGTGATTATATATTGTGCGCCATATTCTATGCGCCTCACGCATGGTAAACATTCAGAATGCGCCAAGTGCATCATACTTATGCGCCTAATTTAGTTTATGCCTTAACAAGTAATTATGCGCTTACATGCATAACTTGTATGCGCTTGGTGCACAACTTGTATGCGCCTAGTGCACAACTTGTGCGCCATGATGCATTGTAAATAGTTATGCGCATGATGCATAAGACTTATGATGCATCTTGTGAAATTTTATGCATAACGATGCATATCTAGTGCCATCTAGTTGAATAACTTATGTGCCTGGTGCAATTCATCTATGCATCGGAAGGACGATGGGATGGGATTATGGATGTTAAAAGATTGATGAAACACATTAAGTAGTAAAGTCTTCTGGTCAAAGTGTTGTTCAAATATGTTGAAAGAGTTGTAACTTTACAGTAGGATCGTGCCATCCTAATGGATTCATTATTTATGAAGTTTTAGATTTGTTAGCTTTACAATTGAAAGATGAATTGGAATACTAAATAAAAAGTTACAAAGCATTCTAACGAGCAGATGTATAACATACTTAGCTAGTTTATGATTAGAAGGCTTATTGGCTAGAATAGCCTAGCAACTCTAAATTTATTTTTCTTGGTCTGATTTTTGTGTGTTGTAGCTAGTTTGAAATAGAAGGCTCATACAAAGAAAACCTCGTTTCTGAATGCATTGAATTGTTTGTTTTAAAGTCAATCGGGTTTATATGTTAGATTTCTATGTATATAAAATGATGACTATCTGATTACATAAACAAAGGATGCAGAAAACCTTATGCGCTTAGGGGCACAACTTGTGTGCATGGTGCATTAAGGTTGTGCGCCTCTATGCACAAGAGTATGCACCATGGTCTAGTTTGATAAAGCGATAAAAATTTGATATAAAGAGTTCTATGTTAGACTAGTTTAGTAATTACTTTCCTTTTATTTGCTTGTAACTGTCTGACGTAGTATACCGAATAAACATATTCCAACATTGCTAGCAGAGAACTATATAATGTGAAAGCAGTGAATGTGAATAATTTGAGACCAACTATCCAACCGACTTTTTAGACTTCAAAAAGCTGTTTTTAAGAATGATTGTTTGTGCTTTTTCGATTCTTATATTGACTTTGCTAATTACTTGATGGTTGAATTTTACAAGTCTACCTTTTAGTTCTAATCGAATACACCATTTGTTTTTTTTTCTTTTTTTTTTGGTAACCGTGATTTCCGACTCATTGGCTGACTAATCCACGGGGTTTGAGCCCATCGCTATACTGACTCAAACCAGGTAAAGCCCTCTCTTTTCAGGAGGTTGGCGTAACCACTTCAAAATTGTTTACACCTAATGAGAATTGAATATACCATTTGTTTGTAGTATAATTAAGAGTTAATTATCCAAATCATCCATGACACTTTATCATTTTTCGTCCTAAATTGTAAAGATTACACTGAGAGACGAAATCAGAACTATATCTCGTAAGAAGCATAAAATTTTTTAAATCATAATACTCTCTCCGTCCTAAAATAAGTGTCCACATTTGACTTTTTAAGTCTTTTTTCGAGAATTTTGACCGTAAATATCTTTGTTTGTGTTATTTAATACTTGATAAAAGTTATATCTACGGAAAATACATTTAAAACTCTATCCAACCATATATTTTGCGTAAAGTATTATATAACACTCACAAAAATAATTACGGTCAAAGTTACGGAAGAAAGACTTTGAAAGTCAAATATGAACACATATTTTGAGACGGAGGTAGCAACATAAATATATTTTGATAGAACGGATGCATTTATCTAATAAATTAACAATATATCAGAAAAAACAGATGTTAGGTATCCGCGAAAACGCGGGTTCTCGTCCATATACTCGCCATTCTCTACTCCTCAACAATCCCCAAATATGACAAACATTTAGGCATCATATCATTGTGATTAAGAAAAACATTTAGGGGTCGGATCAAGCACCAACTTAATTAGATAGTCTTTCATACAAATATACAGATTCATATATGTACAAGCATAGACTAACTAGTTTAATCTGTTCAAATGTTTATATGAAATGGGTAGTCAGTATTAGCTTCAAGATTGAAATTGATATTTCAGGAGGGACAAGAATCCAACATATATGAGTGAGTAGGACCATTGTAGCCGGTGGCTTAGTTGGCTGAGGGGATGCCTTGAAAGCGTGCCATGTGGTTTTGGTTAGCTCTGGGTGGCCAAATATGGTTCACTCTTTCTGCCTATTCTCCTGCGAACGTGTTCGCAACACAATGGTTAGTATGTTAATCGTAAGAATCTAGCTTTTTATGGCACTCACGCATGGAATATTACAAGACTAGTATGACAGATTCCTAAAATATGAATCTGACTAATTACGAGTTTATGACTACGTTATGTTAACTCAGGCTCTCAGCTGACCCTCGTTCGGTGAACGAGTAGTTCCCGGACAGTCGTAGATTATCTAGCAGTTATAGATTATACAACTAAAATGGGCGGTCTTAAAGAGCTCGCAGTTATAGATATGGCAACGTTGTATATACTTATTTTAAGGATTAACTTCAGTAACTAGTCAATGGTACTGGTGCACCAACTATATATGCGAACAAATAGATATTATTGTGCAACTACAGCGATCGTCACATGCATTTTTTGAGAATAGCCAATTCATTTTGAAAATGTCGAACACTATGCTACCTTTGACTTATTCGAACGTACCCTGAGATATGGGGTATGAATGAATGATCCCTTTTTGACCAAAACATATATCCCGGTTCCTGGAATTATAGTTTGAGAAAATATGTAACTCGTGTGGTATGTAAAAGTCTCAAAATTGTATTTTTAGTTTCCTGCTAGTTATTTAAAGATAATTTCTGCTGTCCCAAAAAAAGGAAAAGGTTGAGATAATCGGTGCAATAGCCGTATATAATTTCATGCAATTATATCATATATATACGTGGTTTGACTTTAATTAGTTCATGCACTATATTTATATACATTTTACGTGTGTATTTAAGAGCTTCTTGATGGTAATGACACGGGCTTTTGAAGACGACCCTGCTATTGTGTCCACTTACACAGTATCAGTTGACATGTCAATTTAGATCATAGACTTAAAGCCAAAAATGGCACATTCTTTGGGCTGTAAAAGGTGATTTTATTCATGCCTTATTCTGAACACGTATATCATGTAATAAAGGAGAAAATATCTTATACAAGTCAAAGTTGGTGATACTATCATATGGACATTTGGGAAAACTTGAAAGCCTTGCTAGAACTTATATTTGCACGCATGAATTGTTATATCTAGTCTTATATTTTCGCCTAAGTCGTGTCTAGGGTAATCAAGAGTCGAGTAGCCTAGTTTCCTAATAGCTATTAATAAAGGTCGGTTGGCAATGTCTAAGCCCAACCCGACCCGTAGGACTTGTATAGTCGGTTCCCCCTCATCTCTATAAAAGGAGGTGAGGGGGAACAAACCAATTACGCATTCTTTCAATAAAACTAATCGGGAACGATTAGGGATAATACCTTGTGTGGGCGTCGCCTTATTTTTCTGTCGATTCGTCTGTGTGTGTTTTTCGATCGAACATTCCGCATCTAGTAATCAGGTTTGTAGGATTAAACCCTACAAGTGGTATCAAGAGCTTGGTTCTTCGAGAGCTGGTTACTAGGATCGATCAATCGAAGAAAAGAAGAAATTGGTGATCAGGTGTCGTGATCTTCAAGGTAGTAGCAGCAGCAGCGATCGACTGAAAAGGGGTGTTTTTGTTTTCGAGTTCTGTTCTTGCTTTTGCCGCCATTGCTAAGACAGAGGAAGAAGACAATCACTGGTATTCAAAGTAAACACGGATATTACAAAGGGAGTGTGGATTAGGTTTTTTTTATTGGGCCAAGGTGTATTATACTTTAGTCCAAAGTATATATTGGGCTTAATACATTAGAATCTAATTTTATTTGTTGTTTTTAATAAAAACAAAAGGATTTACTTTGTAATATTTTTACACAAGGGAACTTCGTAATTCGTGATTGTGAGGTTTAACGTATCACAAGGTTTAGCGAGTTATCGAAGGGACTTTGTCGGTTTGTGATTGTGAGGTTTTTCACAAGGTTTAGCAAATCAACAAAGGGATTAAAGAATGACGGGAGCCAAGTTTGACATCGAGAAATTCGATGGAACTGGCGATTTCGGGTTATGGAGAATCAAGATGCGTGCTTTATTAATCCAGAACGGATGTGAAGCAGCTCTGGAGGTTTTCCCCGCGAATATGGAAGCTGAAGAGAAATCTAAGCTTGACAAGAATGCTCACAGTGCCATGATTTTGTGTTTAGGTAACAAGGTCCTGAGAGAGGTTACCGGGGAGACGACTGCAGCGGGGGTTTGGTCAAAGCTCGAGTCTTTGTACATGACAAAGTCATTGGCCAACAAGTTGTACCTGAAGAAGAAGTTGTATACATTCTACATGCCGTCTGGATGAAAGATTTCCGAGCATATAGATGAGTTCAACAAAATCGTTCTTGATTTAGCAAATATTGAGGTAAAATTCAAGGATGAAGATCTTGCTTTATTGTTACTCACGTCTTTACCAGCATCATACGAACACTTTGTGGATACCTTGCTTTATGGACGGGAAGATTTGACTTTGGAGGACGTGATGGCCACACTAATTTCAAAGGAAATCAAAGAAAGGTTCAAGGCGAAGGGGGATGATGGTGAAGGGTTATATGTGAGGGGAAGAACTGATCGCAGGAATTCGCATCAGTCAAAGGGAAAGTCAAGATCGAAGTCTCGAGGTGGAAGACTCAAATGCTTTATTTGCCAATCTGAGGAGCACTTGAGAAGAGACTGTCCAAAGAATAATCGCAAGAAGTCAAAAGGTTACGTCAAGAAAGATGATCAACCAAGCTCCAGTGGTTCGATTTACGATGATTCTGAGGTGATGATGGTGATGAGTGCAGAAAGACTGCAAGACTGGATCATGGATTCAGGAGGTTCATATCACATGTCACCCAGGTTAGATGTATTTTTTGATTTTCTGGAATGCGATGGGGGCAGCGTACTGTTGGGCGACAACAGGGAGTGCAAGATCAGGGGAATTGGCAAGGTAAAGGTACAACTGAAAGATGGGTCAAGTTTTGTGTTACACAATGTCAGGTACATTCCTGAATTGAAAAGAAACTTGATATCGCTGGGAACTCTTGAAAAAGAGGGATATACCGTAAAATTGCAGTCGGGCAAAGTCAAGGTGATTAATGGTTCTAGGGTTATTATATCTGGAACCCGAAGGGAGAATTGTGTGTACTCTTTGGATGGCCATGCATTGGCCGGTGAGCTTAATGCTAGTGTTGAAGAAAAAGACAGTCTTGTGCAGGTTTGGCATAAAAGACTGGGCCATATCAGTGAGGCGGGACTACACGTGCTGGAAAAGCAGGGTTTGTTTGGCAAGAAGAGTCTAGGTAAGCTCGATTTTTGTGAGAATTGTGTTCTGGGAAAGTCACATCGAGTCCGTTTCGGTGTAGGAAGGCACACTACTCAGGGAGTGATAGACTATGTTCATTCAGACTTATGGGGTCCGTCTCAGGTGGAATCATTGGGAGGTAAGAGGTATTTCTTATCTATTGTCGATGATTATTCCAGGAGGGTATGGGTTTATGTTCTCAGGTTCAAACACGAAGCATTTGAGAAGTTCAAAGAGTGGAAGCAGTTAGTAGAGAATCAGACTGGGAGGACGGTTAAGAAGCTTAGGACGGATAATGGTCTTGAGTTCTGTAACCGGAAATTTAATCAGCTATGCACTGAGAGTGGGATTGCTAGACATTTGACGGTTGCCGGGACGCCGCAGCAAAATGGGTTAGCAGAACGGATGAACAGAACTCTCATGGACAAGGTACGCTGTTTATTAATACAGTCTGGATTGCCCAAGACCTTCTGGGCGGAAGCGACATGTACGGCCGCATATCTTATAAATAGGTCACCATCGACAGCGATTGAGAAGAAGACACCTATGGAGATGTGGTCGGGACATCCTAGTGATTATGGGATGTTGAGGGTTTTCGGCTGTGTCGCGTATTCACACGTTAAACAAGGTAAGCTCGAGCCGAGAGCGGTAAAATGCGTTCTTTTGGGGTATCCTGAAGGTGTGAAGGGGTACAGACTATATAGGCTTGATAATGAATCGCCTAAAATAGTCACAAGCAGGAACGTGGTCTTCAATGAAAGTGTCATGTACAGAGACACGTTGAAGGATACTGGTGCAGGAAAAGATAAGTCTGTTGAGGAATTACAAGTTGAGGTGGAACTGCAGAGGTTAAATAATCATACGCCTGAGGAAGACCATCCAGGTCAGGAAGATCAAACAGGTCATGAAGATCAGTCAGATCAGGAAGACCAGACAGATCAGGAAGATGGCGATGATGAAGATGCAGGGGTTCAAGAGATTGATCATCCACCGGATCTCACAGATTATCAATTGGTTCGGGATAGAGAGCCAAGGACAAGAACGAAACCGGCAAGGTTTCGGGATGAGAGTAATATGGTTGCTTACGCGTTTGCTGCAGCAGAGGAAGAAGATACTCATGAACCATTGACATACCAGGAAGCAGTTGCTTGTGAAGACAGTTCTAAGTGGAAAGCTGCTATGAAAGAAGAGATGGATTCTCTAAGGATGAATAAGACCTGGGTGTTAGTAGATCATCCAGCTGGGCAAAAGCTGGTGAGCTGCAAATGGCTGTTCAAAATAAAGGAAGGGATTGAAGGTGTTCAAAAGCCTAGGTACAAGGCAAGGTTGGTGGCTCGTGGATTCACACAAAGGGCAGGTATTGATTACAATGAAGTATTTTCGCCGGTAGTTCGACACACATCTATTCGGGTTATACTTGCATTGACTGCGTGTAAAGATTATGAGCTGGAGCAGCTTGATGTAAAGACGGCGTTTTTACATGGAAATCTTGAAGAGGTGATCTACATGAGGCAACCACCGGGATTTGAACAAGGTAACAAGGTATGTTTGTTAAAGAAATCTCTTTATGGTTTGAAGCAGTCACCTAGGCAATGGTACAAGAGGTTCGATGAGTATATGCTGAGCAATGGGTTTAAGCGTAGCAGTTACGACAGCTGCGTATATTACAGGAGTTATGCACCAGGGGAGTATATCTATCTATTGTTATATGTAGATGATATGCTGATTGCTTGTAAAAGCAAGGCTGAGATCGCGGCTACCAAGTCTTTGCTTAAAAGGGAGTTCGACATGAAAGAGCTCGGGGAAGCAAAGAAGATTCTTGGTATGGAGATCTTCAGAGATCGGAGTCGCAAGATTCTGAGGGTGTCACAATTCGGGTACGTTTCTAAAGTTTTAAAAAGGTTTAGAATGGACAATGGGGAGTCGGTTCAGACACCATTGGGTGGGCACTTCAAGCTGTCGTTGAAGGATTGCCCGGTTAGGGATTGTGATGTTGAAAGAATGAGTAGGGTGCCGTATGCAAATGCAGTTGGGAGCTTAATGTACTTGATGGTGTGCACGAGGCCAGACATAGCGTATGCAGTAAGTGTAGTTAGCAGATATTTGGCGAATCCGGGTAAACTCCATTGGAAAGCAGTGAAGTGGATTATGAAATATTTGCAGGGCACTGTAAACGTGGGTTTGGTGTATGGGACAAATCGTGACAACCATGTGGACGTAACAGGTTTTGTTGATTCAGACTACGCTAAGGATC
This sequence comes from Glebionis coronaria, assembly GCA_025667525.1. Classification (NCBI taxonomy): domain Eukaryota; kingdom Viridiplantae; phylum Streptophyta; class Magnoliopsida; order Asterales; family Asteraceae; genus Glebionis; species Glebionis coronaria. The sequence goes on from CM046878.1 coordinate 153,685,504, forward strand.
CAGATAAAGGTAGGTCTCTCACTGGTTACGCATTTTTAGTACAAGGATGTGTTGTAAGCTGGAAGGCAACCCTACAACACGTGGTGGCTCTTTCAACTACAGAGGCAGAGTATATGGCCCTTACGGAGGCTGTGAAGGAAGCTATTTGGCTAAGAGGACTCTTGGAAGAGTTGGGCGTGAAGCTCAACACTGTTGCAGTTAATTGTGATAATCAGGACGCGATTCACTTATCGCGGAATCATGTTTTTCATGAAAGGACAAAGCACATCAATGTGCGTTATCACTTTATCAGAGAAGTCTTGGAAGCAAAGACGGTTGAAGTTCTGAAGGTGGGTACTGAACACAATGCTGCGGATGCCTTGACGAAGGTGGTACCTGGACGCAAGTTACAACACTGCCTGGAATTGCTGAGTGTTGGGATAGGCTAATATAAGCCTAAGGTGGAAATTGTTATATCTAGTCTTATATTTCCGCCTAAGTCGTGTCTAGGGTAATCAAGAGTCGAGTAGCCTAGTTTCCTAATAGCTATTAATAAAGGTCGGTTGGCAATGTCTAAGCCCAACCCGACCCGTAGGACTTGTATAGTCGGTTCCCCCTCATCTCTATAAAAGGAGGTGAGGGGGAACAAACCAATTACGCATTCTTTCAATAAAACTAATCGGGAACGATTAGGGATAATACCTTGTGTGGGCGTCGCCTTATTTTTCTGTCGATTCGTCTGTGCATGTTTTTCGATCGAACATTCCGCATCTAGTAATCAATACATGATCAAACAGATGGGAGCTATGTGATCATACATTCGGTGTAAAGGATGAATATATAGATTGATTACAATTGTAGTTTGTTGGTTTCTTGCCCCACATGCCATACAATGAGTACGCGTACTTATTGCAATCCATGTTCTTTCTACAAATTATATTTAGATTTTGCTTTTTTTCGTGTATAGACTAGCTTTGCGACTCTGATGTTGCATCAAGTATATCAACCATCAAGTGGATTTGCAATGCCTTTAGTTATCAATCTCGTCAACTATTTTATCTTTGGCTGTACGCAACGGCGGAGAAAAAAGAGGTCACATGAGTCATGTGACCCTCTTAGCTACAAAATTGTAACGCAGATTTTCAAAAATATTCGAGTTTTTTTTAATAATTTACTTTCTCTAAAACTATTTTGTAATGTTATTTATAGTTATTCATCAAATTGTGATCTCAAGTTGAATTTTTTGGCTCCGCTACAAGGTGTACGTCAATATTTTAAAAAAGGAATACTTTAGCAAGAACTCAAGTATAAAGAAATTTACAACTAGCGTTTACATGTGTTTATGAATCTATGATCTAATGTAACAAGATGGTATTCGCATTTGAGTTCTCATTGTTTTTCTTTAGAAGACATAAATTTTGTTAAATAAATTGGGAAACATACAAAGACATGTAAATCTTGTACCGAATCAAGCCAAATAGGTCAAATGATCGATCATATGCACGAACAACTAAAATGACTAGCGGGTGTAAGGCCGCCTCTAGTGACTAATAAGCTCGCTTTATTCGGCCAATGATAAGTCAATTTCTTCATGATTTTTGCAATTAGCAGCAAGGCATAGCTTGCAAGATCTCCATTTATCTTTTAAAATTTTACGATTTTGTCAAAAAAATTGAGTCAATTTTTCGTAAGATCTTAAAAAACACAAAATCTGAAGTAAAATCTCAATCTTACAATTAAAATTGTAAGATATAGATTCGATTCGATCCTACTTTCCATATATTAACTAAATAATTAAATATAAATGAATGAATTTTGTTAAATTAAAACAATAAGCGTGAATTATATAAATGTTTTATAAGAATAAAATATATAGATTTTTAGATAAAAAATATTTAGCATCCTTAATCGCTAATTAGATATGTTAGTATTTTAAAGCGTTACGTGTTGCACTTTCATATTTTAATAACTTTCACAACCCTTTTTTCTTTCATATTTTGTTATACAATCATATTTGAACACAAATTACTAGACAAATAAGAACTTTTAACATTAAGTAGAATCTTACGATTTTGATCCGATCTTAATCTCGCAAAGAGAAAAACGATCCTAAGTAAGATCACGAGTTTAACATCCTTTTAGCACCCTTTACCAGTATCGATATTTTGATAAAACCTTGAGTACGAATAAATTAACCAATCTCATACATCATCAAAATAAATTTACTTGTTGATGTATGATAGCTACTAAATTGTACATGTTTTACCTATTAAATTATGATGTTAACTACTTTTTTTACATAACTTTGATAATATGACGTAATGTTGCTATCTATTTTCATTTTAGTGTTTATTTAGAACAACCTGATAATTCTCATGAGACAAACGTAAAAACGAGCTAATATAGCCTAAAAGTGGAGAAGCGATTCATTCCGTCAATCTATATGCCATATACCTCATCATGTTTATATGGCGTATGCCCTTTCACTTGAAAACCCCGACAAAGAGTTGAACAAAACATACGACGTATGAGTTATCCGAGCACACGTTGTATGAACATGAAGATTAAATGACGTGGTTGTATTTATCAAGTTATGAATGATGTATGCCATCAAATGGTATACATCATATGGCTAGACGAGCCTAAGCCTTTTTGGCTAGAAATACTGAATATCTCTACGCATTTACCAAGCTTTTCAGACTTAAATTCCTATTTCGTTTATAAAGGCTTTAACACAAAGAATACACTAAGAGTAGATTTTTTTACACATCATAAACCTATTTGATTATCATATTTGATTTTGATTGGAATTGTAATGTTAACTCGCAATAATCATTGTTTATCATTTATTATAGTTGGTTAAGCCTTTGATGTTTGAATTGTTATGAACCTTTTAATTCAATGATATTAGTTTTTTAGTTTACTCTAATTATGTTTTTGATGTTCTACGTGCAGTTAAAGGCTTGCGCCTTTGCATAGACCATTGCTACTCGTTAAGGATGGTTGTTTAGTTTATTCATACACACACACACAAACCATATAGACAATATTCGAATTATTAAGACACATGTCAAGTGATCGGTAATGGTAAGGCAATCCTGAAGGGCGCTTACCTGGTGAAAAATGGAAGAGAATTAGGTTTTAAGATTTAGTAGCGTTAGCTGAGATAGCAGACCCGAAAGGGTATGTCTCATTTGTACATCATTTCGTGCTCTAAAACAGACTTAAAATACGGAAAATATCATAAAAAATATGCAAAATACGCTTGTTTTCTTTGTTTGTGTGTTTGTAGGCACGTATAACGAGAATTCACTTGGAAATCACAAAAACAAGACAAAGCGAACACGGGAAACGAAGACGTACAAAAAAACCTAAACAAAATGTGAAATTACCAAAATAACCTTGAAGTTTTGAAGAATTACAAGAATGGTCCTTTAACTTTGGCACTTGTATAATTTATACCCTTGAATAATCACGTTTTACAACAAAGGTCCCTAAAGAATGAGTATTATACAAGTTTAGTCCTGGAAGAATGAAGAAATTACACTTATAGTCCTTGTTATGGAGTTTATAAAAGATAAGGACTATTTTTGCCATTTTTCGAAGTTTCAGTGGATGTTAATATAAAGGTTTGAATGTTAACAAGTCAAGGGGGCTAGTGGTCATTCTTTTATAGTTGCTCAAAGGGACTACATGTGCCAAGCTGCTCAAAGTTACAACAACTACAAGTTTACAAAAGTTCTTGGGGTCTTGGGGTCATTTTCAAAAGTTTATTAACAAAGAGAAAGTGTGTATTCGTTTTTATAAAAAGGGAAGGACCAGAAGTGTTAATATTGAAACTTCAAACATTATTAATTAACTTAAGCGGAAGAAAACATGGTTTTAGTCCTAATTAAGATAAAAAAAATCCACTATTCATCCTTAACCCGAGCAAATTAACCCACATCTGATTAGCCTCATATCAATGGGCAAACCCAAATTGCTTTAAGGGTATTGTCCTTTACCCATCACCTAACATTACAACTCACCCAAAAAGTGACCTTTCACCCCCACGTCCCCCCCACACAACTCATCAAAGTGTCACGGGTTTTACCACTTTTACCAAGGTGAAGATCAAATCAACGAATTGAATGATATTAAATGTTCTCCATAAATAATGGATGGCTAAGATCAAGCTTGAAGCTTGCTACTACACATGGGATAGTCACATGATATAAGAACAAATTCAAATTCATGGCATCTACAAGCATATTCTGAGAATCCTTCAAGGGTAGTGTGGGAAGTTCAAGCACGTCTAAGTTTTATGTTTAACATCTCATCACTTGTATATATAGCATATCAAATAGCTAGGTTCAATGTTCAAAAATTTATCTCTCATTTTCTTTGTAATTCATTGAAAGTTGAATGAAAGTTTAAATTTGAGTTCCTCTTTACTTTTCAGTTATTTATTTACTTTGTACTTAATTTTTATGCAATTTATTTTTTATCAAAAGTTTTTTATAAGAAATTTATTAAACCATTTTGAGAACCATTATATTTTAAGCTAATTTTAAGCTGAATTGACAACTCAGATTGGAAGTTGTTTGAGATATAGTGTTACATTATTGTTAACTTTATTTTTCTTGCACAAAGTTACAAGGTTTTCCAAAAATCTTTTATGTTTTGTTTTTTTACTTGGCCATTAAGCCCACTTATTTCCCAAGTAAAGCTAGCTTATTAGCTTTCATTCTTGTTACTTCTTTTTATTTGTTACTTGTTTTTTCAGGTTCCAAAATCAAAGAAACAATCTCCTTTCATTTCATTCAGTTTGGGACTGTTGTAGTCCTACATAGTGCATAAGCTCTCTCATAAGCCCATTAAAGCCAAAATAAGCTCAAAGGTGTTGCATCAGCTGCTTGATTTGGCCTGGAAGTAGGTCAAATCCTTGTAAGCTTTGAACTCTATTATTTGTGCTTATTTCTGTTAACTTTTCATGCTTATGTGAATTGTTTATGTGTTGCTTATTTTTATGTTGTAGTTGCTTATTTTAGTTCTTTATTGGTTATTTTCATATTTGTGATCTTAGTTTAATTTATCTTGCATTGTTTTTTCTATTTTTTAAGTTAAATCTTGTCTTACCACTTGGCTAAAGGTGTTTGGGTCAAGAGTCAACCTAGGTCAAACCATCCCTTTGAGGGTTAATCTTTTGCAGTCATTGTTAGTTAGTTAATTTAGGGTTAAATCAAGCTTTTCTTCAAGGTTTTTGTATTAAAAATCAGGTTTTCTGTCATTTGTGGTTTTCTGTCATTTGTTAAATCATAGGTAGTAAATCTTTCTTTGTCTGATATTTGGTGGTTTTTACTAGTGTTTTGTGTTTTGTATTTGAGGTATAAATACCTCAGATATAGCTGTTAGAGTATAGAATCACTTATCAAAATTTCAAGTTCAAACTTAATCATTTTAGTGCTTATTTGAGATAATTTATACTAGCATTCATAAATCCTTGAATTTTAGTTTCTAGGTTTTGATTCTTGAAACACAAGTAGATTAGTTAGTCATGCAGGTCTGTTTTTAGTTATCTTGGTAGTTTAAGCTTACTTGGTGCTTATTTGATTAGTTAAGATTCAACTTTTTACCTAGAACAAGAATGTTGTGCATATGTCACTGTCGCATTAGGTGAAATTTATTTCTTTTGATTTTTGGCTTAATTGTGTTGTTATGTGTTTGATTGTGTGCTATTTATGACTTTTGTTTGTACTGACACCCCTATAAGCTCAACTAGCTTATAGGTGGCTTATTGTCCAAAAAATACATCAAGTAGGAAAAAGAGAATCCAAGGACTCGAACCCTAGACCTCTCCTTCACAAACCAACATACATACAAGTCGTACCCTTGGGACTTTTTGTCCTAAAGGGTTTTGTTTTTATTTTAACTTATTTGGTCAAAATTGGCCATTTAAGCCCTTTTCAACTTATTTAGTTTTTCTGCTTATTCGAAGACGTGCACAACTTATTTTTTGTAATCATAGTCATTATTTTAGTCCGTTGAACGTATTTTGAGCTTTGTAGCTTTTAGTTTTAAGCTTTTACTAGAAAACGTACAAGTAGCTTATTTAACTTAGAGCTTATTTTCATTTTTGCTCATTTTTCCTTAGCTTATTTTAGTTTTCACTGTCTCATTGTCTTAATAAGCTCAAATTACACCCCCGTGCCAAGTTTCACCTTTTGAAACGTCCAAAATAGTCAAAACGACTATTTTGTCATTTTGTGAAAAGGTTAAAAATTTAGTTTGAGCTTATTAGACCTTTTTTTAGAAAATCTTTTTTGAATTATCTTAATCAGCCCAAAAGAGGAAGGTGTGCTTAAAACAAGCTCATTAGCGTAAGTCTTTAGCTTATTGGGCTTTTAAAGGCCCAATAAAGTAGCTTATAGCTTATTAGAGGGTGTTAACAGCTTTTGGACCTTTAGGATAAGTTGTTTAAAATAGTCTTATTTTGTCAAGATAGTCATTTACATTTTTGTTTTTCCAAAATTTTCTTAATGGACTTTTGGCCCATTAAGCCCAAATTGTTTTAGCTTAAGGCCCATTTGGAGGCCCATTTCACATTTTCAGGATTTTTAATCTTCATTTTTGTTTTATTTAGTTAAAATAAAGTAGTTTTGAAAATTTTAAAATATTTGTATTTTTTATTAATTTATTCTTGATTTGCGTGAAAACGTATTTCGTCCTAGTTTTACCCGTCTTAGTGTACCTTCGACTTTTACTTTTTTACCTTTGTTTCCCAAGAACGTAATCACTCCAAATTCGTATTCATTGACACAACTATTCACCTCGTTCACAATGATCCCTCGGTTTTTAAACAGAATCGAGGTTTTCCTAAATCGTGATCCGTCTATTTATATACCTACCTATATCTTACAACTATAAAATGGCGCCACTGCCTGGGAGGTGAAGTGCCAATATACTAATTTATTGAGACTTTACGTGTTTGGTCCTTCCACTTTGGGAAGTATTCATATTGTGAATATTTTCTATTATTAGCATAAAATAAATAGTGTAATTAGAACTCTAATTACACCCGAATCGTTTTCGTTTTTCTTCGTTAATATATTGTATTACGTAAAACAAATAAATCTACATATCTCCATAAAAGTTGAGAAATTCACCACACTTATTATCTTTCCGATAATTTTTGTTGGTATCGATGAAACAAAGTTTAAGGCAAAATAGATAAATACTCTTAAGATATTTGATCAAGATTAGTACAAACTATATGGTGGGTATAAGACGGTTGTTATAAAATACAACATAAAGAAAAAGGCTCTTAAGTGCTTCGCGCCGCCTCGTTTCTCCGCATGCTTGTGCGTACTTTGAAAGTGAGAATTGATTAAGTGTTTTCCAACCTAAAGTATTATTAACTATTTGCTTTGCTTATATTATTGAACCCTTGTAGTGTTAATCATAAACTACAAAGTCGGACGAAGGTTTTCACTCCACGTGATTACTTTCATTCCTTTGGACTCTCTAATAAATAGTTTGATTCGAGGGGAGATTTGTGTTGATTTTGTTTTCTACTACACCAAAATACCAAAAAAATAAAAAATAATCTTCTTTGCTATCTATTCTAATTTCATTTCTTGACCCCTCTAATTTCTCGTTAGTGCATGCGCACTCGTTCGTCTAGTTATCCCACTCCTATTTTAACAACGTGTTGAATCGACGTAATCGAAATCGAAGGAATCGACAATAAAGAAAAGTAGGACCCAATATTCCTAATATTGTTGTTGAAACCCAAGACGAGATGTTGGAAAATCGTACGATGATGGAGTTGCTCCAAGCACCCACCGAGGGTTATGGAGAGGCGATCGTGATTCCAGATATACTTGCGGAAAATTTTGAAATTAAATCGGAAATGTTGTCTTTAATTCAAGCTACCAAGTTTAATGGTTATGAGAAGGATAATCCTCATGACTACATTCGGAATGTTACTCGTCTTACGGCTACTTGCAAATTAAGACAAGTGTCTAATGATGCAATTAAGCTTATGCTTTTCCCTTATTCTCTCGATGGCCCCACCAAAATTTGGTATGAGAAAGAACCCATCTCGATCTATATTGACGTGGGACGATCTCGTGTCTAAATTTGTTAATAACTTCTTCCCTTCGTCTAAGACCACGTATTACAAAAACAAAATCACAAGGTTTACCAAAAACCTAATGAGTCGTTTAGAGAGGCGTGGGATCATTTTAAGGAATTGCTTAGGAAATGTCCTCATCATGGATTTACCTAGTTGCACCAAATTGACACTTTTTATAATGGTCTTAATCCTCACGAGCAAAATTCGTTAAATTCCGTCACGGATGGTAACTTTTTGTGTAAAACTCCTAGGGATGCGTTAATGATTATAGAGAATAGGTAAAAAAATTTCCAACTTCATAGCACCCCGAGTGTTATCAATGTTAGTTATGCCAATCATGACATTGAGAAAGTTGATGCAGAAGTCAATAGATTGACCGATATTTTTACAAGCTTGTTGAGTGATTAAAGAAGAATAACGCTCCCACTACGGTGAAAGCGGTTGAGAATACGTGTACGTTGTGTGGTGGAACTCATCCTTATTACGAGTGTACGACTACGGATGGTCAAACGACGAGCGTTAATGCAGTTTATGGAAATTTTAATCAAAATCAAAATAACGACGGGTCTACCATAAGGTTTTAGTCAAGGCAATAATTTCAATCAAAATTGTCAAAACAATTTTGGAAATAATCAAGGAGGATATTATCAATTTCAAAATTTGAAATTTCAAAATCAAGGTTTTAACAACAATCAAAACCGAGGATTTAATCAAGGTCAAAGTTCTAATGCTAATTTTCAAAATAAAAATCAAGGGAATTTTAATGGCGGTAATCAAAACCAAGGAAACATTAATCAAAATCAAGATGGTTTTTCAAATAATTTTCAAAATTACATGAAATCAAATGAGGCTAACATGAAAAGATTAGAGGGTCAAATTGGTACTTTGAAAAACGATTTTTCCAAGACTTTGAAGGGTCAAAAATAACAAGATTGAACAAAATCAACAAAATGGACCAAAATCAAAGTCATATTGAGAGTATGCTATCGACTATTATGAACAAACTATCGAGTTCGAGTTCGGGTTCGTTACCTATTAACATCGTTAAAAACCCGAAGGAACATGTTAAAGCCACTATGTATCATGGGTCTTGTCGTGTTATTACCCCTACCCTTGATGGCTTTAGAGTTGTGCATTCGTCTCAGCCTTTGACCTCATCATCATCATGTTCTAAGGTAGACGGGAAGAAGGTGGCTACCATGGATGAGATTATGCATTCCTTTTCTTCTAAATCTACTATTTCTCCTTCTACTTCTAAACCCTCTCGTGTTTATTATATCCCATTCACCGTTCAAAAAGAGAGTTTCATCGATTTGACCAAAGTGCACCTTAAGGAAACTTGTGTCGCGGTATTTCTAAGGAATCCCAAAAAGGATATGCCTAAGAAACAAGAATATATAGGCCAGTTTTTGATACCTTGTGAATTTTTGGAGAGTGAAGAATGTGTAGAAATTTCCGACCTGAGTTCTAGCATTAATTTCATGCCTCTCTCCATTTGGAAAAAGATGAAATTGCATAGTCTTACCGCTACTAACATGATTATCGAGCTAGCAAATTGTACCCTTGGAAACCGATTGGTATATGCGAATATATCTACGTTAAGATTGGATATTTCACGTTTCCCACGGATTTCATTATTTCCGACTATGAGTGCGATCCTAAATGCCCTATCATCTTAGGTAGACCATTTTATCGACGGATCGAGCCCAAATCGACGTTTTTGGTGGGAAATTTATTTTAAGATATGGGGAGGATAAGATTAAATTTTTGACCGACAAATCCCAAAACCAACCAACTAATTTTTTCCAAGACAACAAACGACTTGATAAATGTTTTGAAAGAATTTAGAAAAATGGTCTTCAAGATGATGATTTCGATGACAAAGAGTATGCCTATTTAATTGAAAAAGGTTTACAGAAATGTATGGGCAAATCATTTTGGGATTTATTAGGTGACTGGAATGAAAAACCAATTCCGGAGAAAAGAGTTAGTTCTATTACGATATCGACAAATGAGAACTCGTCTTCACCACCTCCGGAAGACCAATTGACCATTATCGAGGAAAAATCTCTAATCATTGAAGAGCCTTTTCTACCTAGTCCCGTGACCAATGAGACTACGGTTTTAACCATTGAGGATTCTCCTCAAATACATGCTCATATTGACTCTTTCTTTGATTCTGATGGTGATTTTGCCGAGATCGAGCATATACTTCATAACCCGCAAGTTATCTTTGAGAATTTTCCCAAAGAAGCTTCTTCATGTGAGTCTTCTCCAAAAGCTCACATTGACTTTATGTTTGACCTCAAGATCGAGGAACAAATTGAAAGATAACTTGCTCTTATTGACCCACTTTCCATAAGGAAGGATGATTTCAACGATCTCGAGGCTGAACTTGATGAGTTGGAACATCTTCTTCATAGTGACGGACCTTCTCATATGACTATTAATGATCCCGTTCTCGAGGAGTTACCTAATCAACACTCCTCAATTGAGAATGTCGATAATCACATTCTTGAGGATTTACCTAATCCACAATCCCCAATTAAGAATAATGATTTTTTGTTAGATCGTGATATTTTCGAGAGAGTATCCAAGATTATTAAGGACGGTTTTGAAAAACCTTGGTTTGATAAGCCCATTTATGATGAGGAACTCGATAATAGCGACGATCTTTTGGATGATGACCTTTATGTTGACTCGGAGGGGGATGTTTTCTTTATCGATTCACGTTTTGAAAATATCTTTACTAATCCCCCTCCTACCCATGACCTAAATGTCCAAATTTTAGTGTGCCTAGCATCGTCTTTTAGACATCTAATTCGAGTAGTATGCCTATTAATTTAGAGACGCCTAAGCTTTTTAGTGTGTCAAACAATGTTTTAGAGACGCCTAATATTTTTGACTTTATACACGGGAAAACGGGTTTTCATAATGTGGAAAAATGTGAAAAAGGTTTTAAAAATGATTTAATTGATGAGCCTCTTTTTACATCATCATCATCGTTAATTGTGACTACTACCTCATCTACTCCTTTTAATGATGGTGAGTATGGAGCTAGTGTGGGGGAAGCCTCATTTGAGTCCTCCCATTTCTCTATCGAGGACGAGATATTTGACCCTGGAATCGTATTCAAAGGGAAATCTCGGTTTCCATCGATGTAATAAACGAAAAATCTTTCTACTTACTTGGTGTGAGTTTACCTCGTGTAGCTAAATTTGTTGCCCCACCCTTCTACTTTTTTTCTATTTTCTTTGATCCCTTTGGGATTTTTCTCGAGGAAACGTTATCTCGTTTGTCATACGAAGACCATGACGTTATCTTCGATCCTGGTATTCGCTCCATCAAAGGACATATTCCTTAATACCGAGCTTAACCCATACCAAGTTATCCCTAAATGCTCACATTTATGGGGATTTGAGTCGAGCTCATGACTCGGTTATAAAAAACGAGGTGCCTCATGGGGGAATTTCATGATTATCTTTATATATTATCACTTTCTAATGTAGTAATGTGAGGAGACTTGTGCTCTTCCGACCTTGTTTTCGTGTTTGTTTGTGATGTGATTATCTAGGATTAATCATCATCAAAGCCTCTCGTGTTCGTTTTATTCACGCTTCACTCAAGCTTCGATCGTTTGATTTAAAAAAGTTCTATATACGATGATATACTTTGGGTCACCAACGTTTATCTTTTAGCATAATTTATAATGGCTTAAGATCATTCATTATACCATTTCCATGTTAGGACTAAGCATTTGACTTTTCGTCTCTAGTATGGGGGTGTTTCACCCTTAGACTTTAAACATTGAGGACAATGTTTAGTTTTAATATGGGGGTAAATGGATACTTGCTTTGCTAAGTATTCACAAAATCCAATTTTCAATGTTTTATCTTAAATAAGTGCAAAAAATAGCCAAATTTTAAATTTTTTTGTCTTTTCATAAGGGTATTGACACTAATGTAGGTTTTCCTTTGGTGAGAATAACAGTAGTTTTTAACTTGACTGGGCGTGTTGAGCCCCTAGCTTCGTTCCTTAACTATATATGGCTAAGTCTCATTAAATTGAGGACGAGAAATGATAGAGTCAATTATAAGTTACTATGCTAATTTTAGAGTATTCGTATTCTTTCAAAAACTTATGTGGTTTAGTTGTGTGTTTACTCTCCCATCGCTTATATATAAATACATTGTTAATAAATATTATTTTAGCGGTTTGATCATTATTGTTTATTTTTAACTAATTCTAGTAGTTTCCATGTAATTAAATTGGAAGACATTTAAGGTTCGTCGGCATTACGGATTTGAAGTATTGACACACCGAATAATCGAAAGCTTTCCAATAATAATTTTAAGTTCATCTCACCCAAAATTAGCAAAAATTTGAAGCTCACAAGGATAAAAATCAATGCGAAATCAAAGTGAATACCTTAAAACCTTATAGCTTTAAAGATCAAAAATTTCTTTTCGAGGATGAGGATGTACATCTTTGGCCATAATAAACACTTCATGGCGAAGTTAAATAAAAGGCAAGGCAAGACCGAATCCCTAAAAAGCCGAGGTAAACCAAAGATAATAAAGCTCATCCGGTAGGGGGCATATAAACGTCTTGAGAATAAGTCAAAGGTTTAAATCCGTTGTAAAACCATGTTTATCGAAACTTTCTTGTCGACTTAATTTTTTAACATCATCACTATTAGGAAAGGTTACTAATTGATAGTTTTTCTTACACTGTTTTTACTCTATTTTTGGACCTAATCTCTATTTACATAATTTTATTATGCATCCTCGTGATCATTATAACAAAAATAAAATATAAGAGATACCAATTAGGAATAAGGGATTTTAAGTACATGATTAAGGCATATCAGTAGTGTTAGCATTACTTTCTTATAAACGACAATGATCTCGTTTCTCGCTTAGCATAAAAATAAATGAAAATCGAGGATGACAAAATTATTTCTATGAAGCATTAAAGTGTTCTTATTCAATAATCCTAAAAGTCACTTTTACGTGATTAAAACATTATATTATGTCCAAAACGCAGTTAAGTTTATTTTCAATAAAAGTTGAATAAAAATAAATTTTAGAAGTACTACGATACTTAATTCTAGCATTGCGTGAGGACACGACAATGTTAGTATGGTAGAATTGATGAGGCTCTAATTGTACATCATTTCGTGCCCTAAAACGGACTTAAAATACGGAAAATATCATCAAAAATGTGCCAAATACCCTTGTTTTCTTTGTTTGCGTGTTTGTAGGCACGAATATCGAGAATTCACTTGGAAGATACAAAAACAAAACAAAACGAAAACGAAAACGAGAAACAAAGACGTACAAGAAAAAACCAAAGACGGATGTGAAATTACCAAAATACCTTTGAAGTTTTGTATAATTACAAGAATGGTCCCTCAACTTTGGCACTTGTACACTTTATACCCTTGAAGAATCAAGTTTTACAAGTAATACAAGGTTTTGGCCAAGAATGAAAATTTGTTCGTCTCGATTCAATTCGAATTGATTACCAGTTGAAAGTGCGACTCATTCGTTCTTGGTGAATAAAAAAGAAAATGTCGTTGATTATCTATAACTAATTAAAGTGCGAAAAGTAAAAAGAATAAATTAAAGACGAATGACAAATAATAAAGAAACGTAAAACAAGACGAATATTAAAAACTAAAAATTAAAACGATATTAAAACGAATTTTAAAACAAATATTAAAAGAAACAATTAATAAAAGTAAAAGCGAAAAAAAAAAAAAAAACTTTTCGAATTAAAAATAAAACTTACTTAAATAAAAATGAAAGCAATTGGATTATAAAGTATTTTAAAAATAAACGAAACAAATAATAAAACGTAAATTAAAACAAAACAATTAATAAAAATAAATCTAAAAGAAGAAATTAACTATCGACTCGAAAATAAAGTTTACTTAATGAAAAAGGAGAGAATAAAACTAAGATGGTACTTTAAAGCTAAACGAGGCAAAACCTAAAACGGGTACTAAATAAAAGATAAAACTTGAACTTTACGAAAAAATATTAATTTTAAAATTAAATGAGAAATTCAACTAAAAATACGTAACTTTCAAAATTAAAATCGGAACAACTTTCAGATTAAACTAAACGATTACGGAACAATATTAATTAATAAATAAACAGGCAGGCAGGCTGCTTAAGCACGCAGCCTACCTGGTCAAATTGGCGGGAAAAAAGTGTAAGCTAGCACACATGCACATTTCTTATTGTGGTTATACGGAATCCTTTTTTTTTCTTTTGGTTATACGGAATAAAATTGGTGTTGTTATACGGAATAATGTTCCTACTCTTATCCGGGGAATTCTTATACGTAATACTTTTTGTAAGTTTATCCGGATTAAATGGAAATTTACCCTTATCCGAGTTTTTAACTTTTGTGCTTATCCGGGATACTGAATTGAGGTGTTATCCGGAATCTGAAAATTGGAGCTTATCCGGAATATTGGGGTTTACTAGTTCGGAATAATTAAAAATGACCAAAATGAAAATAAGCTAGAATCTAATAAGCACTTATCTAAAAACTTAACCAAATCGATTTTAAGAAAAAGCTAATAAACCAAAATTTAAAAACTTTTAAAAACTCTAAATAATAAAAATATTTAAAAACAACTTTTTATAAAAATTAACAAATAAGCACTTAATTAAAAATGAGAAAATTAACACAATAAGCACTAAAACACTATAAGCTATAACAATCAAACACTAAAAGATCAATAAGCACAATCAAACACAAAACATCAATCAATCAAGAACATGATTAACAAACTACATGATTATCAAAATTAAACAAGATTAAAAAGATTATGAAAAGTAGAATGAGAATGATTAATTTAAAAAGCTTGAAATTAAGATGATTAAAGATTCAAATTACAAGATTAATAAAAAAGCTTGAAAAACATTTAAGAAAAGCTAGAGAGAGAAAGTAAATTACACTACTCCTACTCCTAAAACTAATCTACTCCTAAAATGACGAACCCCTCCTAATGACATATTAGGGTTTATATAGAAGGAGGAAAATGTGTTGGAGCTTTCTTCTTTCTTTCTTCTCGTCTCGACTCGATTTAAATTCTTTGTCTTTCTCGACGTCGTCTTGGGATTTGTCGATATAAATTTAACTCGTCTTATAATTTTCTTCATTTATTAGACTTGAGTTCTTCGACTTTATTAAACTTCCGTCTTTAGACTTTTTCTTCGATAAATCTTCAAAATAGGCCTTGGACTTCCGTTCTTTTTACACTCTTGATCTTTTGACTTCCTCTTTCTCGTTTTCTTCGATAAAATCCCGTGATAGCCCATGTTTTCTTCCTTTTTCATATTTTTATCCTGAAACACAATAAAAACACATACCACGCATAATTCCGACTTTTACGACATAAAATACACGTTTTGGTCTTGTTATTATTGGAAATAAGTGGTAAAAGGATAAGTGTTTTCACACTTATTAAATCCCCTACACTTGACCGTTGCAATGCCCTCGTGCAATGCATTAATTTTCAAAGCACAATTTACATTTCTCATCATAAATAACCCACCTTGTCCTTTATTAAATACCAAACTTAAGGAAACTAAAAAGATAGAAATATGTACAAAATGAGTAAAGAGATCAAAGACTTAGATTAGGGTTTTGGCTGTCATGAATGTTTATCATCCTCAAGTTTCACGTTCCCCAAACCAAGCTTATAAACGAGATCATTGTTATTATAAGTTAGCAAACTAACACGAACTCATGTGGCCCAATTATTCACTTAGACTCCCTTATTCCTAGGTGTATCTCTTATATTTTAATATTGTCTTGAATGATCATGAGGATACATTGTTTGACTTATTTTGATAGTTTATTTAGGCCGAAAATAAAGTAGGACGATTTAATCAATAGTTAGCTAAAGGACAAAATCTTTTAAAACTGCTTCTCAGGACCTCTTAAAGTTCATATCTTGGCATAACTCGCTTCGCGATTTGAGACCTTTGTCGGACCAATATTTGGCAGCGACTTCATACTTCGAATCTTGAGAGACGTTCTTGAAATTATGGTCTTCTCTTCATAAGAGGAATTTCTTCACTTGAAGGTTTTGAGGAGATTCTTCAATTTTGGACAACGACTTCTTCATTTTTCTCCAATCTTTATTTTGGACTTTGATATACAACGATCCGCCTCCTTTTAGGACTTGGATCTACTTATCCTCATACCTTGTTAGGGCCTTTTTGGATAGACTTCTCCATGATCTTTTGGGGAGTATTTGCTTTTCGTCGTGTGTCTCGATCCTTCATATTGATTTTTGTAAATGATTCTTCACATCACTTGGGATCTTTAGCAACAAAATGTAGCCCTCATGCCATGTTAGGGCCTTTTCGGACTCGCTAATCTTCGCATCCCGCTTCAATAAGTTATGCCTTGGCTATGAACTCTAATTAATACCGAGCAACTTTTAAACGATCTTGTGCTGGAAGCTAAGTAACTTTTCAAATCGTATAACCTTATTTATTGCAAATATATTTATTAACAAGCGATGGAAGAAGAAGCTTATAATCAACTCACATAAATTCACGAAAGAATACCAAACTTATAATTGACTCTATCATCTCTCGTTCTCCATAATTTAAAATCTCAAGGAATGAGACTCGTGGATGCTTAGCCAATTAAATAAAAGTTTTGGGTTTTCAAGTCATCTATAGGATCTTGCAAATTCTTAGACTCTTCAAGTTTAGAATTCAGATTTTAAAGTTCCCTTGATAAACGAATTTCTAGGATCAATTATAGGAACTTGCGAAAAGTTCTTGTTCTTAACCCGTAAGAGTTAAGACTTTCGCGTTTTAAAGTTCCCTATATAAAAGCCTAGCAAAACTTGACTTAAACACGTTAAGGATACTAGCTAGAGTAAACTTTAGATAAGTAAACTCGGGATGAGTCAAAAGATTCACAAGATTGAAAAATTAAAACCATTTTATTAAAAATTTATTCTAGCAAAGAAAGTAAATAACGATAACAAAGGAAAATACTACTATACTACTAGGCCAAAATAGATTAAAATTTTTGGTAAATGTCGAAAAATCAATTTTCCGGTTAAAATGAGGACAAATACAAGGAAAAGCCCACTTAACTTCGATAGAAGTCCTATCCAGAATATTGGTTTGTTCTACTTATCCTGGAAATGAAAAGTTGCTTATTCGGAATAACTAAAAAAAATCCTTATACGGGATATTGGGGTTTATAAACCTGGATAACATAAAATGCAAATAAGCTAAATCTAAAAATAAGCTAAAACTAATAAGCACTTAACCAAAACTTAAACCAAATAAATTTTAAGAAAAACTAAATAAGCCAAAATTTAAAAACTTTTAAAAACACTAAATAATAAAAATATTTAAAATCAAATTTTTATAAAATAAACTAATAAGCACTTATCTAAAAACTTAACCAAATTGATTTTAAGAAAAAGCAAATAAGCCAGAATTAAAAACTTTTAAAAACACTAAATAATAAAAATATTTAAAAACAACTTTTTATAAAAATTAACTAATAAGCACTTAATTAAAAATAAGAAAATTTAACACAATAAGCACTAAAACACTATAAGCTTTAAAAATAAACACATAAAAACCAAAAGCACAATCAATCAAAAACATCAATCAAACAAGAACATGATTAATTAAACCACATGATTATCAAAATTAAACAAGATTAAAGGATTAAGAAAGGAAGAATGAGAATGATTAATTTAAAAAGCTTGAAATTAAGATGATTAAAGATTCAAATTACAAGATTAATGAAAAAGCTTGAAAAACATTTAAGAAAAGCTAGAGAGAGAAAGTAAATTACACTACTCCTACTCCTAAAACTAATCTACTCCTAAAATGACTAACCCCTCCTAATGACATATTAGAAGGGTTTATATAGGAGGAGGAAAATGTGTTGGAGCTTTCTTCTTTCTTTCTTCTCGTCTCGACTCGATTTAAATTCTTTGTCTTTCTCGACGTCGTCTTGGGATTTGTCGATATAAATTTAACTCGTCTTATAATTTTCTTCATTTATTAGACTTGAGTTCTTCGACTTTATTAAACTTCCGTCTTTAGACTTTTTCTTCGATAAATCTTCAAAATAGGCCTTGGACTTCCGTTCTTTTTACACTCTTGATCTTTTGACGTCGTCTTTTTTCGTTTTCTTCGATAAAAGCCCGTGATATCCCATGTTTTCTTCCTTTTTCATATTTTTATCCTGAAACACAATAAAAACACAAAACACGCATAATTCCGACTTTTACGACATAAAATACACGTTTTGGTCTTGTTATTATTGGAAATAAGTGGTAAAAGGATAAGTGTTTTCACACTTATTAACAAGAAAGGACCCTAAAGAAGATTTTACAAGTTTAATCCTTGATGAATGAAGAAATTACACTTATATTCCTTGTTATGGAGTTTATAAAAGACAAGGACTGTTTTTGGCATTTTCCAAAGTTTCAATGAATGTTAATATAAACGTATGAATATTAACAAGTCAAGGGGGCTGTTGGTCATTCTTTTATAGTTGCTAAGAGGGACTAAATGTGCCAAGCTGCTCAACGTTACAACAAATACAAGTTTACAAAAGTTTTGGGGCCTTAGGGTCATTTTCAAAATTTTATTAACAAAGGGAAAGTGTGGATTCGTTTTTATAACAAGAGAAGGACCAGAAGTGTTAATATTGAAACTTCAAACATTATTAATTAACTTAAACGGAGAGAAACATGGTTTTAGTCCTAATTAAGATAAAAACGCCACTATTCATCCCTAACCTTAGAAAATTCACCTAGATCTGATTAGCCTCATATCAAAGGGTAAACCCAAATTGCTTTAAGGGTTTTGTCATTTACTCATCACCTAACATTACAACTCACCCAGAAAGTGACCTTTCACCCCTATACCCCCCACATCTCATTAAAGTGTCACGGGTTCACCACTTTTACCAAGGTGAAGACCAAATCAATGAATTGGATGATATTG
This sequence comes from Glebionis coronaria, assembly GCA_025667525.1. Classification (NCBI taxonomy): domain Eukaryota; kingdom Viridiplantae; phylum Streptophyta; class Magnoliopsida; order Asterales; family Asteraceae; genus Glebionis; species Glebionis coronaria. The sequence continues at coordinate 153,704,620 of CM046878.1, forward strand.
AATGTTCTCCATACATAATGGATGGCTATGATCAAGCTTGAAGCCTGCGATAGTCATATGATATAAGAACAAATTCAAATTCATGGCATCTACAAGCATATTCTGAGAATCCATCAAAGGTAATGTGGGAAGTTCAAGCACGTCCAGGGTTTTATGTTTAGCATCTCATCACTTGTATATATAGCAGATCAAATAGCTAGGTTCAATGTTCCAAAATTTATCTCTCATTTTCTTTGTAATTCATTGAAAGTTGAATGAATCTTTAAATTTTGAGTTCCTCTTTACTTTCAAGTTATATATTTACTTTGCACTTAATTTTTTTTTTTTTGCAATTTACTCTTTTCTGTAATTTATTTTGTATCAGAAGGTTTTTTAAGAAATTTATTAAAACATTTTGAGAACCATTATATTTTAAGTTAATTTGTAAGCTGAATTGACAACTCAGATTGAAAGTTGTTTGAGATATAGTGTTAGATTACTGTTGACTTTATTTTTCTTGCAAAAAGTTATAAGGTTTTTCAAAAATCTTTTATGTTCTGTTTTTTCTACTTTGCCAATAAGCCAGCTTATTTCCCAAGTAAAGCTAGCTTATTATCGTTCATTCTTGTTACTTCTTTTGTTTTGTTACATGTTTTTCATTATCCAAAATCTAAGAAACAATCTCCTTTCATTTCATTCAATTTGGGACTGTTGTAGTCCTACAGAGTGCATATGCTCTCTCATAAGCCCATTGAAGCCAAGATAAGCTCAAAAGTACTGAATTAGCTGCTTGATTTGGCCTAGAAGTAGGTCAAATCCTTGTAAACTTTGAACTCCATTATTTATGCTTATTTATGTCCACTTTTCATGCTTATGTGAATCTATTTATGTGTTGCTTATCGTTATGTTGTAGTTGCTTATTTCAGTTCTTTATTGCTTATTGTTGTATTTGTGATCTTATTTTTACTTTGTCTTGCATTGTTTTTCAATTTTGTTAGTTAAATCTTGTCTGACCACTTATAAAGGGGTGTTTGGGTCAAGGCTAGGTCAAACCATCCCTTTGAGGGTTAATCTATTGCAGTCACAGTTAGTTAGTTAATTTAGGTTTAAATCAAACCTTTCTTCAAGGTTTTAGTATTAAAAATCAGGTTTCAAGTATTTGTGGTTTTCTGTCATTTGTTAAATCATCGGTAATAAATCCTTCTTTGTTTGATATTTGGTGGTTTTTAGTTGTGTTTTGTGTTTGTTATCTGAGGTATAGATACATCAGATATAGCTATTAAAGTGCTGAATCACTTAGCAATCTTTCAGGTTCAAACTTAACCATTTTAGTGCTTATTTAAGGTAATTTATACCAGCAGTCATAAATCCTTAAATTTTAGTTCTTAAGTTTGATTATTAAAACAAAATTAGATTAGGTGGTAATGCAAGTTTGTTTTTAGTTATCTTGGTAGTATAAGCGTATTTGGTGCTTATTTGATTAGTTAAAATTTAGCTTTTTACCTAGAACAAGATTGTTGTGCATCTGTCCACTATAGCATTAGGTGAAATTTCTTTCTTTTGATTTTTAGCTTAATTGTGTTGCTATATGTTTGATTGTGTGCTATTTGTACCTTTTGTTTGTACTGACACACCTATAAGCTCAACTGGCTTATAGATGGCTTATTGTCCCAAAAAATACATCAAATAGCAAATAGAGAATCAAGGGACTCAAACCATAGACCTCCCCTTTACAAACCAACATACATACCGGTCGTGCTCTTGGGACTTTTCTGTCCTTAAGGGTTTTCTTTTTATTTTAACTTATTTAGTCAAAATTATCCATATAAGACCTTTTTAGCGCAAAACTTATTTTTTGTAATCATAGTCATTATTTTAGTCCATTGAGCGTATTATGAGCTTTGTAGCTTTTTGTTTTAAGCTTTTACTAGAAAACGTACAAGTAGCTTATTTAACTTAGTGCTTATTTTCATTTTTGCTCATTTTTCCTTAGCTTATTCTAGTTTTCAGTGCCTCATTGTCTTAATAAGCTCAAATTACACCATGTGCCAAGTTTCACCTTTTGAAACGTCCAAAATAATCAAAAAGACTATTTTGTCGTTTTGTGAAAAGGTTAAAACATTTAGTTCATTTTTAGAAAATTATTTTTGCATTATCTTAATTAGCCCAAAAGAGGAGGGTGTGCTTAAAACCAGTTTATCAGCTTAAGTCTTTAGCTTATTGGGCTTTTAAAGACCCAATATGGTAGCTTATAGCTTATTAGAGGGTATTAAGAGCCTTTTTAGCTTTTGGGGCTTTAGGATAAGTTGTTTAAAATAGTCTTTTTAGTCAGGATAGCCTTTTACATTTTTGTTTTTCCAAAAAATTTCTTTATGGGCTTTTTAGCCCATTAAGCCCAAACTGTTTTAGCTTAAGGCCCATTTCATATTTTCAGGATTTTTAATTTTTGTTTTTGTTTTATTTACTTAAAATAAAGTAGTTTTGAAAATTTTAAATTTTTGTATTTTTTATGATTTTATTCTTGATTAGCGTGAAAACGTATTTCGTCCTAGTTTTTAGCCGTCTTAGTGTAGCTTCGTCTTTTAATTTTTATCTTTGTTTTTCAAGAACGTAATCACTCCAAATTCGTATTCATTGGCACAACTATTTACCTCGTTCACAACGATCCCTTGGTTTTTAAATAAAATCGCGGTTTTCCTATATCGTCATCCGTCTATTTATATACCTACCTATATCTTACAACTATCAAATCCCATAAATTTGTTACTTAAGCTTGCACTATTCATGATTCAAGAAAGGGGCAAAGGCAAATCTATAAGTACCTTGTACACGACATCAGAAGTATATAAAAAGTACAACACCTCTAGTGAATTTCCACAATGACATATGCGTGTGAAATTAAGCACTACAACGTAAGTCTTTTAAGTGATGGTTATCCAGGTCTTTGACCAACCACCCCGACTATTGTAAAGTTGATAATACAAGTCTGAATCATAACTTTAACGCTCAAACAAGTCATAAATCGATATTGTGGGTTTAAGAAAATGGGTGAAAAATAGAAAGAATTCTCTATGATGAATTAAGTAGACGCCTTCGTGAAATCCCACTTCAAATTCAAATAAGAAATACCAAATCAACTTCGTTCTCACTTGACATTCTTTAATCCCAATACTAGCCGTAACGTTTAAGTTAATCTTTTAAAGGATCGATTTAGTGTTAATTTGGTTTTTTTGTTTTCGTGTTTGTTTTATTTTCGTTAACTAGAAAATCAAACATTGACTTAATAATGAAAACGTCGTCTAGCTAACTTGACGTTTAAGCGAAGATTCATTATTTGAGATGTGGGATCTGTATAACACATAGTAATCCCTAACTTGTCACATATTACTAATCCATAAACACAATCTTCTCTGTTTTGTCAGTCGCATACTCACCAAACTCATCTCATGAAAACTAAATCTCAACTCTAAATTATCATTAAAACATAATCGTTTTCATGATCTATGTAAATTGAAAACCAAAAACAAGACTTCAGAAAAGGTATCACCACTCAAAAACCCTTCCAAATAGCGAGATACACACAACCAAGAGATCATGTTCTTCTAATATGCACAATGAATACAAAGTATTCAAGATCTGTATGAGGGGTCTCATCTCTTCGTGTTGTTTTTCTTTGTCCGTATGAGAGGAATATTTTAACATATTTGTTATGGATCTTTCTCTATTTTTTCGAAAACTAAAAGAAGCATAGCATTTACATACGATCTGTGATGAATTGTTTCTTGTGATGATGGATCTTATAAAGTTCTTGATAACACGTTATGTGTGAAGCACAAAGAAGAAACAAACTGAGATCCTTTTTTTATTTATGTTCGAGTCTAGATGAGTTGGGATGGGACTAGTTAACAGTTATATATCTAACGACGGGATTTAGGTATAGATGGATTTAGTTTTGTTGATGTTGGCTGATGGTTGTTGAATGATGGTGTTTTGGTCCAAATCTGTTTTTTACTTTTCATTTGGTTTGACTTGGTCGACTCGGGTGAGTTGACACGGGTTGACTCGATCAAATCCTCAGATCTTATCTCGCTAGTCTTGGAAAAAAATGGGCATCATTTCTTTTCATAAACCATGAAAAATAAGTCTTCAGGTTCTTGTGAATTCATATTCCGCTATTAAAGCAGTCGTATTCAGCCAAATTCATATATTAATAAAAAAAGAACTTATCCCACTAGAATTTTAGCTTGTCACCTTAACTTTTTGTCTTTTTGTATTTTTGTCTTTTTTAGATCTGGGTTTTTTCTTCATATTCAACCCAGAAAAGAAGAACACTTCATAAAAAGCTCAAAATGAGCTTATAAAAGTTGTCGTAATAATGTATAAGCCCATGAAAAACTCTTACCAACAAGCTCACACCCAAAAATCTCAATACTTGACTTATTGGACCATAAAATAACCCACAAAAAAAGAAGGAAGAAAAAACTAAAAAACGTTATTGACTAGTTGAGACAGAAAAATATGACTTTATGACTAATTAAACACAACCAAACAAGACCGTGAGCTAATGGCTTAAAAATAAGCACAAAAATGAGTTGAATAAGCCAAAAACACCGTAAAATAAGCAAACACAAACATAAAAAACTCTGGTTAGCTCTGATACCAGTTGTTAAACATTTAGATTCATATAACATAGGTTTTGATTCGGAGGTCGGGGAGGATAAAAGTGGTAAGTAGCCATTTTAGAGAGAGAGATAAAGAGAAAGAGAGGGAGTTAGAGAGAAAATGGAAGTGTGTATAATATAAAGAGAGAAACTGAATTACAAAAATGTTTATCCTTACCCTCTTAGTGAAGCATGAGAGGGTATATATAGCTCGAGACACCATCTAACTTATAACATTTGATGATACTAGTCCTTGCGTGTCCTGACTATGTAAACTATTGTAATTTTATTAGTCACTCGCATTTTAGGGCTAACACTATCCAAGACATGGATGATCTTTTGAAATATGGATGCTGGTACAAACGAAAGGTTAAAGGGAGTGGACAATTTTGCATGATTGGCTACTATTACTCCCAAACTTGACAAGGTGGGTCATGAAATCACCATGGTTAATGAAAGGGTTCAGAGGTTCAACTTGGATGTGAGATCCTTAAAGAATTTCACTTGTCTAAGGATTTCCCACTGAAATACGAAGTTAAGCAAGAAGAAGCTTATGTATAGGGAATTATATTGTTAGAAATACGTTTTAACGTATATTAGAAGAATCGGTCACTCCACAATATTATTAATGTTGTAATAGCTCATAGTTAATGAGTACTTATTTAGTTAAGTAAGAAACCGACCCATGGGCTTGTCATGGGTCGGCCCAAGCCCAATAGTGGCCTTGGATATAAATACCCCTTTCCACCATGGAAAGGGGTTGGTTGTTGATCATTCTACTTTTATCATTTGAATAAAATCACATAGTTCTCTCTCACTTTCTCTCACTAGTTTCTCTCTCTAGAAATCTTCAACCCACTTCATAGATTAACAAGATTATCAATATTCTACAATTGGTATCTAGAGCTATGGGGTGATTTAAGGTAATGATTCGTGTTGTTATTTAGTTTTTGATTGTATTAGTGTTCTTTAAGAAGATCCATCTTGATTCTTGGAGTTTTTGGTGATTTTGTGATTCGGATTAGTAGATAAGTATTAGTTTTTACTTATTTTAGTAGAAATCACAAAACTTTTTGGGTAACTTGGTAAAAATCTGGGTTTATTCTTCATATTTATAGTCGACTGTTACTCGAACAAGTTTCTGTTTCCCAGTAAAGTTCTGAACCAAAAAGTTCCGGATCAAAAAGTTCTGGATCAAAGGAAAGTTCCGGATCAAAGGAAAGTTCCGGATCAAGGGAAAGTTCCGGATCAAGGGAAAGTTCCGGATCAAGGGAAAGTTCCGGATCAAAGGAAAGTTCCGGATCAAAGGAAAGTTCCGGATCAAGGGAAAGTTGCGGATCAAGGGAAAGTTCCGGATCAAAGGAAAGTTCCGGATCAAGAAAAGTTCCGAATCAGTACTTCCGAACCAAAAGTTCCGGATCAAATCTTCCGAACCAAAAGTTCCGGATCAAGGAGTTCCAAGCCAAAATCTTCCGAATCAACACTTCCGAATCAACAATTGTTCCGAACCAAGGGATATTTTACTTGTTTTTTGGACGATTTTTTAGAGGATTTAATCTTGGTTTCTTACATAAAAACTCAACACAACTCACAAACTTTACTTCACTGCTCGATCAACCGATAATCTTTGTCTCTTTGAAGTGATCAAAATGAATCCGAATTCATTAATGCCTCAGATGACATCACTTACGGACATTTCCGTCATTACGGGAACGGATAATCGCTCTCCAATGCTCATTAAAGAAGTCTTTGAAGCATGGCAAGGCCGTATGATGTCATACCTTAAGGGAAAACCGATATATGGGAGGCTTATGGTTAAGTCAATTCTAAATGGTCCACTTGACTATGGTACCATCGTGGTTAACAATGTGACTCGACCAAGGGAGTTTGAAGAACTTACACCAGCTCAACAACTTGTTGCCGATGCAGACGAAAAGGCTCTTCAAACCATTCTCCAAGCTCTTCCACATGACATCTATCGCATGGTAAGTCAATATACGGTTGCAAAGGATTTATGGGAACGTTTAAAGGTGTTGCTACAAGGTACGTCTCTTACAAAACAGGAAAGGGAATGTCAGTTGTATGATCTGTTTGATAGATTCACGTACAGCCCAGGGGAAACGCTACACGACTACTACTTCAGATTCACTACTCTCATGAATGATCTGAATGTATACAATCTCGTGATTGCTTCATTCCAGGTTAACACCAAGTTTTTGAATACTTTTTCTCAAGCTGAATGGGGTGAGTATATTACCGATGTTAAGTTAACCAGGGATTTGCATAAGTGCAATTTGGATCAACTCTATGCTTTTCTTCAGCAGCATGAGAAACACGTGATCATGCACCGTTCACCTCGAGGTATGTACCCTGATTCTTTAGCTTTGATGGCAAATCAACCAAGTTTGTCGTACAACAACACTCCTTATATCATGGGACACCAAGCCTATCATCCATCACCGTACCTGACTCCAAGCTTCCCTCAATATTCGATTCTACCGCAACCACCCACCTCACATCAGCAACAATATCGGTTTAATGCACCTTCATCACAATATGCTTCACAACCTCACCCAACAAGCATTGCACCTTATGCTCAGTCTTCATATTCTTCTTATCAAGAGAATGTAGTATATCCATCAAGCTACTCTGACCACATGAGTATTCCTTCTAGTGCTTATGCAGCTCAACAAGACCAAGCACTGTATTGTGATAATGATGAAGTCCCCATTCCTGAATTCAAACAAGGAACTGACCCAGTTGAAGTGTTAGCCACTATGTCTGCTTACCTCACAAGGACTTTAAGCAAACGAGGATTTATAGGAACAGCTCCTACTAACAATCAGCTGAGGAATTCATCCAATTCTCGCAAACAAGCTACTATTGAGAATGGCAGGGTAATGGTTCAACCTATTCAACCTTATCAGGGGAGACCTACTACATCAACCACCAATGCACGCACGGTCAATCCTGCCCCAATGGTCAACACTCCTCCACGGGCTAATTCCACAGGCAAGTTGAGAATGATTACATGTTACAACTGTAAGGAAGAAGGTCACATGTCCAGGGATTGCAAAAAACCCAAGAGGAGAAGGGATGGTCAATGGTTTGCAGAGAAGATTTATCTGGTAAACGCTCAGGCACAAGGAAGGGAACTTGATGAAGAGGAGCTTGCATTTCTTGCTGATCCAAGGATTGCTGAACAAGACGTTGTCACCACACAGAATGCAGCATACCAAGCAGATGATCTTGATGCTTACGATTCAGACTGTGATGAACTTCAATTTGCACATGCAACTCTTATGCCAACTATCTCTAGCTTAGGGCCAGAAAAAATATCTGAGGTACTTACTAATACCACTGATAATACCACTGATAATACCACTGATACTAGTATTCAACCACATCAAGTTGTGCAATAGAGTGCTGATTCGAATGAGTCTTCGGTGGTGAGTCTTTCAAATGAGGAGACAATCAATGATAGTAATATCAATGTAAGTCCCCAGACTTTGAGTGAAACACAACCGGGAGTCATTTCGCATACGCATACTCCTGCTCAACAAGATTTGGTCATGGTTCCTGCTACATTACTTAGCCAAATGAATGCTACACTCTTAGAAACCCTAGCTAAGAATAAGAATTTGTTTGATGAGCTTGCCTTATGCAACGAGAAAGTTCAAACTTTGGAATTAGTTCCTTCGTCTAGTGTTCTAACAAATCCCGAATATGATCATTTTCGAAACAAACAAATGGGTCACTTGCAAGAAATTGAAAACTTAAGAGCAGATCTTTCTAACGAACTTAAAGAAAAAGAGTTAGTGGTCACTAATTTTCAAAAACTTCAAACGGATTTTGAGTTACTCGAGTCTAAAAAGAATGAAATGGAAATTAATGCGGCTAATAAGATTAGAAGTTTAGATTATTTGCTTTTAAGACAATACGCTGCCTCTCAACTAGTGCACTTATTTGATGCTTCGTTTACAGAATTTAACTTATCACGTCAAAAAGGACTTCCCCCTAACCCACGGTATGCAAAACAAGCTTTTATCCATAGTCCAAGACTTTATAATGCAACCCAATTAGGATTGGTCTTAGACCCGATTGTTATTTTCGATGATCGCACAAATAAGGATCTAGTTGATGAGAATCGGTCATACAACTTTGCAAAATATCCCGAGTGTGATTATTTTAAAATGAATCAGGAGCTTGCAAAAACGGATTTTAGAATTCGCTTCCATATGGATAAAGATCTCATCACAGCACCAACCTACATGTTAAATGAAGAAAACCCTAGTACACTTCCTACACTTGTCAAAATGGAAGGATCTAAGGAAATTCCAAAGGATCTTCCACCTGTTAGCACTGTATGGTTAAACTTTTAATCAATACTTTGCTAGTTTTGACAAGGTCATTTTGGAATGTACGACTTCAAATGGCCTAAACGCCGGAGAATGGGCTTTCGAACACATGAACGAGGTGTTTAAGAATGAGATCAATCCGTTTGTCGAAAGTCTAAAAGGAAGTTTTGCATCTCTTTCGGAAAATCTTGAGTTTGAAATTGCAGAAGTTCAAAAAGTGTTTTATGAAATGGACACCGCTTACGAACTACAATTAATTGAAAAGGAAAAGATTTTATCCAAATATGACCGATTCTTGTCCCAAGTAATTTCGTGTGATGTGCTTACTACTGTGAATGTTAATTATTCGAATGAGCTTACATCCGCTATGATTAAATGTGATGTTGTGAATATATGTGATGATGTGTGTGATCTCTCTGTAAATGTTGATGATACTGTAAATGCGGTAGATAATCATTCTTGTCACGAATCTAACGCTGAATTTTTAAAGCTACAAGATTCTTACAATTTACTTTCAAAACGCTTTAATCAACTAGAACAACATTGTATATCTTTAGAATTAAAACAACAAACTCAAAATTAGGATCTTTTGATAACAAATGGTTGTGAAAACAGTGTTGAGACGAGTGACAAGATGATTGCAATAGTTAAGGCATTAGAGGAAGAGATTATGAGATTAAAGAGAGATGTGTCATCAAATGAAACACTAAAATTGGAACTAGAGGCTGCAGAGTCTAAAAACCAGGACTTAGAAATTAGACTTTCGTCTATTCTAGGGGAGATGGATCGTGCAAGACAGGGAATGTCCAAACTTTATGGTTCACTAGAAGAACGCTTCGCTTTTAATGCGGCACAACAACAATCTTATGTTGAACAATTGAACCAAAAATGTGAGGAAATCTCTGACTTAAATATCCAGCTCATTGACAAAAACATGGTTTTGGCCGAGTTAAAGGAGACACTTCTTCTCACCCGACAAGAAGCTGTTAATAACTTAGCTATCAACTCTGCACCGTCCTCTAGTGCTCCAACAACCAAGTCAGTAGTGCTTTATAAGAACCCGCTCCATAAGAAAAACCCGGTTACCTACGATGATTATATGAGGAATGCAATTAAGCATGTAGATCTTGTTAGGGATATTTTAGATGATTTATATGCGTTAGATCCCTCAAGCAGTTACTTTTATTCAGCTCATGAATATATTAAGCGAGTTCAATATTGCTTAGCATATTTGCAATACATAGGTAAACCGGGGTCTGCACTACTCACTAATCGACCCATTGCTGTAACACCATTCAATAAGACCCCAGGAGCAAAACCGTCATTGGCACCATCAAGTAAGGCACCTTTAAAATCTGTTGCTAATGTTCCCACTTTGCCTTCTACAGGATTAAAAGAGTCTACTAAGGCTAAAGGATCGCCACTCAAGAAAGATAAGTTCAAGCCCTCCACTAGTAGTACCAACAAGAAGAAAGTAGAAGCTCACCATAGGAATGTGATGTCAGATTTAAATAAAAAGAATCATGTTGCTAAGACTAAAAGCTCTGCGCCTGTGCAGAAGCCTAAACCATTTGTGAATTCTAATTTGAATTGTTGGAATTGTAATGAGTGCATGTTTTCCCAACGTCATGATTTGTGTCTTATTGATCATGTGAATGAAATGAATGCCATTAGGAATAATCTTGAATGGAAGCCCACTGGGAGAACTCGTACCCAAGTTGGCTGGCAATGGCGTCCCACTGGTAGGACCTTTACATTAGATGGAAAAATGTGCACTTTAACTAGGAATTAATGCATCCATTGAGGTTAGGTCTCAGCGTCCTTTAGTTAGGAACACTAGCACTACAGTATGGAAACCGCGCCCTTTAATTAGGTCAGCTCCCACTATAGTGCCTATCAGTGAAGAAATACCTCAGGATTTAAGCCAACTAGAATCTACACCACCAACTAGGAAGAAGGCTAGGAAATCTAAGAAACCTAAAGTTAGCAAATATCTGTACCTGCTAATAACAAGGAACATTTAGATTCCGAAACCTATACATTGTCCTCGTCTGGTGATATTTTCAGGTGGTCCAAATCATCCTCTGGTATTTGGACTCCGGTTGTTCAAAGCATATGACCGGAGATCGCTCGATGCTCTGAAATTTCGTCAGCAAGTTTCTTGGAACGGTTAAATTCGGTAATGATCATATTGCAAAGATAATGGGGTATGGTGAATATCAGATTGGAAACGTTACGATTTCAAGGGTATACTATGTAGAAGGTCTTGGTCATAATTTATTTTCGGTAGGACAGTTTTGTGATTCCAACCTAGAGGTTGCTTTTCGACAACATACTTGTTTCATCCGCAACTTGGAAGGAAAATATTTGTTGAAGGGGTATCGTGGTGTAAATCTTTATACTTTGTCCTTACAAGACATGATGGTCGCCTCTCAAGTATGTCTTCTCTCTAAAGCATCTAAGACCAAGTCATGGTTATGGCATCGCAGATTATCTCATCTCAACTTTGATGCTATTAATCATCTGGCTAAAACGAATTAGTTCGTGGTCTTCCAAAGCTCAAATTTCACAAGGACCATTTATGTTCCGCGTGTTCAAGGGGGAAAAGTACCAAGAAATCATACAAGCCCAAAGCTGAAGACACCAATCAAGAAAAACTTCATCTTTTGCATATGGATCTTTGTGGGCCAATGAGAACTGAAAGTGTGAGCGGTAAGAAATTCATTCTTGTTATTGTGGATGATTTCTCCAGGTTTACATGGGTTAGATTTCTACGTACAAAGGATGAAGAACCGAAGGCTATCATCACTTTTCTGAAATTCATTCAGGTACGTTTAAATACTACTGTCCGCCGTATTCATACAGATAATGGAACAGAGTTCGTCAACCAGACTCTTCGTGCTTACTATGAAGAAGTTGGTATCTCACATGAAACATCCGCTGCACGTACTCCACAACAAAACAGTGTCGTTGAAAGACGGAATCGTACGCTTATGGAAGCTGCTAGGACTATGCTGATTTATGCGAACGCTCCATTGTTCTTGTGGGCAGAAGCTATATCTACTGCATGTTTCACCCAAAACCGCTCTATCATTCGGAAACGCCATGGAAAAACACCTTACGAGCTTCTACATGATCGTAAACCCGATGTTTCATTTTTTCATGTGTTTGGGGCTCTTTGTTATCCAAACATTAATAGTGAGAACTTGGGCAAGCTTCAACCGAAAGCCGATATAGGTATTTTCATTGGTTACTCACCCTCCAAGAAAGCATACCGAATTTACAACCGTTGTCTTGGTAAGATAGTAGAAACTATGGACGCATATTTCGATGAGCTGACAGCGATGGCTTCTGAGCAACGCAGCTCTGAACCCGCGCTTCACGAGATGGGAACCGGTGCTATTAGTTCTGGATTAGTTCCCAATAATCCTACTTCTACATCATTTTTACCACCTACAAGGCCCGAGTGGGATAAACTGTTTCAACCGTTGTTTGATGAATTCTTTGATCCCCCAAATGATGAAGTTCCAGCACCTGTAGTGATAGCTCCAATCTCTGAAGTTGTTGCTCAAGCTAATGAAGCTTTATCTAATGCATCTTCAATTAACATTGAACCGGATGCACCTTTACCAAGTGATTATCAAACTACACCTGAATCGTCACCCTTACTTATGCCTAATGATGTTGAAGAGGATTCTATTGATCACGATTTGGAATATGCTCACCTACAAGAGCTTCCTTTCTTTGGTGTACCGATACCTGAAAACCCTTCAGCCGCGTCTACCTCAGAAGAAGCTCCCTCTATTGTTCACTCCAGACCACCACGGATTGAAAAACATAGCACCAAATGGACAAAAGATCACTCAATTAGGAATGTCATTGGTAGTCTCGATCGACCAGTTTCTACACGCCATCAATTACAAGAGAGTGCACTCTATTGCTATTTTGATGCATTTCTCTCCGAAGTTGAACCTAAAAATTGGCAACAGGCTATGACTCAATCATCTTGGATTGAAGCCATGCAGGAGGAACTAAATGAATTCCAAAGACTTGAAGTATGGGAATTAGTTCCTCTCACTGACAAGGTTAACATCCTTACTTTGTTGTGGGTTTATAAGGTTAAACTCGATGAGATGGGTGCATTCTTGAAGAATAAGGCTAGATTGGTTACTAGAGGATACAAACAAGCCTTGGGTATCGACTTTGAAGAATCTTTTGCTCCTGTTGCAAGATTGGAGGCTATTAGACTATTCCTTGCGTATGCTGCTCATATGAACATGATCGTCTATCAAATGGATGTGAAGACGGCATTTTTGAATGGTGAACTAAAGGAAGAAGTCTATGTTAGTCAGCCGGATGGGTTCGTTAGCACGGAGTTTCCTAATCATGTGTACAAGCTTAAGAAGGCTCTCTATGGGTTGAAACAAGCTCCACGCGCGTGGTATGATCTCCTTTCAACATATCTCATCTCGGAAGGCTTCTCCAAAGGCAAGGTGGACCCCACTCTATTCACTCTCAAGGAGGACAACGACATGATACTGGTACAAATTTATGTTGATGATATAATATTTGCTGCCTCTAACATAGAATTGTCAAAATGCTTTGAGAAGATAATGTCCACACGCTTTCAGATGTCAATGATGGGAAAAATTTCATTTTTCTTAGGATTACAAATTTCTCAGAATCCCAGAGGCATCTTTATTAATCAATCCAAATATGCTCTAGAATCTTTAAAGAAATATAACTTTGAAAATTGTGACCCCGTGGACACTCCAATGGTGGAGAAATCCAAGTTAGATGAAGATAGGAATGGGACTATTGTCGATCCAAAACTTTACCGTGGGATGATCAGCACCCTTCTCTATCTGACTGCTAGCAGGCCTGATTTTCAATTTGCCGTATGCATGTGTGCCCGGTATCAGGCTCGGCCTACCGAAAAGCACCTACATGTTGTTAAAAGGATCTTTCGGTATCTTAAAGGAACACTTTATCGTGGTCTCTGGTATCCGAAAGATTCCTCCATTGCTTTAATATCATACGCAGATGCCGATCATACTGGGTGTCAAGACACAAGGCGTAGCACTTCTGGGTCTGTGCAACTCCTTGGAGACAGATTGGTTAGTTGGTCTTCAAAAAGGTAGAAAAGCGCTGCAATTTCTAGCACGGAGGCTGAATACATCGCCATGTCCGGTTGTTGTGCTCAAGTCCTTTGGATGAGATCACAACTAACTGACTACGGTTTGGGATTCAACAAAATCCCGATGTATTGTGACAACAAGAGCGCCATTGCCCTTTGCTGCAACTACGTTCAACACTCCCGGGCCAAGCACATAGACATTTGCTACCATTTCATTAAAGAGCAGGTGGAGAACGGAGTGATCGAGCTGTATTTTGTCACCACTGAGTATCAGCTGGCAGATATGTTCACCAAAGCCGTAGATCGAGGACGAATCGAGTTTTTGATCGACAAGCTTGGCATGAAATCATTCTCTCCAGTGACTCTCAAAGAATTGGCAGAAAAGTCAGCTGAATAGTGGTGGTAAACTATTCAGGCGTATCCTGTGTTCGTGATCATGTATATTATCGTATATATATAAACCACAAAAAGAAAAATACAAAAATATAAAACCAAGAAAAACCATAAAAAATATAAAACCTACAAAAACCATAAAAATTATAAAATCAAGAAAAACCAAAAATATTTTTCGTTTTTTAAATCGGGCATGTCTTTTAGTACGGTAATATTTACGGCTTTAAAAATGTCGATCAATATTGACACGGCGCCATAAATAGAGTCCGTATAAAAGTTGTACATTTTTAAAACATGCCCATTATGGCTTGTAGTTATTTCAGACTGCAACCCGGTTTTCATATTAAAGTCACGTATTTCCTTGGAATACGTTGGCTCACAACGGGAATTAATTTTCTCGGGCATGATTTACAAGCCAAATCATGTAAAGGGATCAAGTTTACTTTACAACTTGGTCTAACACGAGTTAGTGTACGTCTCAGTGCATTAATTTGTCAAAATAAGAGAAATCTTATTGCCACCACGAATCAATCTTTTCAAGATATTAATTGGAAAAGTTTTCATCAATATTTAACTCTTTAAACAATGATTACAGCTCTTTAAATAGAAAACGGGTCATCGTTTAAGGGGGAGAAAATATTAAATCGTCTTCGTCATCAAAATGATTTTCAAAAGTGTTTGAGGAAAATTAATTGGCCAAATGGTTAATGAGTAGTCTTGCTTTAGAATACGACTTGTGCTCGCTCAATGAGATAGGACTAGCTATAGATCTTGGAAATCCGCTAATTAGGATGCGATGATTAAGTTGTGTGAGGATTAGAATAATTATTACAATGAGTTAGACTAACGATTGTTAAGTACATTAACGGATGTTAGCCTAAAAGGAGTTATAAACCAAAAATGAAAAGAATAGAAAAGTATAGGGGCTTAAAATGACTAATTGGAAAAGTTGTCAAATTGAACTAAGTCAAACCTAATCCCCCGGTGCCTACTGTTCTCTCTTCTTCATTGTTATTATTTCCGCCATTAATAAACACAAAAACACACACACAAGCTTTCACAAACTCTCGATTCAATTACTCAATCCGTTTCATTCGATCAAAAAGGTACAAACATCGAATCTTTAATTTATAATTCGCCTAATTCATCATTTAATCAAGTTAATTGATTCGGGTAATCAAGATTATCACATTAGGGTTCGTTTGCCTAAATTCGAGATTAATTTATTAGGGTTTTAGGTGGGTTTTACTCGGAATATCCTTAGAAAGATGTTTTGTTGCCTTAGCATGCCTTAAAATTCACAATCGCGCTTAGAATAATCATCAATAGGGTGCGTTTAGAACTTCCGGATGAACAAGGCTTTTGAACTTCCGAATGAAGAATTTCCGGATGAACTTCCGGATGAAGAAGTTCCGGATGAACTTCCGAATGAAGAAGTTCCGAGTAAACTTCCGAATGAAGAAGTTCCGAATGAACTTCCGAATGAAGAAGTTCCGGATGAACTTTCGAATGAAGAAGTTCCGAATGAACTTCCGAATGAAGAAGTTCCGAATGAAATTCCGAATTTAGAAGTTCCGAATGAACTTCCGAATGAAGAAGTTCCGAATGAACTTCCGAATGAAGAAGTTCCGAATGAACTTCCGAATGAAGAAGTTCCGGATGAACTTCCGAATGAAGAAGTTCCGGATGAACTTCCGAATGAAGAAGTTCCGGA
This sequence comes from Glebionis coronaria, assembly GCA_025667525.1. NCBI lineage: Eukaryota > Viridiplantae > Streptophyta > Magnoliopsida > Asterales > Asteraceae > Glebionis > Glebionis coronaria. Next base: position 153,720,862 of record CM046878.1, read on the forward strand.
TGAACTTCCGAATGAAGAAGTTCCGGATGAACTTCCGAATGAAGGAGTTCCGGACGAACTTCCGAATGAAGGAGTTCCGGACGAACTTCCGAATGAAGAGTTCCGAATGAAGAGTTCCGAATGAAGAGTTCCGAATGAAGAGTTCCGAATGAAGAGTTGTTGGATTGATAGTTGTTTGCTTGTTATAGTTACTTGTTGAAATGTGTTATGCTTAAAAGTCATAATGATATATATATATATATATATATATATATATATATATATATATATATATATATATATATATATATATATATATATATATATATATATATATATATATATATATTTTGTGCATCAACCTTTTATGTCTTATCTTAAGCAGACACGATGACTAATCCAACAGTACAAGCACTCCAAGATGCTAGAGCAGCCGCAATTGCCGAAGCAAGAGCCCTCAAGTTCATACCAAACAATTACCGGCTGAAGCAAGTTTCAAAATCCACTCACCATGGATTTAAAGTCTCCATAGCTATCCTTGATCACTCTCACTTCAAGAATGCTTTAAGGAGTACTGCCTCGGTGCCATATGATTACATGTATGAGTTCTGGGCTACCAAGGAAAGTACTTCAAACAAGATCACCTTCACTCTTGACAACAAGCAACAGACACTCACAGTTTCAGACTTCCGCAAGATATTTGGAATACGGGATACACCCAAAGGTATGTCATTTTCGAGGGATCCTACCAAAGACGAACTCATGGAGATGTTCGAGGCTCTTGGATGTCCTGACATACGAGTTGTGTCTGATTTTACCACCGCTAAAGTAGGTCAACCTTGGAGAGCAATCTTGGGTATTCTTAGTAGATGTCTTACACCTAAAACATCTGGGCATGATGCTGTGCATGGTCCAATTATGAACATCTTCCATGGAATGTACAAAGGCTCAAATGCAGATTATGCATTATTGTTGTGGGAAGAATTTAACTTTTAACTCTTCCAAAACAAGAAGCTGAAGACTAATTTATTTCCTTACCCTCGGTTTATCAAGCTTAATTAATTATTTTCTTAAGAATGATGTTACTATTGATAAGCGTGCATCAAGTCGTCATCACACTGAAGAGGCTGATCACACTGTGGATCTAAGGCATGAAGGACCATCTGGTGCTGTTATTCCTGGTCCTATTCCCGATTATCTTCTGACGGATAAAATTAAAGCTTCTGCTGATTACAAACTACTGCTACTAGAAATCAAGAAGCTAAAAGCAAGCCTTCAGAAAGGAGAAGACTCGTCTACTACGGTCAAGAGTAAAGGTAAACGCAAGCAACCAGCTGCTTTATCTGAACCCGAAACCAAGAAGAAGAAGACTGAGGCTAAGAAGGGAAAGAGTACGGCTGATGATTTCGTTCTTCACGACGAAGAAGATGTTGATGTCGATCCTACTCTTGACAAGGCTGAGAGAAAATTAATGAAGATAGCTATTGAAAAGAGTAGGAGAGACACGGGCGGTAGTGGTTCGGGTGCACAGATAAATATTGAAGAAGATTACGAGGAGCCAGAGGATATTGATGAGTTTGGATCACCTGAACGGTATTCTACTTCGAAGGAGACATCCATCCCTGTTTCAGCAAGTGTTGAAAAGGAGTCCGGTGCTCCTACAATCATGGTACCTACTCAGCCTTTAGTAACTCAACCTCCACCAATACAACCCTTACCAACCCGACCGGTGCCAACACCATTCCTTCCACCTCCAATAACTTCCATCCTAAGTACTGTAGTCACAACCGAGCCTCTTCAACCAACCCAGAGCAGCTCTGCATCATCTTCAATGGCTGCATTTGTAATGGCAGAACTCTTGGATAAACACACGGATAATCAAAGAAGAGAGATGGATAATCTTCGCCAAGAGCTACTTAGACGAGTGCAAAGTAAAGAAGCCTCAAAGAAATCCCAAGAAGAGATGCTAGCTAAGTTCGCTGCAGAGATGGAGTCGACACGTAAAGCTCATGCAGAAGAACTTGCTCAGGTCAAAAAGGCCGAAGCTGATAAGTATGCAGCACAAATCACGAGACTTCAAGCTATGAAGGATAAATACAAGGAGCAGAAAGAAACACTTGAAGCTTCAATTGAAGAGAGAGTGAAAGAATCCGTTGAGTCCCTTATGCCAAAACTGCGTGATGAGTTGAAGACACTCGCGGCTGATAACTTGATGATTAAGTCATCCAATCCTTCTGAATCCGCCTACAAAGTTGCCTATGATTTAACGGATTTTGAATTAAAGAAGATCCTCAAAGCTCGTATGAGGGAAGTTGGATCTTTTGATAAGTCCAAAGTTCAGCGGACACTCTACAAGTCACTAAATGATGCTATCATGGAGGATGATCGGTTATTTAAAATGTTTGGAAGTGTGGTACCTTACCACATTCTGCCTGAGGAGGAAAAGGATGATAGTGAACAAGAAGAGGGTGACGGTGAAGAAGAAGAAGAAGAAGAAGATGAAGATGATGATGGTGACGATGATGGTGATGATGATGAGGATGATGATGATGATGATGGTAGTGATGGTGGTGATAGAAATGAGGAGAGTGCTAAGGGAAGCAACGAGGATGACGATGAGGATGATGATGGTAAACAGCCTGAAACGGGGGACAAGGTTGCCAGCACAAAGAAACCATCTAAGTCTGGTACCAAGTCACAGAAAGATGCTGCGCAAAAGGAAAAATCCACCTCAACGGAATCAAGACGATCCAAGTGGCGGCATGATGTGAATGCTACTACGGCATCATCGATTCCCGGTACATCTATTGCTGTGTCTATACCTGTTACCACTAACCCTGTTAGTTCTTTTGTTGCTCCTATGATTGCAGAATCAGTAACTGAACCTGAAGCTGCACAACACTCGCCTATTCATGACACCGCCGAGATGCCTGAATCAGAACCAGCAAGTGTTCATGTCTCTACTCCTCTGCAACAAGAACCACAATCTACGGTTCCCGAGTCAAGCACACGGGACTGGGCAGACACATTGGAGATTGACGAGACTGCACCACCACAAGCTTGGATCACGGCAGCTGCTAAATATGATCCAATCACAGACGCTGACAGAGATGTTCTATATCTCCGTATCCGCAGTCCAATAGACTTGTGTGCATTTCTGGCTCATGAGTATAAATCTTCGGTCACTCCGTCTTTGGTAAAGAGAGCGCTTAAAGATAAGAGAATTCACGCCAAAACCAGGTTAAACTGCATGGAATACGAGTATTATGCTGACGAGATCCTGAAAGCTCTTAATACCGTTCAAAGGCCAGGCCTGCATGAATCAGAAAGAGCTCCACCTCCACTTGATCCTTCTTAAGATAATCAAATTGCTCTCGACTTCTTCGTCACCTTTGATCTTGATTATCTCCTCAAGGGTTCATCAAAGTACGCAACCTCCCTGACCTTACTGAAAGCTGCTAACTGGGGGACAATACCCTGGATCGAGGAAAAGGTAAACCGACTCTGGGTCCCAAAGGTAAATCGTAATTATGATATGTATGCTGTTATAGGTGCATCACATTGGGACGAACGAGTCCGAAGGGCGTATAGAGGTTGCTGCTTAGCAAACTCAGGAAGTAACGTTAGATCCGATATCCGCATCTCCAGCATTTTGGGACTGAAAACTGAAGCCAAGAATGGCTATTATCATGTGACGGAGATTCGTCTAAAAAGGGAGGATGACAGAGAATACACAATTTAGCAGGGAGATTTTTCTATCATTCGCCTTGAGGATATCGAAGACATGTTGCTTATGATGACCCGGGATCAACTCACCCATATTGCTCGTGAAGACATCATTGCTTTGAATACAGCACTTCGCATGTTCACACGAAGCGTTGTTATCAAGAAACGAGTTGAAGATCTTCAATTGGGAGTTGAAAGCTACCAGAGGAAGCTTAACCTGACCCGTCCAATGAACCAAGTTCTACCTCAACATGTCACAAGATGTCCCTATACCGGCATTACTGTTCCGAATTATGGGATTTTCTACTTGAACAGTCGTGGGATAATGAAGTTTATGAGGGTAGGTGAGCTTTATAAGTACAGTGATGGGACTCTCATTTACGTCAGAGGAAAATTGGAGCATCTTAATTCTGGTGGGTCTTTACCAGAGATGATTGAGGACTGGCATCCGGGTTATCGGCAAATGGCGAAGTATGTGATCAAGAAGATTGATCAAAAGCTTCGGGAACGTAGATTGATGAGGAGCTTAGAAAGATTCGTTGGTGGTAGACCATATTTAGTGCACCACAAGTTACTGCAACGATCCATCTGATGGGTTGTACATTTCAGGTCCACTTTATATTAGTTTTTAATTGTGAATAAGTAAATTTGTGAATATTGTGCTTTTACGGCTTGATGTAGTGTTAAGGTATGATAATTTTTCAAGAATTTCTCACGAGATTCTAAATCTTTCCAAATATATCATACTAAAGCACTACAACTATCCCTTATTAATTTAAGGGGGAGCATTAACATGTTCTATGGCCGAACATCGATTTCATTTTTACCCAAAGACTGGTTAATCCATTCAATATCCCAAATATTAATGGTTAACATTTTGGATAAGGGGAGAAAATGGGATTAAGGAGACTTAAATGATACTTGGCTAACAGATGAAAAAGACTTAACGATAATCCAACTTAATATGTGTAAAGCACGTGTTAAGGGGGAGCGTTTTTGATGAACAAAACACCTAAGGTACAAAACTTTTGATTTCAATATCACAAGTACCTTAGGTGATTTTCAAGGATTTTTCATGGTGGCTATACTTTCCCAAAACACGCTTAATTCTCGACGGATGTGGTGACAAAAGGGTGGTAGGAATAGGTTTTAGTCCAATGATTCATCAGAGCCGATGGAATCTTCCCAAGGACAATTCCCTAGATAGAATTAGAAGTCCTAGGAAAGATGGAGAAAGATTGTGAACGTAGCTGAGTACCGACTAATTACTGATGCTAGCACTGGAACAATCACAACAAGGTGCTAGTGATGATGTATTGGTAAGTACTGAAGGGGTTGAAGAATGAAAAAGAAATGTAAAGATAAAGGGTGTAAAGAAAGAAGCCCTCCTTACAACTTTAGGCAGAAACCGGGTCAATACATATGCTATTGAGATCATTTGTTAATGATTCTCGATATTGAAGAAAGACATCATGGACCCAGTGATGCAATGCACAACCCTTCCCAGCTAACTCAAATATCTCTCAAAAGGTATTTGTTTTAATCACACAAAGATCAACACGTTATCTATTGGTTTATTCACTCCGAATAGACTGATATTGAAAAGGTGGCACTCCTCTCCAGCCATCGCTCACTAAATCAAAACGCACTATCGAGTCTAGAGCCACGAGATCATCAAAAGTCTCATTAGGACACTTTCAATTTATTTCTTGCTTTCTCACACACTGTGAAAAGTAAGAGATTTTCATGAGTCCTACGCAGTATTCCTGTAATATTGCCAGAACATCCGAGTAATACGCAAGTATTACAATGAAGATGGAAATCCTGCTTGAGCCAACATCAAACAAGCTCATGGTAGGTTACACGTGCGGTTCTTTTAGAACCAATCTTGTGAAAAACTGGAAAGAAACAGTAGTTTAATTCATTGTTGAACTTAAACTCGTTCCAGGCCTCTACGCATTATCATATGATCTTGCCAGAACACTCAGAGTGACACTCTTTAGTGTTCACAGTGACGAGTGGAAATCCTTCTAGTGTTAACATCAAACAGCACTTGGTAGGTAACAAGCAAGATTCAATTTGAATCAAGTTTGTGACAACTGGAAAGCAACGATGGTGAATATCTTAATTGAAATTCACTTGTTCCAGGTTTCATGAATTGACGGCTTCAATCATAAGAATTTTTAATCCAAATGATTCACTCTTTATGTTCGCAGTCATCTTTGGACGATCGAATAAAGAGAACGGGTTTACCCGCGAAATCCTGTCAGGAAGTTACTTAATTGAAACTATCCGTCACGGGTACGATATCTAATATCGTCCAACGGTCTTCACCGACCGGAGGTAAAATGCTACCGAATTAGAATAAAATGTCAAATCCATTTTATTCGTGTCGTTGCTGTGTACCTGTTAAAGACGGTGGCGTTGTTGTGTACCTGTTGAAGACGGTGGCGTTGATGTATACCAGTTGAAGACGGTGGTGTTGCGGTGTACCTGTTGAAGACGTCCTCACATGCTTATTCCTTCAGCATCAAATACTCCTGCAAATTCAAGAAAGTATTACCTAAAAGTCTTCCGCTGTATCGACTCTGAAACTTTCAAGAATTCAACAAAGGATAAGTGTGTGGGACATGAAGTCACAAAGAGGCGAACCTCACAAGAAAAAATAAAGACTGCACGTGAAAGGTCAAAAGAACAATGCTCTCAAGCCAAAGCCTAAAAGATCAAACCAACATATTCACAACAAAAAGAAAGAAGAAAAGACTACGAGCTGAAGAACGAAGACTTAGTATAGTATGCTAGGTTTAGAACTTTGTAACGTGGAGTGACCTCCCTTAGGGGGAGATTGTTAGAAATACGTTTTAACGTATATTAGAAGAATCGGTCACTCCACAATATTATTAATGTTGTAATAGCTCGTAGTTAATGAGTACTTATTTAGTTAAGTAAGAAACCGACCCATGGGCTTGTCATGGGTCGGTCCAAGCCCAATAGTGGCCTTGGATATAAATACCCCTTTCCACCATGGAAAGGGGTTGGTTGTTGATCATTCTACTTTTATCATTTGAATAAAATCACATAGTTCTCTCTCACTTTCTCTCACTAGTTTCTCTCTCTAGAAATCTTCAACCCACTTCATAGATTAACAAGATTATCAATATTCTACATATATGTATGGACTTTTTCAAGTAATACATGTGGGCATAAAAAATGAGGACTAGGCTATCACGCCCGTGAGGAGAATAGACCTTTAGGTGGAAAGTGAAGAGCATCTATGGAGGAAACTCTAAAGAAGTTTATGAGATAATTTATAAAAATGCATATTGAAGCTTGATAAATGATGATAAAGTTCAGTGTTTCTACGAAGATAGAAATGAACAATCAAGTTGCATCCCTAATGAACCTAGAAGACCAGGTTAACCAAATCACTCAAAAACTTAAAGGTAAGTTTGATGGAACCTTAACCAACAATCTTGTTAAGGTGCACGCAGATGCCATCAACAATAAGTTCAACAAGGCTCAAAATGCACCAACTACTAGTGTTTCAAATGCAACTAACAATTCATCTTCTAGTAGTCTATCTCTTCTTGAACAAGTATATCAGGTTTTTGGAGAGAAGAGGATTACTACTCGTACCTCGCACGTGGTAAACTCGTATGTCAAACCATACATGCCACCACTTCCTTTTCTGCATAGGAAGATCGAAGATGAATAGTAGTACCAAAAAATGATGTGATGAGAAAGTTTCAACAAGGAAAAATCACCAAACCTATTGTTGGAGCCTTGCAAAATGAACCTAAGTGTTATCAAGCACTTAAAGACGTTATCACAAGCAAATGAAAGATTAAAGAGGTGAAGAGTGTTACATTGAAACAAAAGGATTACAACTACAATCCTAGAAAGATTACTACCAAAGTAAGAAGATTTAGGGAGTTTCTATATTCCTTTTTCAATCTATTATATTAAGGAAATAAATGCCTTTGCTAATTTAGGATTTAACATTAACGTGATGCCATAAAGAATGTTTAAAAGGATAGGCCGAGAAGAGGTCATAACGACTAAAATTGAAATAGATTTAGCTAACAAATGTTTAATGAAGCCATTTCTCATTCCCGAAATGTCTTAATTTAGGTATAATAGTTAAATTTTCTAGCAGAATTTTTGTACTCGATATTTCAAAAACCTCTAATCTGACTATCTTACTAGAGCGCCCGTTTCTTGCTTGTAAAACCCGCATATAAATGCCATGAACAGTACACTACGTAAACATACGAACCAATTAAAACTTTCCTTTTATGTCATGAACATGTGTCACGAATATTAAATTCAGAAACTACGTACGTGTTAGCGCACGATAACTATTAAGTACGTGGTAATACACGATAATTATTAATTATAATAATTATAATCACGAGCATATGATCACGAACACTAAAACATGAACATGTGAACTACGTCTTATATATTATTACACGATAAACAAGTATTACGTATAATATATATATCATGAATATTAAAACACGAACCAATACGAACATTTAATCATACAAACGAACACGTAAATAATTAAACACGAACAAAGCCCGGTAAGACCCTTTGGGCCTTATGTAGCCGCGGACAAGGACAAGGACAAGGAAAGGGCCAAGCCCATTTTAATTTTGACTAAAGGAGGAAAAAGGAAAACACAGACATAACATTCACAAGAATTTTACAAAAAATTAAAATCCTAGCCTCCTTCTTCACTCCCTTTGCCTCTGGATTCAAGAGACACCAAGAGGGTGTTTGGTTGATTTTTGATTGTTGAGTTTTGGTGATCGTGTTCCTGTTCATAGTTTTTCTCAAGTCACGTGTTCGGTATCATCAAAAACCTTCATCTTTTATTTTATTTTCCTTTTAATTATGTTCATGTGTTATAATAAAAACATAATAAAAAACATGTAAAACTAATCCTGGAAACATGAATTGTGTTAGCTTTTTGTGAGGTTTGTTTGGCCGACACACACAATCGAGAGCACCAAGCTCTCGCCTTGGTCTTGTGATCACCAACAGTCGAGACCGCATGGTCTCGACGTGGCTTTGGTCGCTCAGCCGCAAGAAACAGGGAACCCCAACTCGCGTCGAGTTGTTGTTTGGTTTGTTTTGGGTCTCGGTGCAGCACAACAAGCACCACCGGCATCAGCCGGTGGCTGTTTTGTTCGTCCAGTGGGAACCGCAGCCCAAACAGGGGGAACCACCGGCTACAGCGGGTGGTGTACTCGGTCAAGCAGTGGTTAGCCAAGCCATGGTATTGTCAACCAGCTAGACCAGGTTAGCCACTTTCTGGCTATTTTGGTTCGGGTCGTGTTTCGGTTTAAATTAAAACACGGGTTCGGTCACGGGATTATTTTTACAAGGTATATTTTACAAGGAAAAATTAAATTAATTAGACATGACTAATAATTAATTTAATTTAATCATGGAGTTAGGTTATATTTATTTTTAATAAATAATACATGTTTTAACTTAAGTATTTTGTTATTTAATTTAGACTATAGTTATTAATTAATTATTAAAACATGAACTTATAATTAATTTATAAATCATGACTTAGGTTATAATTAATAAATTATTAATACATGATTAACCTAAGTATTTTATGTCTTAATTTAATCAAATCATGCCTTTATTTAATTAAATCATATAACCTAGAGTTTATTAAATCACCATGACATTTAATTAATAAACTATACTATTAACTACATGACTTATGACGTTTAACCAGTAAACTGTAACTTATATTATTAGCTTATTAATCCAGCTTATTTCTAAATATGGATACTTTCTGTTTCAGGAAACTTACTATTTTTGGAAACTTCCTATTTTTAGAAACTGGTCTATTTTTAGAAACTGATCAATTTTTAGAAACTTTCTATTTTTGAAAACTTACTATTTTAGGAAACCTGCTATTTTTAGAAAGATACTTATTACTACACAACAAGTATAATAATACAAGAATACAAGATAATACTTAATTAGAATACATGAAATACATGATTAATACAGTAGATCATTTAAAACAGTAAATAAGATAAGAACATATAAAACAAGCTAAGAACATGCGATAACCAGTTAGTACTCAGTAATCAGAAGACTTATAGATGTCCCTTATTTATGTAGCATTAGTGAGGTCGGGGTAGGACTATTCATCCTTTCATCTTTCCTCGTTCACTGGACACAAGGTACGGATTTTCCATCTTTTAGTGTGGACATTCTTTCCTTATTAGGATTCCCCGTTTGCAGCCAACTGTTTTCCCAAGTATATGTTTTATATGTTTAATTACTTATGTTAGTTTAAATGCCTAAGCCATATACATGCATGACCAGTGTCACCTAGTTATGGAGGTACCATAACCATTACATTAGAGTCACCAGTGTTATGAGTTCCCCATGGCAGAGTGATTGCTCGTAGCGTCCCTTTTCAGTTTTGGCCTTATATTTATTATCATGTGGGGCGTATGGGTGCATCCTAGTTACATGTTTTAAAGGATTTTCATGGTGAATGTGATGTGTGCCTTGCATCCTTCACAAGGTGAATGCTATTAGTCTTATTTATGTCTTAGCCATTCATACTATGTTATATATCCGTTCACTAAGCGTTTTGCTTAGCCGTTGCATTCATTTCCATGTCCCAAAACGGCAGGTACCCATGGATAGACTTGAGCATTGGGAGGACGTGCATAGGATGGAAGCTGCCTTAGACTTCTTCTCCTTTTGCCATCTTATACTTATGCTTGTTTGGACACATGTTTTGTCCTTCTCATTTCATTTACTTTATTTATGTTTTGGGATTATGTTTGGGAACCGATGTTTGATTCCGATCTTCCCTTTTGGTCATGTATGTTTTAGTACATATTACCTTGTATGCTTTGATGACACGCCATAAATACGCGTAACGGTCCACTTATGAAAGTGGCGTGTTACAATTATGGTATCAGAGCCCAAGGTTTTGACCTGTAGGCTCTAAAACTCGACATGTAACTAGTGGGTAGTCACCAGGAGCTTCCTAAGCCGTCGATTGTTATTCCACGTATTGATATTTTCAGCACCTTGACGTTTTAACCATGATGTTTTCCTTAAGATTATTTTTACTAATATGGATTGAACAACCGATCCATATTTAGTTGCATGTCATTGTTTTATGCATGATGTTCCTTGAGGATTGTGGCTAATGTGGACTGAAACCCAGTAGTTCATAATTGGTCACATAATTTTTTTTCTGTTAAGTTTTGAGAGTTGATTTTCACTTATTTATTTTCATGTATTATTGTTGCAAGTATTTTGACTAAGTAATGGTTGGTACAAGACTAGCCATATTTAGTCGCATGTGCTTTTCATTAGAATTTTGTTTTAGTGAACCGACCCATAGGCATTCATCCTTGCCATGTCAATTTTGTTTTGATGAACCGACCCATAGGCATTCATCCTTACTCATGTCAATTTTGTTTTGTGAACCGACCCAGGGTCGTCACACCGGCGATTTTTCAGATTTCATTTCATTGCAGTCATAAAAAAAATTTCATGTCCCCTCAGTAATTGCTATTTTCTTTATGTCAAGTATGTTTCATACTATCATGGCTAACTTTGTTTTCAGGCTGATTATGTTTTATACTCCTCCATGTAAACTTTGTTCCATGCTTCTCCATGATAATTTCGTCTTTATGCTAATTATGTCTTACGTCTCTTATGTTGATTATGCTTTCATGCAAGACATTGATGGATTTCATTTAATCCTGCTTTCATGATAATCATGTTCGGCTTTCATTAATCATGCTTCCATGCAAATTATCGTTGAATTTCGTTAACCACACTTTTAGCATTTTCTCTTTGCAACCAGAATGATGTCTATGCTGGAATTGCCAGGCTATCATGATGCTCATTCCAGTTCGGTTTTCTAACTGTTTAACCAATTATTTTCCTTTAAAATCATGTCAGATGATCGACCCCATACCGATCATTTCATATGCATTCCATGTGCACTCCTTGTACCGTACTCCACGTGTACTCTATGTACCGTATCCCATGTGTATTACATGTACTGTAATCCATGTGTATTCACTTACAATACTCCACGAGTATTCACTAGTCGAGTCTCAATCATCTCAGGCGTATTCCACTTGCTGATATACTACCATATGCTTATGCCGCTCATAACTTGGAGATGTTACTAAATGTTGATGTTGCTGATTATTTGGAGACGCTACGAGATGCTGATGTTGTTCACAACCTGGAATTCTACAATACGAAGACAAAGGCATTAGATCAAAGCGATCGGACGAGAAGATACTTCACCACCAGACGATTTCCATCACAATCCATGTCCCTACCTTTTAGTTATATGTCACATTTCATTCAGTTGCCTTTTCAGTCATATGAGTGGGAACCGGTACCAGCCGGCCACTCAGCTGAATAGTTACATGAATCACCGTCATGAGAATGACCATAATGGAACTGTCAAACAAGACTAAAGTAACCACTGTGACAGCAACTATTTTAGCAATCACAACCAAACACCGGTCACGGACGTGAGCAGAAATACAAAGGGTCAGCAGTCCAAACGATCCGCCAATTTTGGCATGATAACCTAAGAGTTTCAATTTTATTCATTTCAACACCTAGAGACACATGTCTCACGTTTGCTTCCTGAAGACACATGTCAAGACATCAGTCAAGACACATGTCATACGCATATTTCTCAAGACACGAGTCAAGACACATGACTCACGCCTATTTCTGAAACTGCCCTAAGAAACTCAGGGTGCCCTCCAAGGGGTATATCCATTTTGTTGTGCCATATATTAATCAGGCCACAAGAATTTTAGTACCAACACCCGCGTATTATTCGCGTTTGGATACGTAGGATTCATTCTGCGTGAGGCAGGTAAAACACACTTAGTCAGATTTGTCACATTTGCTTCATGACACTTTCATTTCTTGATTTCATATTTCATATATCCATGACCATAAAGGATGCCATTCATATTACCCATGTATACGGAGGTTATTCCTTTAGTCTAATGATCAGATCCAATCTGCTAACGCACTTACCTCGGTCAGATGCGAGTTAAATATGATTCTGATTGTGGACTATGAATAGCACACCATGCTACGATTGGTCGCCATTCATATTAGATTAGGTACAGTGATGTTCAGGCCCCTGAATGCATCCAGCATGGTTTTCCATCAGGAAAATCTGTACAAATTAATTATGCTTTACAAGCACGTGTTTTGTTAGGACATGGCTGCGAAAATTTTCTAGCTATCATTTATGACACGACTACTGAAGTTCTTTTTATATATAACCATTCGATCATTCAAAGATCTTCCCATATAAATCCCAGAAGAACCTTCAAGGAGAAGGACGGTAACATGAGATTATGTGTCGACTACCGTCGGAAAAAAAAATCACCATCCATAACTGTCATCGTCCTCCACGTATTGACGACGTATACGATCGACTACATGGTGCTAAACACTATCCAAGATTTATTTATGATCATACTGCCAACAGTGCCAAATAAAAGAGCAGGATCTCACACTATGCGTAAAGGAGAGAATCTCACACTATATTGGGTGTTCCAGAAAATCCTACGCCAAGAAAAGTCTAATTTTAGATACACGTAGTTTACCAAACTTCTATGTATTCAGTTTCTAAGAAACAAGATACAGTTACGTTCATATCTATATGACCTGACATAACCGAGGTTAAGATAGAACACTGACAGACTAGAAGTTTTTACCACTATTAGAAGTGTGAACAGAGAAGGGACAAGATCTCCATTGATTTTGTTACCGGACTACCGTGGGCTCAGAAGAAGCATTATGCTATCTGGGTGTTATCAACAGTTTGACCAAGTCTGCAAAATCCTTTTCATCCGCAAGGATTTCCCTGTAGCAAACTTTCGGACATCTTCAGCCAGAGAATGCACGATCACTTGGCACTCCTTCAGCTATCAGACCATGTAAAGCTTCACGTTCGTGGTCATTACTACGTTCACGTCCTTATTTTCATTTGATGAATTAATTTCCACTTCCACGTTCATGACATTGTTCACGTTCATGACTGTATTCTGTCTTACGATTTACATTTCATAATTCGTTCTGGGAAGTTTTGCAAAAGCTTGAGAGACCAGACTCAAGTTTAGTATAACTTTCTATCCTCAGACAGACGCTTCACGTCACATTCCACGTCTCACCTTATATCGTTTGGCATTACCTCCTCAGTTATCTCACGTTCACGATATGTTGCACGTATCATTTTCCACCATACGTTTCTTATATTACACTCACCATATCTCCACGTATCACGTTCACAATTGTTCACGTATCACGTTCACAATTGTTCACGTACTACGTTTCAGTATGTCTCGGGCGTACTTATGTCATTTGCTTCAGATTATTTCGCATCATAACGTTTCAATTACACTTGCATGTTAATTTTCATCCAGTCGATCAGATTCATGCAAATCTATCTTACATTGATGAGCCAGAAACTTTCTGTATCATCAAGACAAAGTCATGAAGACTAATATTGTTATTTACGCCAAGAATTTTTAGAGGACCGTTCTGGGCAGGAAGCCACTTGGATCGGAGGAGTCCATCTGGACTTCTTATCCGTTTTCTCTCATTGATCAGATATGTAGAAACTAGAAGGGGGGTTGAATAGTTTCTTAAATTTACTTGTTAAATTTTGGTTTTTAAAATCATTTTTCAAAAACTTAAGCTTGAGTATTTATGTGAAACCTTCTTATACACAATATGAACAAGGTATAGTGCAACTAACTAATAATCACAAGTATAAAGAATAATGAATGTAACTAAACTAATAATCACAAGTATAAAGAATAAAGAATGTAAAGAGATAAGGGAAGGAAAGATCAAACCAAACACCAAGGATTTATGGTGGTTCGGCAACGAAGCTCACTCCTTGTTCCTACTCCACTCCTCGAGTACTCCTTACTAGAGAGTTCACTAATTAAAAAGCTCCTTAAGGTGGAGAAACCGTACACAACGTCACTTAACCAATTTCCGACTCTAAGCTAAAAGTTGAGCCCTAATCTTAGCTAGGACCAATCTACACCAATATACTTTGAGGACTAAGTATTAACCCTAATACATACACAACTTCCAAATAGACACAACTACTTGTATCTTCACAACAATGACACAACAATGAATAAATAATTTTTGATCTTCAAAGGATCTTTGAGGTAGACACAACACTTCAACAATGATAGTGTTCTTCTCTTTGCAATTTGAGAGGAAAAGATGAGAGGAGAAAGATTCACTTCTAAACAAGTAGTAATCAAACAAATGATCATGGATTTGAGTGATTTAAGAAGTATGAAAGAATCTGAAAGTTTATGTGTAAAAGAGGTGGATTGAAAGTCTGAGAATGGTCCAATATTTATAAGACAAATGTCCAACGGCTATATCTGCCTGCGGTTCTTTATTGCAGCCCGTGGTTCCTTATCGATAAGGAACCGCTATAGGCGCTAAGGAACCGCCGGCGTAGAGTCCACTCCCTTTTGTCTTTTAGTGGGTTTGATCGAATCTGGGGATTAAAATATCCTGAAAGGATATTCCAAACCAAGATAGAATATTCCATTTTCAAATTTCAAATTTTCAAATAATTAATTTAATAGAACATGTTCTTAAAAAGAAAGTTTAATAATAAAACTTTGTCACACTTAATAAAAAGTGAGTTTTAAGAAAAGATTAAATCCTTGATCACTTAATTAATATAATTACTTGTTTGTTCATACCTTAAGTGATAATGGTTGAAATGAAAAATACTTGAACTCAAGAATTCGTTTTTCATTGTTTTCGTAAATGCTTGTTCTTACATATTGTCGTAATCAAACAAAGCGAGACCGAAAAATGCAAGTAACGTTTTTAGGCATCATTGCATTAACAATCTCCCCCTTTTTGATTATGACAATCCATAAACTCAATCATCCAATAAAACAAGATTTTCGAAGACAAGTTTATCATTTCTCCCCCTTTGTTGAAGCAAAAAGGTTGCAAAAGTCTTTGAAGAAGAAAAGAACCGGACTTTGCAAATGCTCCCCCTTGGTGCTTACTCCCCCTTGCTTGGGGCACCAAGGAATCGAAATATGGTGACAACCTACATAGAAGGGTTAGTAGAAGAGAAGAGACACCCAACAAAATATAGCAAATATCACACAAAAAAGTAAGAAACAAAAGATCCAAGATAAGTCACGTTAAAAGAAAACATGATAAAAGATACAAGGAATAAATCATACAAAGATGTATGAAACACAACCACAAGCAAAAATAAAAAGCATAAATCTAATCAAAGTTAAGCTAGAACTCTAAGATTTGCTTGAACTAGATGTCTTGAAGATAAGCAACCAATGCTTAGATAAAAGACAAGGTAGTGGCGGAAGGAGGTGGTGGTGGCTTGGTAGAGATCTCATAGTTGTAGAAAAGAGGAGGTATAACTAAGAGACTCTTGATGTAATTTAACTCCTCATAGATGTGAGCCATAGCAAGATGTTGATATTGAAAACATTGACAATATGTTCCATGATGCATGACATTATCATGTGAAGGAGGTAGAACACTAAAGGCTAGAGGTGGAAGATAAGAAGTTCCACAATCACCATTCTTAGAAGGAGAAGAGATGGGATTTTTAGTGTTCTTGGGTGAACTGGGGTTGAAAGCAATTGGAGAGAATGGAAGAGAATCAAAGCTTTCATTTGGGGAATAAGACATTTTGATTTGAGAAAGAATGCAAAATGCTTAGGGTTATATAGAGAAAGTCCAAGATAACTTGGGGGTGGTCAAAGGGTTGAAACAAAGATTCCAAAAAGTGTTGGAACAAATTTGGAGTTTCAGGAATACCCGAAAATTGAGGTACTGGGCGTGGTTCTTTAGCTCACCCGACGGTTCCTTATCACTGGGGAATCACGGTTGCAATAAAGAACCGCCCACAGTGGGTTGATTTTGGTGATGAGGGAGGATTTTCCAATTCAGGAAATCCTATTTTTCTAGTCTAACTAATCATGGGGATATGCTAAGAAGCAAAGATAGACAAAGAAAACACACAAGAGCTAACCAAACAAGGATTTAACCAAAATACATAGATTTTTTTTATCAAAATCAATGTAGGAGGTGTGTAGAACTAGATACAAGGTCATGACACAATGATCCTCCATAGTTCTCTTTTGTTCTTGCTATATTTGAGAGACCCAGACATATGAATTATGTAAGCTCATTATGAATAGCAAGAAGCTTTGAAAAACGTTTTTAGATTGAATTAACAATGCAAAAACATTTCTCGACCATTTTCACAAAAGCTTTGAGAATTTTGAAAAAGAAGAGAAATTTTCCAAAAAGAGTTTATTAAACTTAAAAACTCAAAGAAAGAAAAGACTCAAAAGATAAAAGATAATAAGAATGCATAATTAAGGAATATGTTCCATTAAGCCTAGACCTAGACGCAAGTAATTAAAAGGTTCCCTCTTAAGTGGCTTAGTGAAGATATCGGCTAAGTTTTCTACCGAGGGTACCTTCTCCATCGAAATGTTCCCTTTTTGAACATTATCCCTAAGAAAATGGTGGCGAATCTCTATGTGCTTAGTTCGCGAATGTTGCACGGGATTCTTGCTAAGGTCTATTGCACCCTTCTTGTCGCACATGATGGGAACATCATCAAGAGAAATCCCGTAATCAACAAGCGCTTGCTTCATCCATAGAGCTTGTTGACAAGCTTTACCGGCGCTCACATACTCAGCTTCCGTGGTGGATATAGTAAGAGCGGTTTGTTTCTTGGAGAACCAAGAAGTTAAACAACAACCCATGAAGGTACAAACTCCACTAGTGCTTTTTCGGTCCACATAGTCTCCCGCATGATTCGAGTCCGCGTAGACAATGGTTTCTACGTTGGTCCCTTTAGGATACCATAATCCTAAATGTATAGTGCCCTTAATGTATCGGAAGATACGCTTAACCGCTTCAAGGTGAGAGGTTTTGGGAGCCTCTTGGAAGCGAGCACAAAGGCAAACACTAAACATGATATCCGGTCGACTTGTCGTTAGGTACAACAAACTACCAATCATAGCTCTATATTTGGTGTTGTCTACCGACTCACAATCATCATCTACGGTGAGTTTAGTATCCGAGGCCATAGGGCTCTTCATAGGTCTAGAGTCTTCTAATCCAAATTTCTTTAGCATTTCTTTAACATTGGATTGATTAAAGAAAATACCATCGTCCATTTGTTTAATTTGGAGTCCTAGAAAGAAGTTAAGTTTTCCCATCATACTCATTTCAAACTCGTCATGCATGATTTTGGCAAAGTCATCACACAATGATTGACAAGTTAAACCAAATATAATGTCATCAACATATATTTGTACGATAATGAGGTGAGAACCTATCTTCTTTGTAAAGAGTGTATTATCTACCATCCCTATGGTATACTCATGTTTTACAAGAAACGCTTTAAGTATATCATACCAAGCTTTGGGTGATTGTTTAAGACCATAAAGAGCTTTCTTAAGCTTGTAGACATGATCCGGTTTCTCAAAATCAATGAAGCCGGGAGGTTGAGCCACATATACCTTCTCATTGATCAAACCATTAAGAAATGCACTCTTTACATCCATTTTTTGAAGCTTAAATTCTAAAGCACAAGCGTAAGCTAAGAGGATTCTAATGGATTCTAATCTAGCTACGGGTGCGTATGTCTCGTCAAAATCAATACCTTCTTATTGATTATAGCCTTGAGCTACAAGTCTAGCCTTGTCACGAGGCACAACAGCATTCTCATCTAACTTATTCCTATATACCCATTTGGTTCCTATGATGGTCGAACTTCTAGGCGGAGGAACAAGTTCCCAAATGTCATTAGCAATGAATTGATTCAATTCTTCTTACATAGCGATGACCTAACTCTCATCCATCAAAGCTTCTTTAACATTCTTGGGTTCAATCAAGGAGACGAAGCAAAAGAAGTTACTTTGATTTTGGACTTGAGATCTTAGGGTCCTTTGATTTAATTCGCCTATGACGTTATCAAGAGCATGATACTTAGACTCCTTAATGTTTACTCCCTTTTCAACACTAAGGTCTTCAACTCCTATGTTTCTAACATCTTTGGCATTAACTATGTCTATTTCATCTAAGTCATCATCTACCAAAGGTGGTGTCTTAGATGAAGGTGGGGTTTCATCAAATGTCACGTTAAGTGATTCTTCAATTACACCCGAGGTTCTATTGAGGACTATGTAGGCTTTGCTAGTTTGAGAATAACCTAAAAATATACCTTCGTAAGACTTTGGGTCAAACTTAGTAAGGTAGTCTTTGGTGTTGAGAATGAAGAACTTGCTTCCAAACACCCTAAAGTAGTCCAATGAGGGCTTCTTACCGTTAAGAATCTCATAGGGGGTCATTCCTAGAAAAGATCGAATAAGAATTCAGTTGAGAATGTAAGTCGATGTGTCCACGACATTGCAACAAAATTTTTGAGGCAAGGATTGCTCATTTAACATCGTCCTACTCATCTCTTGGATGGTCCTATTCTTCCTTTCAACTACCCCATTTGATTGTGGAGTGCGAGGAGCCGAGAAGTTATGGGTAAGACCGTGAGCTTCACAAAAGGCACCAAATTGCACTTCTTTATCAAATTCCCTACCATGATCCATCCTAATAGAGACAATTGAACATCCTAGTTTATTTTGAATTCTTCGACTAAAGGTTTCGAAGTGATCGAAAGCTTCATTCTTAGATGCCAAAAATCTAGTCCAAGTGAATCTAGAATAGTCTTCAACTATAACTAGGGTATAAAGGTTACCTCCATAACTCCGTATGGCGGAAGGTCCAAAGAGATCCATATGTAGGAGCTCTAAACACCGAGAGGTCGAAACCAAATTCTTGGCTTTGTGACTTGAGTGAACTTGCTTCCCAATTTTGGGGAGGTGTCTTACAAACTCCTTAGAGACTAAATATTGAATTAAACGCATATTAGCGTGACCTAATCTCCTATGCCAAAGAGTAGAACTATCATCTAAAGTCGCTAGACATAAGTTGTCCTTTGACTTCCTATTAACCTTCATGACATAAAGCCCATGCTTTCTAACACCTTTTCCAATGACCTTTCCATCTTTTATGATTTCACTGTCATATTCCAAAAATAAGACCCTTACACTTACTGTCACAAATTTGACCTATACTTAGAAGGTTAAAACCTAAGTTATCTACATGCTCTACGCTTTCTATAGTCATAGAGTCAAGAGAGACCATACCTTTGCCAATGATATTACCACGTCTATTACTAGCGAATGTAACGTTACCTCCATCATATGCTTTATGGTGTGAGAACAAACTTCGATTACCCGTCATGTGTTTAGAACAACCACTATCCCTAATCCACTCGTCGGGATCTAGACCGATTCCCAAGCATATCTAGGTAACAACACACAAGATTAAACATTTGGTCCCCAATATCTCATGGGTCCTAATAACTAAGCTTTTGGCCAGGTAAAAAGATTCGTTTAAGTATGTCTCTTCGAATTGAAAAAGGAGTTTAGTGTGCGACTCAATCGATTTTTGGTGAAACAAATAGTTTGTCGTTGTAGTATATTAAAAAGCAAAGACTTAAATGTAAAATGACGTTAAAATAAATGGCATTAAAATAAAATGGCGAGAAATTAAGTGACTTAAAGTTAAAGCGTGACAAGAATTAAGATTTGACAAAGTAAAAAAAAAAGAACGTAAAAAAAATAAACAAGACAAAATAGAAAAAAACACTAGCATCGGAATGCATTCCGATCGGAATGCGCTTACCTCCTGATCGGAATGTGATCGGAACACCATATCGGAATATGTCACTTTTTCAGATCGGAATAACCAAACAAATCCTGATCGGAATATGTACTTACCGTAGATCGGAATGTTACAAACCCTGATCGGAATATGGAGTGGACCCTGGTCGGAATGCTGTTCGGAACCCCTGATCGGAATATTGTCACCTATCCTAGTCGAAATAACCAAATGAACACCTCTGATCGGAATGGGGAATGGACTCCCAATCGGAATGCTGTCACAACTCCTAATCGGAATACCACAATTCACCCTGATCGGAATACCAAACTACCTTCGATCGGAATGTTGTAAACCCTTTTCTGACCAAGCAAGGAATGCTGGTCGGAATAATATACCCTTTTCCGACCTGTATGGTCGGAATACAGTGGAAAGAACACAAAATAAGCTAGAAAAATAATCTATAACTCAAATAAGCACACACCTAAAATCCTAAACAATCACGTATAAGAAAAAGCTACTAAACTGAAATTTAAAGACTTTTATAACACGAAAAGAAAAGGTTTACAAAAAACAAACTTTTATATAAAAATAACTTTTATAAAAACTTTATAAACTTAAAGATAAACACAATAAGCTATAAAAAATCAATGATCTAAAACAATCAAAAGCATAAAAACATAACCTTTAATCAAATAAGCAAGACAATAAGCATGTAAACAAAGATTAAAGCATAGAAAGGAAGGTAGAATGAGAGATTAAAAACAAGAAAATCAAAGAACACTTACTTGGAATTAAAAGGTATTAAAAGTGCAAGACAAGTATTTAAATTGACATTTATTTAAAGAGCAAGAAATTAAAAGGGTGGAAGACTAATGTTCACCTTAGCCAACAAAAACTAATGAAATGAATATGAAGGCTATTTATAGGGGATTAGGGAGATGGTTAGAGGAAGCTTCCTCCCCTCCTTCATTTCTTCTTAATTGCACCATTAAGTCCTTCCCTTCTTAATCTTTTGTTAATCTTGGACTTTAATGACTTATGGCTCGGGATTTCTTTAAACTCGTCTTTTAATTCTTCAGTAAATAAGACTCGAGTTCTTCGGCTTTTAGTAAACTTCCGTCTTTTGACTTTTTCTTTGATAAATCTTCAGAATTGGTCTTGGACTTCCGTTCTTTTTGCACTCTTGACTTCTTGACTTCGTCTTTCATCTTTTTCTTCAATAAAAGCCCGTAAATGCCCGTGTTTTCTCCACTTTTCACAATTTCATCCTAAATCACAACAAAAACACAAACCACGCATAATTCCGACATAAAAGACATAAAATACACGTTTTGGCTCGGTTGTTATTGTAATTAAGTGGTAAAAAGGATGGGTGTTTACACACCTATCAAATCCCCTACACTTGACCATTGCAATGTCCTCATGCAATGCATTAGTTACAAAGCAAGTTTACATTTTTCATCATAATCAATCCACGTTGGCCTTTATTAAAGAGATAGAAAACTATAAACATTTAAAGTAAAGAAATCAAAAGCATACCTTGGGTTTTGGAAATGTCATGAATGATCATCATCCTCAAGTTTTCACTTTCTCCAAACCAAGCTTAAAAACGAGATCATTGTTATTATAAGTTAGCAAACTAACACGAACTCATGTGGGTCAATTACTCACTTAGACTCCCTTATTCCTAGGTTTATCTCTTATATTTTATTATTTGTCTCGAATGATCACGAGGATGCATTTTCGACTTATTTCGATAGTTATTTAGGCCGGAAATAAAGTGAACTATTTAATCAATAGTTAGCTAAAGGACAAAATCTTTTAAAACTGCTTCTCGGGACCTCATAAAGTTCATATCTTGGCATAACTCGCTTCGCGATTTGAGACCTTTCTCGGACCGATATTTGGCAGCGACTTCATACTTCAAACCTTGAGAGACGTTCATGAAATTATGGTCTTCTCTTCATATAGGAATTTCTTCACTTGAAGTTTTGAGAGATTCATACTTGGACCACGACTTCTTCATTTTTCTCCAATCTTTATTTTGGACTTTGATATACAACGATCCGCCTCCTTTTATGACTTGGATCTATTTATCCTCATACCTTGCTAGGGTCTTTTCGGATACACTTCTCCATGACTTTTGGGGAGTTTTTGCTTTTCGTCGTGTGTCTCGATCCTTCATATTGATTTTTGATAAATGATTCTTCACATCACTTGGGATCTTTAGCAACAAAATGTAGCCCTCATGCCTTGTTAGGGCCTTTTCGGACTCGCCAATCTTCGCATCCCGCTTCAATAAGTTATGCCTTGGCTATGAACTCTAATCCATACCGAGCAACTTTTAAACGATCTTGGGCTAGAAGCTAAGTAACTTTTCAAATCGTACAACCTTATTTATTGCAGATAAATTTATTAACAAGCGATGGGAGAATAGGCTTATAATTAACTCACATAAATTCCCGAAAGAATACCAAACTTATAATTGGCTCTATCATCTCTCGTTCTCCACAGTTTAAAATATCAAGGAATGAGACTCGTGGATGCTTAGCCTATTAAATCAAAGTTTTGGGTTTTCGAGTCGCCTATAGGATCTTGCAAATTCTTAGACTTTTTCAAGTTTAGAAATCGCGTTTTAAAGTTCCCTTGATAAACGACTCTCTAGGATCAATTATAGGAACTTGCGAAAAGTTCTTGTTCTTAACCCGTGAGAGTTAAGACTTTCGCGTTTTATAGCTCCCTATATAAAAGCCTAGCAAAACTTGACTTAAACACGTTAAGGATACTAGCTAGAGTAACTTAGATAAGTAAACCCGGGTTGAGTCAAAAGATTCACAACGTTTGAAAATTAAAACCACTTTATTAAAATTTTATTCTAGCAAGGAAAGAAAATAACTATACAAAAGTAAAAACTAATAGGCCAAAATAGATCAAAATTTTGAAAAATGTCGAAAAATTGATTTTCCGGTTAAAATAAGGACAAATACAAGGAAAAGGCCACTTCACTTCGATAGAAGTCCCCCTACACTTAACATAAACATTGTCCTCAATGTTGAAGCATGTGGGAGTAAACTCCCCTATACTTAGGACATTTTACACTTTGTTTAAATCTCGATAAGAAAGAGACAACTAAAGAGATTCCTATTTGAATATTGAGAAATATAAAATAGTGAATCGAAAAGAGTTTAGGATAGAACCGGGAAGAAGTGAACACGGAAGCACGGGTCGTCAAGAATCATCAAGAGTGGATCATTGAAGCTCGAATCCCTGATTATAAGAGGAGAGGAAATAGCAAACCAACGGGTCTCCCCTACACTTAGGATAAAGAAAGCGAAAAGATAGATACATGGGTTGCCTCCCAAGAAGCGCTTGATTTTTGATTACCGAGTCGTGAGCCTGACTCGACCTTGATCATCAGAGGAAGAAGCATGAAACATATCCACCAGGATCAAAGACATAGTTTTCGTCCATCAAATAGCACAAGCTTAAGGCGAATAAGTCAAGCCAAAGAAGAATAGGCAAGGTTACCTTAAGTAGCGATGGAGCACGGTGGAAGCAAGGGTGAAGTGGTGCAAGCAGATTTCCATAAGTTCCAAAGATATTTCCTTTTATTTCATCAGGTGGATACTGAGATGGCTGCAGAATATCAATACCGGGGTCGAACACCTTTTCCTTTAAAGGAAAATAGCACTCAGGCTCAGCAGAATGTGAAGAAGATCCGCGAAGAAGCACAACCTCGTCCTCAGAAGGGGGACAAAGAGGTGTTAACTCATACGTGTTGCGGATATTGGTGTCGACCGGTTTCTTCTCCTTTGAAAGAATGTTCTTCAAATCCAAAGTAGGATCAAGACGATAATCTTCAAAATCATAAGGAGGAGCATCACTCTCATGAGGGAAGTAAGTGTTGAGAAACGTAGAGAAGTCTTCCTCAAATGAGTAATCGTCCAAAGTAGGATCGAGTGATGGCGGAGGATCTTCATTATGTGAAGAACCACTCGACAGAGTATCAGCCTCATCGAAATCATCATACGTGGGCAGGTCGGGATACTCGGAGGTAAGGTCATCATAATCATCCGTATCTGAGCTAGACTCATCATCATAAGCATCAAAGATCGGTGAAGAATCATAAATGGGAGAAGGTTCCAAATTGGAGAGAGAATCATCCACATCATCTTGAAAAAGTGGATTATCAACGCAAGAGTCGAATAGCGGATTGTTGTAGATGGTAAAATCATCGAGCACATTAATCATATTCACTGATTCTCGTCCAAAGGATTTGCTTGTAAGCTTTCCCATTTTAAAAACTTGTGAATCATTCCCGACTCGTAAGATTAACTCACCTTCGGCCACATCAACTAAAGCTCGTCCGGTTCTTAAGAATGGCCGACCAAGTATTAAAGGAATACGAGGGTCCATTTCATAATCAACAACGACAAAATTGACCGGGAAAGTAAATGTGCCCACTTTTATGAACACATCTTCGGCAATACCAACGGGGTAAGCGAGAGTGCGATTTGCAAGTTCAAGAGTCATCTTTGTTGGAGTGAGGTCGGGCAATGATAGTGTTTTCCAAACACTCAAAGGCCTAAGATTAATATTGGCCCCGAGATCAGCAAGGGAAGTAAATTCTTCAGTTTTGTTAAAGATGCAAGGCAACACAAAACGACCGAGATCTCCAAGCTTTTCTGGAAGTTCTTTAAGAATAACTGCAGAGCAGTTTTCATTTAAGCGTGTGTTGGCGAGCTCAAGCAACTTTTCCTTCTTGTTAAGCAATTCCTTGAATGCTTTGACAAATTTCGGCATGTGGACAAGTGCTTCGAGAAAGCTAATGTTGAAGTTCATTTGAGAGATCATCTTCACATAGCTCGACACTCCAGAGTCATCATTGGTTTAACTTGTTGAGTGTGGACAATCAGTGTATGAGTGTGGACTGCCGCATGTTTCACAAGAAGGTGCAATCGCTTTAACTTGTTGTTGTTGGTTTGAAGCGAGAAGCAAGATACTTTTGCTCATTTCAGTCATCATGCGGGTGAGTTCGGTCATATCGAGGTTTGCTGAGGTGGAAGAAACATTGACTCTCGGGTTGTTCCTTGAAGAAGCAGAGGAATCCCAGTTTTTGTGGTGAGTATTCATGTTCTCAATAAGCTCTCTACACTCCTCGGGTCTCCTTTTCATAAATGTGCCACCGGCGGCTGCATTAATAGTATCACGATCTCGAAAAGTCAAACCGTTGTAGAAAGTATCAATCAATGTGACTAGAAGCATGTTGTGGTTTGGACAACGATCAATCAAGACATTATATCTTTCCCAAGCATCAAAAAGAGATTCATCGGGATCTTGCATGAAACCGCTGATTTGATTACGAAGGCTCGTGACCACGGATGGTGGAAAGTAGCGCGACAAAAAGCGTTGAGTCATGTCATCCCAAGTATGAATAGAATTCTCCGGGAGACGATCAAACCATTTCTCGGCATGATGTGATAAAGTATGTGGGAAGAGTTGTAGGCGAAGAACATCCATTGTGGCACCAGGCAACTTCATGCTTTGGGTGATTGTAATGAACTTGTCGAGGTGTTTGTTGGCATCATCATCAGGCATTCCGACGAATGGAGTAGTTTGCACTTGCTGAATCATGTGGTGCTTCAACGAAAACTCCGGAGCCGTGATTTACATCGGCGCAATCGGTCCTCCTCGTCCAAACATGGTAGGTTGACAAAGCTCCTCCATTGTCCGAAGATCGGGTTGTGGAAGAAAATTGTTGTTATTGTTGAGGTGCGGTGGATTATTGTTGTTGACACCTGACATACTTAAATCTTCTCGAGTCTCGAGCTCTTGATAATTAGAAGATCTAGTACGCATACACCTACAAAGGCAAAAGAAAACAATACCAAATGCAAGGACAATATATATACACAAAAAAGATAAAATCTTTTTGGATTTTTGAAAATTTTAATTTTTATGGATTTTTAACAATTTTTTAATTTTTATGGTTTTTGAAATTTTTGTGCAAGAAAAATGACGCTCACAAGTGAACGGATCCCAAAAAGCAACGCGTCTCTCACAGAAAACCGTTAATCTTTACGAAAAGAGCCGGCAGCGGCGCCATTTAATAACTAAGCTTTTGGCCAGGTAAAAAGATTCGTTTAAGTATGTCTCTTCGAATTGAAAAAGGAATTTAGTGTGCGAATCAATCGATTTTTGGTGAAACAAATAGTTTGTCGTTGTAGTATATTAAAAAGCAAAGACTTAAATGTAAAATGACGTTAAAATAAATGGCATTAAAAAAAATGGCGAGAAATTAAGTGACTTAAAGTTAAAGCGTGACAAGAATTAAGATTTGACAAAGTAAAAAAAAAGAACGTAAAAAAATAAACAAGACAAAATAGAAAACAACACTACCATCGAAATGCATTCCGATCAGAATGCACTTACCTCCTGATCGGAATGTGATCGGAACACCAGATCGGAATATGTCACTTTTTCAGATCGGAATAACCAAACAAATCCTGATCGGAATATGTACTTACCGTAGATCGGAATGTTACAAACCCTGATCGAAATATGGAGTGGACCCTGGTCGGAATGCTGTTCGGAACCCCTGATAGGAATATTGTCACCTATCCTAATCGGAATAACCCAACGAACACCTCTGATCGGAATGGGGAATGGACTCCCAATCGGAATGCTGTCACAACTCCTAATCGGAATACCACAATTCACCCTGATCGGAATACCAAACTACCTTCGATCGGAATGTTGTAAACCCTTTTCCGACCAAGCAAGGAATGCTGGTCGGAATAATAAACCATTTTCCGACCTGTATGGTCGGAATACAGTGGAAAGAACACAAAATAAGCTAGAAAAATAATCTATAACTCAAATAAGCACACACCTAAAATCCTAAACAATCACGTATAAGAAAAAGCTACTAAACTGAAATTTAAAGACTTTTATAACACGAAAAGAAAAGGTTTATGAAAAACAAAATTTTATATAAAAATAACTTTTATAAAAACTTTATAAACTTAAAGATAAACACAATAAGCTATAAAAAATCAATGATCTAAAACAATCAAAAGCATAAAAACATAACCTTTAATCAAATAAGCAAGACAATAAGCATGTAAACAAAGATTAAAGTATAGAAAGAAAGGTAGAATGAGAGATTAAAAACAAGAAAATTAAAGAACACTTACTTGGAATTAAAAGGTATTAAAAGTGCAAGACAAGTATTTAAATTGACATGTATTTAAAGAGCAAGAAATTAAAAGGGTGGAAGACTAATTGTCACCTTAGCCAACAAAAACTAATGAAATGAATATGAAGGCTATTTATAGGGGATTAGGGAGATGGTTAGAGGAAGCTTCCTCCCCTCCTTCCTTTCTTCTTAATTGCACCATTAAGTCCTTCCCTTCTTAATCTTTTGTTAATCTTGGACTTTAATGACTTATGGCTCGGGATTTCTTTAAACTCGTCTTTTAATTCTTCAGTAAATAAGACTCGAGTTCTTCGGCTTTTAGTAAACTTCCGTCTTTTGACTTTTTCTTCGATAAATCTTCAGAATTGGTCTTGGACTTCTGTTCTTTTTGCACTCTTGACTTCTTGACTTCGTCTTTCATCTTTTTATTAAATAAAACCCGTAAATGCCCGTGTTTTCTCCACTTTTCACAATTTCGTCCTAAATCACAACAAAAACACAAACCACGAATAATTCCGACATAAAAGACATAAAATACACGTTTTGGCTCGGTTATTATTGTAATTAAGTGGAAAAAAGGATGGGTGTTTACACACCTATTAGTTCCAAAATTGTTAGTTCCAAACATCCCTTGAATTTGGTTGGGATGCATGAATGAAGGAGACATTCCCCATGGGAAAAAGTATTGTTGTTGTAAATTCTTCTAATTCATATGGCCATTTTGTTGTCCATAGTTTTTCCTAGGTGTCTTTGATCTTGATCTAGTATTATTATTATTCTTCCTAGGTGTTAGGGTTTTACTCCTAGGTCGTGGTTTAGCATGATCATCTCTTTTTGGCGTAGGTGTTCTACTTCTAGGTTTAGATTCATTTCGTACTCTTAGAGGAGTAGATGTTTGTCTAGATAAGTTTCTAGTTCCCATTAGAGTTTTACTCAAGGGCTTGTAGAATTTATCTAGAGTAATCTTTTGCATTATAGGTACTTTGACCTTTTTAATAAGAATATGTTTTGGTCCTTTACCTAAAACTAACTTTTCAGAAAGTTCAGGATTTTCTCAAAAATCATCTTCTGGCCTTGGTTCCATATCTCCATCGACGGTTCCATAGTGATAAGGAACCGCCCCATATATTGGAGCACCATAATAACTAGATTTTACTTAGTTATGAAAGTTCGTAAAACCGATCTTTTCGAATTGATTACTAGTTAAGAGTGCGACTCAGTCATTCTTGGTGGAAAATAAAAAGGTTTGGTTATCTATCTTAAACTAATAGCAAATATGAAAATGCCGTTGAGTAAAATTAAAGCTTTAAAAATTAAACTGAAATTTCGAGTTGAAAATAAATGATTTAAAACTTAAAAACTTAAAAGAGAATTTAAAACTTAAAACTTTGTAAAAAAAGGTAATTAAAATAAGCTAAAAGTAAATCTAGAAAAACTGTCACTTTTTCTCTCTAAAAATAGAAAAACACTTGTAAAAACGAACACTTTGTAAAAACGAACACTTTGGAAATTAAAACTTTGTAAAAACGAACAATGAGCCCATCGGAATGCCCCAATCGGAATCACTTCGGAATGATGCTGTCGGAAAGTTATCGGAATACACCAAAAGGAATATGATCGGAATGCCAATCAGAAAGCAATTGGAATATGGCAAAATCTTGCTGTCGGAATATCAATATAATTCCACCCGTCGGAATGTGGGTCGGAATCCCAAAAGGATTATAAAACCCTTTTCCGATACCTATGTTCAGAATAAATGGGGAGCTGTCAGAATGTAAGCCTTAATCGGAATACACAATCAGAAAAGGGTTTACCCTTTTCCGATGACTTTAAAATTCGTAATAAGCTAAGTTTAAAAGCTACTTTTTAATTAGCTCAAACCAAAACTTAACCGAATTTTATAACGAAAAGAACTAATAAGCACAAATAAGAACTTTTTAAACTTTAAATAAGCAAAACTTTTAAATCAAACCATAAAAAGATGAAACTTTTAAGAAAAATGAAAAGTAAATAAGCTAAACACAAACTAAGCCAATAAGCATGAAAAGCTCTAAACTTAATCCGTATTAAAACTTAGAGATGAATAAAAAGATAAACTTTTTAATCACATAAACATCAAGATTAAACAAAATCAAAGATGATAACGAATCAAAGGTAAATAAAATCAAGAAAGGTAGAAGAAGATTAAAGATAAAAAAACTTAACTTGAACTTGTAGATTAAAGATTCAAAAGTACAAGATTGAATTAAAGCTTAAAACATGAAAGAAAGAAAAGATGAACTTTTTGTGAGAGAAAGTTAAACACTTTCTCTCTCTCTAAAGATAAAAACTACAAAAAGAAATCAAACTAGCTAACACCCTCCTAATGTGTCATTAGGAGGGTATTTATAGGAGTTGGGGAAGGTGCATGTGTTGCTTCCTTCTTTTTTTCTTCTCGACTCGATTTAAATTCTTTGTCTTTCTCGACGTCGTCTCGGGATTTTTCGATATAAATTGAACTTGTCTTATAATTTTCTTCTTCTATTAGACTTGAGTTCTTCAGAATATGCCTTGGACTTCCGTTCTTTTTGCACTCTTGATCTTTTGACTTCGTCTTTTGTCTTTTTCTTTGATAAAATCCCGTGATAGCCCATGTTTTCTTCCTTTTTCATGTTTTGGTCCTAAAACACAATAAAAACACAAACCACGCATAATTCCGACATTTACAACATAAAATACACGTTTTGGACTTGTTATTATTGAAAATAAGTGATAAAAGAATAAGTGTTTTCACACTTATTAGATCCCCTACACTTGACCATTGAAATGCCCTCATGCAATGCATTAATTTCAAAGAACATATTACATTTCTCATCATAAATAACCCACCTTGGCCTTTATTAAATACTAAACTTTAAGGAAAGTAAAAAGATAGAAATAAAAGACTTACATTGGGGTTTTGGCAGTCATGAATGTTCATCATCCTCAAGTTTCACGTTCCCCATACCAAGCTTAAAAACGAGATCATTGTTATTATAAATTAGCAAACTAACACGAACTCATGTGGCCCAATTATTCACTTAGACTCCCTTATTCCTAGGTGTATCTCTTATATTTTAGATTTGTCTTGAATGATCACGAGGATGCATTGTTTGACTTTTTTTGATAGTTTATTTAGGCCGAAAATAAAGTGGGACGATTTAATCAATAGTTAGCTAAAGGACAAAACCTTTTAAAACTGCTTCTCGGGACTTCTTAAAGTTCATATCTTGGCATAACTCGCTTCACGATTTGAGACCTTTCTTGGACCGATATTTGGCAGCGACTTCATACTTCGAATCTTGAGATACGTTCTTGAAATTATGGTCTTCTCTTCATAATAGGAATTTCTTCACTCGAAGTTTTTTTTTGAGAGATTCTTCATATTTGGACCACGACTTCTTCATTTTCCTCCAATCTTTATTTTGGACTTTGATATACAGCGATCCGCCTCCTTTTAGGACTTGGATCTATTTATCCTCATACCTTGTTAGGGCCTTTTTGGATAGACTTCTCCATGATCTTTAGGGGAGTATTTTCTTTTCGTCGTGTGTCTGGATCCTTCATATTGATTTTCGATAAATGATTATTCACATCACTTTTGGATCTTTAGCAACAAAATGTAGCCCTCATGCCTTGTTAGGGCCTTTTCGGACTCTCCAATCTTCGCATCCGCTTCAATAAGTTATGCCTTGGCTATAAACTCTAATTAATACCGAGCAACTTTTAAACGATCTTGCCCTAGAAGCTATGTAACTTTTCAAATCGTACAACCTTATTTATTGCAAATATATTTATTAACAAGCGATGGGAGAAAAAGCTTATAATCAACTCACATAAATTCATGAAAGAATACCAAACTTATAAATGACTCTATCATCTCTCGTTCTCCACAGTTTAAAATCTCAAGGAATGAGACTCGTGGATGCTTAGCCAATTAAATCAAAGTTTTGGGTTTTCGAGTCATCTATAGGATCTTGCAAACTCTTAGACTTTTTCAAGTTTAGAAATCGCATTTTAAAGTTCCTTTGATAAACGACTCTCTAGGATCAATTATACGAACTTGTGAAAAGTTCTTGTTCTTAACCGGTGAGAGTTAAGACTTTCACATTTTAAAGTTCCCTATATAAAAGCCTAGCAAAACTTGACTTAAACACGTTAAGGATACTAGCTAGAGTAAACTTAGATAAGTAAACTTGGCTTGAGTCAAAATATTCACAACGATTGAAAATTAAAACCACTTTATTAAACTTTATTTTTAGCAAGGAAATTAAATAACGCTAACAAAGGAAAATACTACTATACAACTAGGCCAAAGTAGATTAAAAAATTTTAAAAATGTCAAAAAAATCAAATTTTCCGGTTAAAATGAGGACAAATTCATGGAAAATCCCACTTACTTCGATAGAAGTCCCCGCTACACTTGATATAAACATTGTCCTCAATGTTTAAGCATGTGGGAGTAAACTCCCCTACACTTAGGACATTGTGCACGTTGTTTAAATCTCGCTAAGGAAGAGACAACTATTGTGATTTCAATGTGAATATATAAGATATGAAATATTGAATCACGATAGTTTAGGATAGAACCAGGAAGACGGGTACACGGGATCACGGTCGTCAAATGTCATCAAAAGTGCTCTCTAAAGCTTTCATCCCTGCACATCATAAGAAACAAGACAACAAACACATACGGGCCCCTACACTTATTATGAAAACGGTAAAGGATAGATCAACGGGTTACCTCCCGAGAAGCGCTTGTTTTTGTTAACCGAGTCACGAGCCTGACTCGACCCAGAACTAATTCAAGGGAAACGTGGTGAGGGATGGAATCATCTCATGAGAGATGTCCTCACCAGAGTACAGCTTCACACGCTGGCCATTCACTTTAAAATTTGGCCCATTTGGCTGAGAAAGCTCAATGGTGCCATAGGGGAAAACTTTGGCGATGGTGAATGGACCAGACCAACGGCTCTTCAGCTTGCCCGAGAAGATCTTCAACCGAGAGTTAAAGAGTAAAACTTGATCACCAACGTGGAACTCTCGATTCTTAATCCTAGCATCATGGATGATCTTGGTCTTCTCCTTGTAGATCAATGAGTTCTCATAAGCTTCATTCCTTAGTTCATTTAGCTCATTGAGTTGAATCTTCCGAAGATCGCCGGCTTTGTTGATGTCAAACTTGGCCCCCTTCAAGGCCTAGTATGCCTTATGTTCCAGCTCGATAGGGAGGTGGCATGCCTTCCCGTACACAAGACGATAAGGTGTACAACCAATCGGGGTCTTATATGCGGTACGGAAAGCCCACAAAGCATCATCTAACTTATTGGCCCACGAGGCACGATGCTCTCCCACAGTACGCTCAAGAATTCGCTTCAATCCACGGTTAGATATCTCGGCTTGACCATTTGTCTGAGGATGATAAGCGGTGGAAAGACGGTGATTGACACCGTACTTAGCCATGACTCGAGCAAATTGATCATTTCAAGAATGAGTCCCGCGTATCGAGCAAAAAGCTGCTTTAAAAATTTCACAAACAACCTCGCATTGTTCGTAGGGAGAGCCTTGGCTTCAACCCATTTGGATACGTAGTCAACGGATACGAGGATGTACTTGTTTCCTTTAGATGATGGAAATGGCCCCATAAAGTCGATACCCCATACATCAAAGATTTCACATTCTTGTATGAAATTTTGAGGCATCTCATCTTTATGTGTGATCTTGCCTTGTCTTTGGCAAGCATCACAATGATTAACCATTTCATAGGCGTCATGATAAATGGTGGGCCAATAAAATCTAGAGTCGAATACTTTCTTCGCGGTGTAATTGGGACAAAAGTGACCACTGGTGGGTCCTTTATGGCAAGCTTCATGGATTAGTAAAGCTGCCGGCCCATCAACACATCGATGAATGACAAGATTCGCACATTGTTTGAAAAGGTAAGGGTCGTCCCAAAAATAGTGTTCAATGTCTTTAAAGAACTTTTTCTTTTGTTGGGACGTTAACCCTTCCTTGATAATTCCACCCGCCAAGTAGTTTGCAATGTCCGCAAACCATGGGGTGTCATCAAGATTGGAATTGATAGACATTAAGGCCTCAAGGGGAAAAGAGTCATTGATCTCTTGATTCGGATGACCCCCTTGATAAGGATCCTCAAGTCTACTTAGATGATCCGCGGCTAGGTTTTCGACTCCCTTCTTGTCACGAATTTCAATTTTAAATTCTTGAAGGAGCAAAACCCAAAGAAGAAGTCTTGGCTTAGAATCTTGCTTATTCAACAAGTACTTCAACACGGAATGGTCGGTATAGACAATGGTGGTGGAAAGGACAAGATAGGGGCGAAATTTTTCAAAAGCATACACTACAGCTAAAAGCTCTTTTTCGGTAGTGGTATAATGCAATTGAGCCCCCGTCATTGTCTTACTAGCATAATGGATTGGTTGGAAGTGTTTATTCACTCTTTGGCCCAAAACTGCTCCAATAGCAAAGTCGCTAGCATCACACATCAATTCAAAAGGTAGCTCCCAATTAGGGGTAACCAAGACCGGTGCCTTAGTTAGCTTGTCCTTAAGAAGATTGAAGGATTCAAGACACTCTTTAGAAAAGATAAAAGGAGTATCTTTTTCCAAGAGGTGGGTCATCGGGCGAGCGACTTTAGAAAAATCTTGAATGAATCGACGATACAAGCCCGCATGACCAAGGAAACTTCTCACACCCTTCACGGTTGAAGGTGGAGGTAATTTAGCTATGACATCAACTTTAGCACGGTCGAGTGTCTTTACACCGTTTGAGCATACGTTCTAAATTGGCAAGGCAAGTAGAGAAAGAATCACCATAGATCGAGAAATCATCCATGAAGACTTCCATAGTTTCTTCAACCATGTCATGGAAGATAGCCATCATACACCTTTATAAAGTCCCGGGAGCATTGCATAAGCCGAAAGGCATTCTTTTGTAAGCAAATGTTCCATAAGGACAAGTGAATGTGGTTTTCTCTTGGTCTTTAGGATCGATGGGAATTTGAAAATACCCAGAGAAACCGTCTAAGAAGCAGTAATAGCCATTACCCGCTAGACGTTCAAGCATTTGGTCCATAAAAGGAAGGGGAAAATGATCCTTTCTAGTAGCATCATTGAGTTTGCGATAGTCTATACAAACTCTCCACCCTGTAACGAGACGAGTAGGAATCAACTCGTTTTTTTCATTGGGCACAACGGTGATTCCACCTTTCTTAGGCACACAATAGACCGGACTAACCCATGGCGAATCCGAGATAGGGTAGATCATTCCCGCATCAAGAAGTTTGATAACCTCTTTTTTGATAACGTCATGGATCTTGGGATTCACCCTTCTTTGGTTTTGAATAGTGGGTTTAACGTCGTCCTCCATGAGAATTTTATGTGTGAAAAAGTGAGGATCAATTCCACGAATATCAGAGATTTTCCAAGCAATCGCTTTCTTATGATTCTTCAGCACGGCGATAAGTCGAGATTTTTCGTCTTCTTTAAAATCCTTTGCAATGATGACGGGTGACTTCTTATTGTCTTCAAGGAAAACATACTCGAGATGAGACTGAAGATCCTTAAGCTCTAAATCCGGAGGATTTTTGATGGAAGGTATAGTCAAATTCAGATCATCGATAGAGATATCCTTAGGAGATGGTGGAGAAATATGGTCCTCATTGAGAAGTTTCTCAATGGTACGAATGTCTTCATCCCAATTGGAGGGAGAATCGTCATATTGTAAGTCCACATCTCCCAAAGTTGCTTTAAATTCTTTCAAAAGTAACTCACTTTCTCCAAATGGAGTTAGTGAGGAAGCAATGGAGGCAACGGTCTCAACAATAGGTAGAGAAGAAAAACCACTTTTACAAGTGTCTTTGAAATGTTCTTCACACGCCTCATCAAGAACGTCAATGAAATTAACGCTCTCGTTTTCAGAAGGCTGCTTAGAAAGTTTACCCATGTTGAAGACGATTTTATCGTCACCAACTCTCATGATTAATTCGCCCGCGACTACATCAATGAGAGTGCGACCGATCCTCAAGAATGGAAGTCCAATGATTAATGGAACACGGGGTTCATCTCGTAGTCAACGACAACAAAATCCGCCGGAAAGGTGAATTTGTCGACACCGACGAAGACATCTTCGGCTATCCCCACTGGATATGCAACCGTCGGTTAGCTAATTCCAATTTCATTCGTGTGGGGACTAGCTCGGGTAGAGATAATTGTTTCTAAAAACTTAATGGCATTAAGTTTATACTAGCACCTAGATCGGCTAGGGGCATACAATTCTCTACCCCGGGGAAGTTGCAAGGAATGAGAAAACGACCCGGATCACCAAGTTTGGTTGGTAATTTCCTTAAGAGCACTACGGAGCAATTCTCGTTAAGTTGGGTCTGAGCGATATTAAGAAGTTTCTCCTTATCACTGAGAAGATCTTTAAACATTTTAGCATATTTCGGCATGTGAGCGAGAGCCTCAGCAAAGGAGATATTGAAATTCAGTTGTTTAAACATTTTGAGAAAGTTAGAAACCTGAATATCATCCTTGTTCTTCAACTTCTCTTTCCTCAACCTTGAGGGATAAGGTATATTGGGTTGAGATGAAGGCTTTGGAATGGAATTCTCACTCACATCCTTGGGTGGTGGAGGGGTGGAAGTAGAAAGTGGGGGAATTGGTGAAATAGAAGGTGGAGGAATTGGAGAAGGGGACTCGTTTTCCTTTGTCACAATCACCGGTGTAGGTGTAGGAAGCTCGAGTTCCTTTAAACCTTTTCCACTTCGAGTTGTGATTGCTTTCATCTCCCCTCTTGGATTAGCAACGATGTTACTCGGAAGAGAACCCGAACCAGAGGCTTGATTACTTTGGAAGAAACTAGCCATCATATCCCTTAAGTCATTCGTTTGACTGCTCAAAGAGTTTCGCATATCGGCACGAAGATCATTCCCTTGTTTCACCAACATATCCTTTCAAGTTGCTGAGTTGTCGCTGAAGATTCTGCACTATCGCATCATTAGTCCTCATGTAAGTGTCAACCTCTTGATTAATTATGGTGGGTTGGGTGGGAGGAAGAGCATGGTAGGCAGGTGGTTGATAAGCGGGTGGTTGGTGAACTTGATTGTTTGCTTGAGGTGGATATGGGTTTCTTTGGGTTTGATATTGATTTGGAGCTTGTGGTTGGTTTTGATTGTTGCGATTGAGTTTGTTTTGGTTCTGAGGTGGAAAACCGGGTGATGAAAGAAAGTTGTTTAAACGATACCTGAGCAAATTGCGGTCACCTCGAGGACGTTCTTGATAGCCTCCCGTAGAAAAGTTACAGTTGGAGGCATACACATTTTCCGGATTGTCATGAGTCGAAGGACAATCGGTGTATGAATGAGATCCCCCGCAAATTTCACATGACTGATTCAAAGCATTAACTTGCGCATTGATGGCTTTGGTATTGTTAGCGGTTTGTAGAGCAAGTGTTTCAACAATCGAAGTAAGTTTATCAATTCTCTTGTCGCTTTCACTAGTACTAGCACTAGCCACATTAGTCCGAACACTCTTAGTTTGCACTCTAGACTTATTCTCAATAATGTCCCATGCAGCATTAGAAGACTTAACCAAAATGTTACCCCCCGAGGCACTATTTAATGAATCTTGGTCATTCATGCTTAAACCATTGTAAAAAGTATTAATTTGATGTACTTTTGTGAAACCATGTTGTGGACACTTTCTTAAAAGTTCCTTAAAACGGTCCCAAGATTCACTAAATGTCTCACCGTACTTTTGTTCAAAGGTAATGATTTCATTCCGCAAAGCGGTAGTACGTGAGGGTGGGAAAAAGTAGTTGATGAATTTAGTCTCTAAATCCGTCCACGTAAGAATACTTTGTGGTGGTTCCTTATCAAGCCAACGGCGGGCTTGTCCCTCTAAGGAGAAAGGAAAAAGTTGCAAGCAAATCACCTCTTGTGAAACCCCATTATACTTAACTGTATTAGTGAGTTGAAGAAACCTTTTTATATGGTCATGAGGATCATCAAGTGTATGCCCTAAGAATGGTTGAGCAGAGACCATTTGAATGAAACCGGGTTTGAGCTCAAAGTTGTTGGCTCCAATCTCGGGTATGACAATAGCATCGGTGTTGCCTTCCACTTGCGATTGCAAAAGCTCGATCATTGGTCGATTGTCCATGGTCACAATAGGTGGAGTTACGACTTCGGCTTAAATTGCTTTCATCTTACGAGCACGGGTACGCATACAAACCTACAAAAAGAAAAGAAAGATAGACAAGAAATATTTTTGGTTTTTTATGTTTTTCTATTTTTTGGATTTTTGAAATTTTTTAATTTTTATGGATTTTTGAAAATTTTAAAGCAAGAAAAATAACGTTTAAAAATGAACGGATCCCAAAATCCAACGCGTCTCTCACTAAAAACCGTTAATCTTAACGAAAAGAGCCGGCAGCGGCGCCATTTAATAACTAGATTTTACTTAGTTTTGTAAGTTCGTAAAACCAATCTTTTCGAATTGATTACTAGTTAAGAGTGCGACTCAGTCGTTCTTGGTGGAAAATAAAAAGGTTTGGTTATCTATCTTAAACTAATAGCAAATATGAAAATGTCGTTAAGTAAAATTAAAGCTTTAAAAATTAAACTAAAATTACGAGTTGAAAATAAATGATTTAAAACTTAAAAACTTAAAAGCGAATTTAAAACTTAAAACTTTGTAAAACTAAAAAAGGTAATTAAAATAAGCTAAAAGTAAATCTAGAAAAACTGTCACTTTTTCTCTCTAAAATTAGAAAAACACTTTGTAAAAACGAACACTTTGGAAATTAAAACTTTGTAAAAACGAACAATGAGCCCATCGGAATGCCCCAATCGGAATCACTTCGGAATGATGTTGTCGGAATGTTATCGGAATACACCAAAAGGAATATGATCGGAATGCCAATCGGAAAGCAAGCGGAATATGGCAAAATCTTGCTGTCGAAATATCAAAATAATTCCACCCGTCGGAATTTGGGCCGGAATCCCAAAAGGAATATAAAACCCTTTTCTGATACCTATGATCGGAATAAAAGGGGAGCTGTCGGAATGTAAGCCTTAATCGGAATACACAATCGGAAAAGGGTTTACCCTTTTCCGATGACTTTAAAATTTGTAATAAGCTAAGTTTAAAAGCTACTTTTTAATAAGCTCAAACCAAAACTTAACCGAATTTTATAACGAAAAGAACTAATAAGCACAAATAAGAACTTTTTAAACTTTAAATAAGCAAAACTTTTAAATCAAACCATAAAAAGATGAAACTTTTAAGAAAAATGAAAAGTAAATAAGCTAAACACAAACTAAGCCAATAAGCATGAAAAGCTCTAAACTTAATCCGTATTAAAACTTAGAGATGAATAAAAAGATAAACTTTTTAATCACATAAACATCAAGATTAAATAAAATTAAAGATGATAACGAATCAAAGGTAAATAAAATCAAGAAAGGTAGAAGAAGATTAAAGATAAAAAACTTAACTTGAACTTGTAGATTAAAGATTCAAAAGTACAAGATTGAATTAAATCTTAAAACATGAAAGAAATAAAAGATGAAGTTTTTGTGAGAGAAAGTTAAACACTTTCTCTCTAAAGATAAAAACTGCAAAATGAAATTAAACTAGCTAACACCCTCCTAATGTGTCATTAGGAGGGTATTTATAGGAGGTGGGGAAGGTGCATGTGTTGCTTCCTTCTTTCTTTCTTCTCGACTCGATTTAAATTCTTTGTCTTTCTCGACGTCGTCTCAGGATTTGTCGATATAAATTGAACTTGTCTTATAATTTTCTTCTTATATTAGACTTGAGTTCTTCGATTTCATTAAACTTCCGTCTTTAGAGTTTTTCTTCGATAAATCTTCAAAATAGGCCTTGGACTTCCGTTCTTTTTGCACTCTTGATCTTTTGACTTTGTCTTTTGTCTTTTTCTTCGATAAAAGCCCGTGATAGCCCATGTTTTCTTCCTTTTTCATCTTTTGGTCCTAAAACACAATAAAAACACAAACCACGCATAATTCCGATATTTACGACATACAATACATGTTTTGGTCTTGTTATTATTGGAAATAAGTGATAAAAGGATAAGTGTTTCCACACTTATTACACCGCGTACAGGGGGACTGTTTTTCAGAAAACCTAACTTGTTTTGGTTCACTAGGTGATGCTTCATTAGTGTTATATCCTAACCCAAGTTTTTCCTTAGAATGATTTTGTTTGTTTAACATATCATCAAGAGCATTAGTACCTCTCATGAACTTTTCAAGTCTAATGGAGGTACTCTTAAGGTTTTCATTTTCTTGCCTAAGGTTTTCACATTTTAAGCATCCTAGGTCTATTTCTTTATTTTTCTCAAGCTTAGCTAACTTTTCTTTTAGCCCACTAATCTCGCTTTCAAGCTTAGTTCTAGTAGATTTTAGCACTTTCTTCTTTTCAATAAATTTTAGACTAAGCATATGCAAGTTATTGTATTGGCCTTCTAATTCACTATCATCTTGAGAAGAAAAATTATTGCTATAATACTCGGTTTCAGAAAGTACCTCTTTAGAAGTGTGAGCCATGAGCCACTTTCCATCTTTGGGGTTGTCATCAACATCTTCACCGCTATCGCTCCATGAACCTTCAACGAACGCCGTGTGGTTCTTGTCGCGTGAAGGCTTAGGACAATCACCAATGAAATGATTTGGATCACCACATCTAAAGCATTTCCTATCACCTTTATCGTCTTTGGCAAATCGGTTTTTGGAGAAGGGTTTCTTGTCGTTGTTTGGTTGCCTCACGTATTGACCTCGTTTTTTGAAGAACTTCTTAAAGTCTCTAACCACCAAGGCATATTCCTCATCATCTCAAGAACCTTCAAGTTACCAATGAGTTCATCGAGTGATAATTTGGCGAGATCCTTTTATTCTTCAATCGCCGTGACTTTAGCTCTCCATTTTGGATGCAACGCCCTAAGAAACTTCCTAACATTGTTCTTGCTAGAAAAACCTTCATCAAGGGCTTTTAGACTAGTAATAATAGTGTTAAATCTAGCAAATGCACTATCTATGGTTTCATCTTCTAAGATGACAAATTGTTCATATTGTTGAACTAGAAGATCGATTTTAGTTTATTTGACTTGGCTATTACCTTGGTGGGTTACTAAAAGAGTATTCCAAATGTCTTTAGTGGTTTCACACATAAAAATCCTTTCGTACTCTTTCTTTGGTAAAGCATTAAAAATAACCATTTTAGCCTCATTATTTTTAGCAAGTTTTCTTTTAGTGTCATCATTAGCTTTATTAAAAGTAACTATCTCCTTACTTTTAGAAACTTCATTATATTGAAATGGTAAATAGTCACCATTGGTAATAACATGCCAAAGATCTAAATCTTTTGATTTCACATAAGTCTCAAACCTATTTTTCCAATAAATAAAACTATCGGTTTCAAAAAGAGGTGGTCTTTGCATGGATTGCCCTTCTAGATACTTGTTGGAATCCATAGATCGATTCAAGTTTTAAAATACAATATATTTTAAAAAGTCTTGAGAAACCACGCTCTGATACCAATTGTAGAAACTAGAAGGGAGGGGGGGGGGGGTTGAATAGTTTCTTAAATTTACTTGTTAAAGTTTGGTTTTAAAAATCCTTTTTAAAAAACTTAAGCTTGAGTATTTATGTGAAACCTTCTTATACATAATATGAACAAGGTATAGTGCAACTAAATAATAATCATAAGTATAAAGAATAATGAATGTAACTAAACTAATAATCACAAGTATAAAGAATAAAGAATGTAAAGAGATAAGGGAAGGAAAGATCAAACCAAACACCAAGGATTTATAGTGGTTCGACAACGAAGCTCACTCCTCGTTCCTACTCCACTCCTCGAGTACTCCTTACTCGAGAGTTCACTAATCAACAAGCTCCTTAAGGTAGAGAAACCGTACACAACATCGCTTAACCAATTTTTGACTCTAAGCTAAAAGTCGAGCCCTAATCTTAGCTAGGACCAATCTACACCAATATACTTTGAGGACTAAGTATTAACCATAATACATACACAACTTCCAAATAAACACAACTACTTGGATCTTCACAATGACACAACAATGAATAAATAAGTTTTGATCTTAAATGGATCTTTGAGGTAGACACAACACTTCAACAATGATAGTGTTCTTCTCTTTGCACTTTGAGAGGAAAAGATGGGAGGAGAAAGATTCACTTCTAAACAAGTAATAATCAAACAAATGATCAAGGATTTGAGTGATTTAAGAAGTATGAAAGAATCTGAAAGTTTATGTGCAAAAGAGGTGGATTGAAAGTCTGAGAATGGTCCACTATTTATAAGACAAATGTCCAACGGCTATATCTGCCTCCGGTTCTTTATTGCAGCCCGAGGTTCCTTATCGATAAGGAACTGCCATAGGCGCTAAGGAACCGCCGGCATAGAGTTCGCTCCCTTTTGTCTTTTAGTGGGTTGGATCGAATCTGGGGATTAAAATATCCTGAAAGGATATTCCAAACCAAGATAGAATATGTCATTTTCAAATTTCAAATTTTCAAATAATTAATTTAATAAAACATTTTCTTAAAAAGAAAGTTTAATAATAAAACTTTGTCACACTTAATAAAAAGTGAGTTTTAAGAAAAGATTAAATCTTTGATCGCTTAATTAGTATAAGAGTGAATTACATAAATCGTCTTTGTGGTTTGATGATTCCTACAAGTTTCGTCCCTTGTTTTTTTTTTCACTGTTTTTTGTCCATGTGGTTTCTTTTTCCTACAGATTTAGTTCCCTATCAATATTTTACATTAAATACAAATAAAAAGGCAGTGGTATTTTGGTCATTTTCGAAAAAAAGAATTTAATTTTTTTTTCAAACGTTTTTTTTCTTTCAAAAAAATTTTAAAATTTTCTTTTTTCACTAAATATTTTTACGAAAGCTAATTTTTTTCAAAAACTTTTTTTTTTTAAATTCGAAAATTAAAAGTTTTTGAAAAAAATATTTTCCGAAATTATTTCGAAAAAAATTCTTTTACGAGACAAAACTAAGTGGTAACTTTTATACTTTATTTTTATTAAAAAAATACTTTTTCGAAATTAGGTTTTGTTTTTTTTTCTTAAATTTTTTTTTGAAGGTTTGTTTTTTTTCTTAAAAAACTATTTTTTTAGAAACTTTTTTTCACTAAATATTTTTACGAAAACATAATTTTTTGAAAAAAAAACTTTTTTTAAGTAACTTTAATAGATTTTTTTAATTAAAAAAAATCTTCGAAAAATTATATACTGATTTTTTTTATAAAAACTTTCTT
Organism: Glebionis coronaria; assembly: GCA_025667525.1. NCBI lineage: Eukaryota > Viridiplantae > Streptophyta > Magnoliopsida > Asterales > Asteraceae > Glebionis > Glebionis coronaria. The sequence continues at coordinate 153,763,941 of CM046878.1, forward strand.
TTTGAAATAAGAAAAAAAATTTCGAAAATAATTTCAAAATAAATAATTTTATAGATTTTATACATTTTTGTTTTGATTTAAATTTTAAAATACTTTTTTTCCGAAATTACGAATTTTAAAAAAAAAATATTTTTCCAAACAAAATCTTTTCGAATTTTTTTTGGAGAAAAAACATTTTAGTTTTTTTTATAAATTTAGACTTCTTGTCTCGTAAAAACATAAATTTAGACTTTTTGTCTCATAAAAACATTTTTTTATAAATTTAGTTTTTTTTCATCATATAGATTTTTTTCAAAAACTTTAATTTTCGAATTTAAAAAAAAAAGTTTTTTCAAAAAAAAGATTTCGTACAAATATTTAGTGAAAAAAAGTTATAAACAAAATATTTTAAGCTGCCAACTAGGGTCAAAAAATATTTTTTGAAAAAAAATTAAATTATTTTTTTCGAAAATGACCAAAATACCCCTGCCTTTTTATTTGTATTTAATGGAAAACATTGATAGGGGACTAAATCTGTAGGAAAAAGAAACCACAGGGACCAAAAACAGTGAAAAAAAACCAAGGGACGAAACTTGTAGGAATCATCAAACCACAGGGACGATTTACGTAATTCACTCTTAGTATAATTACTTGTTTGTTCATACCTTAAGTGATAATGGTTGAAATGAAAAATACTTGAACTCAAGAATTCGTTTTCATTGTTTTTGTAAATGCTTGTTTTTACATATTGTCGTAATCAAAACAAAGCGAGACCAAAAAATGCAAGTAATGTTTTTAGGCATCATTGCGTTAACAAGATACGTTCTTTCAGTCACGCCACGTTCCATATCCTCTTTAGCCATGTGACGTTCCACGTTCCTTTCTAGCATGTCACCTTCATGTCCTTTTATCTTGCATGTCTTTCTAGTTTTGACTCGGGTATGCTTCTCTTTTAGTTTACGTTGTCTATAATTCGGGGATGAATTATTCTTTTTAGGGGGGAAGAGTCGTAAAACCCGTATACAAATGAAATGAACAGTACACTACGTAAACATACGAACCAATTAAAACTTTCCTTTGATGACATGAACATGTGTCACGAATATTAAATTCAGAAACTACGTACGTGTTAGCGCATGATAATTATTAAGTACGTCGTAATACACGATAATTATTAATTATAATAATTATACTCACGAGCATATGATCACGCACATTAAAACATGAACATGTGAACTACGTATTATATATTATTACACGATAAACAAGTATTACGTATAATATATATATATATATATATATATATATATATATATATATATATATATATATATATATATATATATATATATATATATATATATATATATATATATATATATATATATATCATGAATATAAAAACACGAACCAATACGAACATTTAATCATACAAACGAACACGTAAATAATTAAAAACGAACAAAGCCTGGTAAGACCCTTTGGGCCTTATGTAGCCGCGGACAAGGACAAGGACAAGGAAAGGGCCAAGCCCATTTTAAATTTGACTAAAGGAAGAAAAAGGAAAACAAAGACATAACATTCACAAGAATTTTACAAAAATATAAAATCCTAGCCTCCTTCTTCACTCCCTTTGCCGCCGGCTTCAAGAGACACCAAGAGGGTGTTTGGTTGATTTTTTATTGTTGATTTTGGGTGATCGTGTTCGTGTTCTTATTTCTTTTCAAGTCACGGGTTCGGTATCATAAACAACCTTCATCTTTTATTTTATTTCGTTTTAGTTATGTTCATGTGTTATAATAAAAACATAATTAAAAACATGTAAAACTAATCCTAGAAACGAGAATTGTGGGGGTTTTTTGTGGGGTTTGTTTGGCCGACACACACAATCGAGAGCACCAAGCTCTCGGCTTGGTCTTATGATCACCAACAGCCGAGACCTCATGGTCTCGGCATGGCTTTGGTCGCTAAGCCGCAAGAAACAGGGAACCCCGACTCGCGTCGGGGAGTTGTTTGGTTTGTTTTGGGTCTCAGCGCAGCAACATCAAGCACTACCGGCATCAGCCGGTGGTTGTTTTGTTCGTCCAGTGGGAACCGCAACCCAAACAGGGGGAACCACAGGCTACAGCAGGTGGTGTACTCGGTCCAGCAGTGGCTAGCTAAGCCACGGTAGTGGAAACCAGCTAGACCGGGTTAGCCACTGTCCGACTATTTTGGTTCGGGTCATGTTTCAGTTTAAATTAAAACATGGGTTCGGCCACGGGTTTATTTTTACAAGGTATATTTTACAAGGAAAAATTAAATTAATTAGACATGACTAATAATTAATTTAATTTAATCATGGACTTAGGTTATATTTATTTTTAATAAATAATACATGTTTTAACCTAAGTATTTTGTTATTTAATTTAGACTATAGTTATTAATTAATTATTAAAACATGGACTTATAATTAATTAATAAATCATGACTTAGGTTATAATTAATAATTTATTAATACATGATTAACCTAAGTATTTTATATGTCTTAATTTAATTAAATCATGCCTTTATTTAATTAAATCATATAACCTAGAGTTTATTAAATCACCATGATATTTAATTAATAAACTATACTATTAACTACATGAATTATGACGTTTAACAAGTAAACTATAACTTATATTATTAGCTTATTAATTTAACTTATTTCTAAATATGGAAACTTTCTATTTCAAGAAACTTACTATTTTTGGAAACTTTCTATTTTTAGAAACTGATCTATTTTTAGAAACTGATCTATTTTTGGAAACTTTCTATTTTTGGAAACTTTCTATTTTTGGAAACTTACTATTTTTGGAAACTTACTATTTTAGGAAACCTTCTATTTTTAAAAAGTTACTTATTACTACATAACAAGTATAATAATACAAGAATACAAGATAATACTTAATCAGAATACATGAAATACATGATTAATACACTAGATCATTTAAAACAGTTAAGACAAGAACATATAAAACAAGCTAAGAACATGCGATAACCAGTTAGTACTCAGTAATCAAAAGACTTATAGATGTCCCTTATTTATGTAGCATTAGTGAGGTCGGAGTAGGACTATTCATCCTTTCATCTTTCCTCGTTCACTAGACACAAGGTACGGATTTTCCATCCTTCAGTATGGACATTCTTCCTTATTAGGATTCCCCGTTTGCAACCAACTGTTTTCCTAAGTATATGTTTATATGTTTGATTACTTATGTTAGTTTAAATGCCTAAGACCTATACATGCATGACCAATGTCACCTGGTTATGGAGGTACCATAACCATAACACTAGAGTCACTAGTGTTATGACTTCCCCACAGCGGAGTGATTGCTCATGGCATCCCATTTCAGTTTTGGCCTTATATTTATTATCATGTGGGGTGTATGGTTGCATCCTAGTTACATGTTTTAGAGGATTTTCATGGTGAATGCGATGTGTGCCTTGCATCCTTCACAAGGAGTTGATCCCTCTTACCCAGATAAATTAATTAGAGGCACCCCTCTAATTGCATGATGAGGTCTCCCCTCCAAGTATTCATGCATGGTGGAACCTCATGACTTATATGGGCTATTGGCTAGTTAATTCAGTTTTCATATAAAAACATAATTCTCTTCAAACTATAAAACCAGGTTTATGAACATGTCCCAGGTTTTCCATGACTTATACATTTCCGCTACTATTAGTCTTATTTATGTCTTAGTCGTTCATACTATATTATATATCCGTTCACTGAGCGTTTTGCTCAGCCGTTACATTCCTTTCCATGTACCAAAACGGCAGGTACCCATGGACAGACTTGAGCATTGGGAGGACGTGCATAGGATGGAAGCTGCCTTACACTTCTTCTCCTTTTGCCTTCTTATACTTATGCTTGTTTGGACACATGTTTTGTCCTTCTTATTTCATTTACTTTATTTATGTTTTAGGCTTATGTTTGGGAACCGATGTTTGATTCCGATCTTCCCTTTTGGTCATGTATTTTTTAGTACATATTACCTTGTATGCTTTGATAACACGCTATAAATATGTGTAACGGTCCACTTATCAAAGTGTGGTGTTACAATTATTGTATTAGAGCCCAAGGTTTCGACCCGTAGGCTCTAAAACTTGACCTGTAACTAGTGGGTAGTCACCAGGAGCTTCCTAAGCCGTCGATTGTTATTCCACGTCTTGATATTTTCAGCACCTTGATGTTTTAACCATGATGTTTTCCTTGAGATTATTTTTACTAATATGGATTGAACAACCGTCATCCATATTTAGTTGCATGTCATATTTTTATGCGTGATGTTCCTTGAGGACTGTGGCTAATATGGACTGATACCCAGTAGTTCATAATTGGTCACATAAAAAAATTTCTGTTAAGTTTTGACAGTTGATTTTCACTTATTTATTTTCATGTATTATTGTTGCAAGTATTTTGACTAAGTAATGGTTGGTACAAGACTAGCCATATTTAGTCGCATGTGCTTTTCATTCGAATTTTGTTTTGGTGAACCGACCCATAGGCGTTCACCCTTGCCATGTCAATTTTGTTTTGATGAACCGATCCATAGGCGTTCATCCTTACTCATGTCAATTTTGTTTTGTGAACCGACCCGGGGTCGTCCACACCGGCGATTTTTCACATTTCATTTCATTACAGTCATAAAAAAAATTTCATATCCCCTCAGTAATTGCTATGTTCTTTATGTCAAGTATGTTTCATACTATCATGGTTAACTTCGTTTCCATGCTGATTATGTTTTATACTCCTCCATGTAAATTTTGTTCCATGCTACTCCATGACAATTTCGTCTTTATGCTAATTATGTCTTACGTCTCTTATGTGGATTATGCTTTCATGCAAGACATTGATGGATTTCATTTAATCTTGCTTTCATGATAATCATGGTCGGCTTTCATTAATCATGCTTCCATGTAAATCATCGTTGAATTTCGTTAACCATACTTTTAGTGTTTTCTCTTTGCAACCAGAATGATGTCTATGCTGGAATTGCCAGGCTATCATGATGCTCATTCCAGTTCGGTTTTCTAACTGTTTAACCAATTATTTTCCTTTAAAATCATGTCAGATGATCGACCTCATATCGGTCATTTCATATGCATTCCATGTACTGTACTCCACGTGTACTCTATGTATCGTATCCCATGTGTATTACATGTACTGTAATCCATGTGTATTCACTTACAATACTCCACGATGTAGGATTGTAAATCTTGCTTATGTTTCTAGAGAGAGAAAGAGATAGAGAGATGGTGGATTTCACACAAAGCTAGAGAGAGAAAGAAATGTTTACTATGTGAAAAATATGAAACCACACCACCCTCTCCATCAAAGGAGAGGGTTTATATACCCAAGCCTTGTGATGGGCTTAGGCTTACATTGTTGGGCCGGCCTACACATGTTGTAGGCTAGGCTTGGCTTTGTTTGTTTAATTAAGATGTCTAGACTACGAGCTACTACTAAGTAAATTGTCGGAGTGACCGAATCTTCCTAAGTACGTAAAAACGTATTTCTAACAATCTCCCCCTAAGGGAGGTCACTCCAAACAAGGGTGTTACCCTAGTTACAATAATAAAATAAACCTAGCATACTATGCTTGTCTTGAGCTCGTAGTCTTCGTCTTTCTTTTCTTTTTTCTTTTCTGGTGAACATGCTGATGTGATCTTTGATATCAGTCTTGAGCATTAATCTCTTGTCTTGATCTCGTGCATCCTTCACTTGTGATCTTCGCCTCTTCGTGACCTCACGTCCCACATACTTATGCCTTAGTAATTCTTGAAAGCTTCAGAGTTCGATACAGCGGAAGACTTAACTTTTAGGCTTTCTTGACTTAGATGAGGTATTAAGTGCATAAAGTATAAGCATGCGGGGACGACTTCTTCTCGGATTCCGCAACGCCACCGTCTTCAAATGTCGCAACATAAGTAGACACGAACGAAATGGCTTTGAACATTTCATTCTAAATCGGTAGCATTTTACCTCCGGTCAGTGAAGACCGTTGGACGATATTAGATATCGTACCCGTGACGGATAGTTTCAATTAAGTAACTTCCTGACAGGATTTCGCGGGTAAACCCGTTCTCTTTATTCGACCGTCCAAAGCTGACTGCGAACATAAAGAGTGAATCATTTGGATAAAGATATCCGCATGATTTGAAGCCGTCAATTCATGTTCCTGGAACAAGTGAAATTCAATTAAGAATCGCACCATCGTTGCTTTCCAGTTGTCACGAGCTTGATTCGTATAGAATCTTGCAAGTTACCTACCAAGTGCTGTTTGAGGTTAACACTAGAAGGATTTCCACTCATCACTGTGAACACTAAGGTATCACTCTGAGTGTTCTGGCAAGATCACTAAGATATTGCGTAGAGGCCTGGAACGTGTTTAAATTCAGTTAAGAATTAAACAGCTGTTGCTTTCCAGTTATCACAAGTTTGATTCATAAAGAATCGCACAAGTCACCTACCATGAGTTTTTTTATGTTCGCTCAAGAAGGATTTCCATCTTCATTGTAAATACTTTCGTATTACTCGGATGTTCAGGCAAGATCATGAAGATTTTGCGTAGGACTCTTAAAATCTTTCTTACTTTTCACAGTGTGTGAAGAAGCAAGGAAATATGACAGTGTGTCCTAGTGAGATATTTGATGATCTCAAATGGCTCTAGACTCGATCGTGCACTTTGGATTTTAGTGATCGGAGGCTGGAGAGGAGTGCCACCATTTCAACACCAATTTATTCGGAGTGAATAAATCGATAGATAACGTGTTGTCTCCGTGTGATTAAAACAAATACCTTTTGAGAGATATCTGAGTTAGCTGGGATGGGTTGTGCATTGCATCACTGGGTCCATGATGTCTGTCTTCAATATCAAGATTCATTAAAATGATCTCAATAGCATATGTATTGACCCGGTTTCTGCCTAAAGTTGTAAGGAGGGCTTCTTTCTTTACACCCTTTATCTTTACAATTCTTTTTCATTCTTCAACCCCTTCAATGCTTACCAATACGTCATAACTAGCACCTTGTTGTGATTGTTCCAGTGCTAACTTAAGTACTTGGTCGGCATTCAGCTACGCTCACAATCTTTCTCCAACTTTCCTAAGGACTACTATTTCTAGCTATGGAATGTCCTTGGGAAGATTCCTCCGGTTCTGGAAGAATCATAGGACTTAACCTATCCTACCATCCTTATGTCACCACAATCTTCATCGTCGTGAAATAAATGGGTTTTGGGTAAGTATATGTCACCATGAAAATCCATTTTGATATAGAAAATCCATTTTGCTCCCCCTTAACATATGCCACGATATTCGAAAACATTTCGCATATGTAGAGATGAGCCAGCACATTAAGTCAAACCATTTGTGATAATATCCCATATTAAATCACATTTTCTCCCCCATATTAAAAATATTAACCTAATCGATGTTTTTAATATCATTTGATTTAATGAAGTTTTAACAAAGGTTTTGGGAAGAAAAATGCGTGTCCGTTGTATCTTCATGACATCTATTTGTAACATGATCACATATTCACCATATTAGAAAAGAATTGACAAGGTTGGACCTGATAGATGAGAACATCATATGATAATATCAAATGGTTCTTGGCAGCATATGTTGGTCTCCTCGTCACGTCTGAAGTCATCTCTTGACACCACATGTACGATTGGTATTGTTGTCTTGACACCAACTTATGAACTTGACACGTTCGGCATCGAAGATTCTGAATGCTTGACAATTGCTCCCCCTCAATTGTTGACCCGTGTTCTATTGAAAGAGTTGTAGTCGTCGGTTGAGTAGTCGCACCGTCGAGTATGTAGATACCAATTGTAGATTGCTATGGTTGTAGAGATGATAGCTTCATAAAAACAAGACTTCTCTTGTTTTAACAAATAAATGCACTGAAACGTACATAGATTTGTGTTAGACCAAGTTATAAAGTAAACTTGATCCCTTACAAGGTTTTAAAGTAAACCTTGCCCGAGAAAATTAATTCACGTTGTGAGCCAAAGCTTTCATAAGAAATACTTGACTTTAATGTGAAAACCGGGTTGCAGTCAGAAATAACTACAAGCCATTTAGGCATGTTTTATGAAATATTTACAACTTTTGTACGAACTCTATTTATGGCGCCGTGTCGATATTAATCAACATTTCTAAGGCCGTAAATATTATCGTACCAAAAGACATACCTTAGAAAATAAAGTAAAAATATTTTTGGATTTTTCTAGATTTTCCAATTTTTATGGTTTTTATATGGTTTTATATTTTTGTATTTTGCTTTTGTGGATAAAAATATAAACAATATATACAAATGATCACCAAGGATACGGAGAATAGTTTTACCACCACTATTCTTTCGCTTCATCTGCCAGTTCCTTTAGAGTCTCAGGCGAGAAAGTTCTCATTCCTAGCTTGTCGGCCAAAAATTCAATTCGAGCGCGATCTAAAGCCTTCGTGAAAATATCCGCCAATTGATACTCAGATCGGACAAAGTAAAGCTCGATTACTCCATTTTCCACTTGCTCCTTGATGAAGTGGTAGCGAATGTCAATATGCTTCGACCGGGAGAATTGAACGTTGTTGCAGCATAAGGCAATTGCACTCTTGTTGTCACAGTACATCGGAATCTTGTTGAAACCTAGACCATAGTCGGTTAATTGCGATCTCATCCAAAGAATTTGAGCACAGCAACCGGACATAGCTATGTATTCTGCTTCCGTACTTGAAATTTCAGCGCTTTTCTGCCTTTTCGATGTCCAACTGATTAATCGATCTCCTAGTAGTTGCAAAGTTCCACTCGTGCTACGCCTTGTATCTTGACAACCCGCGTGATCCGCATCTGCATATGCCATTAGTGCAATAGAAGAGTCCTTCGAATACCAAAGTCCCCGATTAATGGTTCCTTTAAGATATCGAAAGATCCTTTTAACAGTAGCTAAGTGTAAATCAATAGGCCTAGTTTGATACCTGGCACACATACATATGGCAAACTGAAGATCAGGTCGACTGGCTGTGATATACAGAAGAGTACCGATCATTCCACGATAAAGTGTTGGATCAACGGCAACTCCATGTGGATCTGCATCAAGCTTAGTTCGTTCCACCATTGGAGTGTCCACGGGGTCGCAAGATTCCATCTTATACTTCTTAAGCGATTCAAGGGCATACTTGGATTCATTGATAAAGATGCCTCTGGGACTCTGAGATATCTGAAGACCTAAGAAGAATGATACCTTGCCCATCATTGACATCTTAAACTTGGAAGACATGAGTGTCCCAAACTCATCTGATAAGGTTTGGGTCGAGGCTGCAAATATAATATCATCAACATATATTTGTACCATAATCATATCTTTACCTCGTTTCTGAATGAACAGCGTGGGATCCACCTTGCCTTTAGCGAAGCCTTGCGTAATGAGGAATTGTGACAAAAGATCATACCATGCGCGAGGAGCTTGCTTCAACCCATAGAGATCCTTCATAAGCTTGTACACATGATTAGGATAATTAGGATTCACAAAACCATCCGGTTGTTGAACATAGACCTCTTCATTGAGTTCACCATTAAGAAATGTCGTCTTTACATCCATCTGATAGACGATCATATTCATATGGGCTGCATAAGCGAGGAATAGTCTAATAGCTTCCAAACGGGCAACAGGTGCAAAGGATTCCATAAAGTCGATACCCAATAATTGCTTGTATCCACGAGCTACTAGTCGAGATTTGTTCTTCAATATTCCGCCTAACTCATCGAGTTTCACCTTGTAAACCCATTTCAAAGTGAGTAACTGCACTTGATCCGGGCATGGGACAAGTTCCCAAACATCAAGACGTATGAATTCGTTAAGTTCTTCTTGCATAGCTTCTATCCAACAGGATTGAGTAAAAGCTTGTTGCCATGTCTTAGGTTCAACTTCAGTGAGAAAAGCATCAAAGTGACAAAACAGTGCACTTTCTTGTAACTGACTTCGTGTGGATACTGGACGATTAGGGTCACCAATAATAGAATCTATAGGATGATCCTTTGTCCACTTGCTGTCATGTTCACGAATCCGTGGATTGGAGTAAACTGTAGAAGGAGCTTCCTCTGAGGTGGACGACCCGGCTTGATTAGGGTCGGGAATAGATACACCAAAGAATGGAAGTTCACGCATTTGAGCGAATTCCAAATCGTGATCATCATCATCCTCTTCATCATCAATAGGCATGACATGGGTAGTTGAAACATGTGTTGTTTGAGAATTACTTGTTGAAGGTATATCTTGACCAATTGTTGGTGCAGATGTATCCGATTGTGCAACGGTTGCTGGAGCGACAACTTCGGTTACCGGAGCTATTACTTCAGGTTCTGGAGCAACAATACTTGGAGGAGTAAAGAATTCATCAAAGAACGGTTGAAACAACGTATCCCATTCCTTCCTAGTAGGTGGTGTAAATGATGATGAAGTAGGGTTGTTTGGGACAAGACCAGAACTAATATTACTGGGTCCCATTTCATGAAGTGCGGGTTCAGAGCTGCTTTGCTCAGAAGCCATCGCTGTCAGCTCATCAAAATCAACATTCATAGTTTCGAGGATCTTGCGAGAGTTACGGTTGTAGATTCGGTATGCCTTCTTTGAGGGTGCGTAACCAATAAAAATACCAATATCAGCCTTTGGTTGAAGTTTTCCCAAATTGTCACCATCATTATTTGGATAGCAAAGAGAACCAAATACATGAAGATATGATAAATCTGGTACTTTTCCATGGAGAAGCTCATAAGGTGTTTTACCATGGCGTTTACGAATTAGTGACCGGTTTTGGGTGTACACTGCTGTAGATACTGCTTCTGCCCATAAAAACAATGGAGCCTTTGCGTAAATTAACATCGTTCGAGCAGCTTCCATAAGTGTGCGATTTCGCCTTTCAACGACACCGTTTTGTTGTGGAGTGCGTGCAACGGATGTTTCATGAGAGATGCCAACTTCTTCATAATAATCACGCAAGATTTGATTCACAAATTCGGTTCCATTATCTGTACGAATGCGTCGGACAGTAGTGTTGAGACGCACTTGGATCATCTTGAGAAATCCGATGATGAATTTAGGTGCCTCATTTTTTGCTTTAAGAAATTTCACCCATGTAAACCGAGAGTAATCATCGACAATGACGAGGATGTACTTTTTTCCACTAAGACTTTCAACACGCATTGGCCCACAAAGATCCATATGCAACAGATAAAGTTTCTCTTGGTTGGTGTCTTCAGTCTTGGGTTTGTAAGACTTCTTAGTGCTTTTCCCCATTGTACACGCGGAACACAAATGATCCTTGTGAAATGATAGTTTAGGAAGACCACGAACAAGTTCGTTTTTCGCCAAATGATTAATAGCGTCAAAGTTAAGATGAGATAACCGTCGATGCCATAACCATGACTTAGTCTTTGATGCTTTGGATAGAAGACATACGGGAGAAGCGGCCATCATGTCTTGTAGAGACAAAGTATACAAATTATTCCCTCGAGTACCTTTCAATAAATCAACCCCGGCCAAATTACGAATGAAGCAGGTATGCTCTCGAAAAGCAACTTCTAGGTTTGCATCACAAAATTGTCCCACAGAAAATAAGTTGTGACCGAGACCTTCCACATAATAAACTCTTGAAATGATAACATTCCCAATATGATATTCACCATAACCCATTATCTTTGCAATATGATCATTTCCAAATCTAACCGTACCAAGAAACTTGCTGACGAAATTTTTGAGCTGAGAGCGATCTCCGGTCATATGCTTGGAGCAACCAGAGTCCAAATACCAGAGAACAATTTGGACCACCTGTTTTCAATCACAACAGTAGACAATGCATTGGAAACTATTGGTTCCGGAGTGTTAGCAGATACAGATATGTTATTATCAGAATTGCTAACATTTTTGTTATCCTTAGATTTCCTGCATTTTCTAATGTGAGTTTTAGCATTTACAGGTTTTACTGTTCCAATTTGCTGAGGTTTTGGAGTATTAGCGGGCACTACAGTGGGAGTAGACCTATTTAAAGGGCACTTTGTTCCTACAGTAGTGTTGGTGTTCCTAGTTAAAGGACACGCTTGTGTTTTGGTAGCCTTGGTACTCCTAGTTAAAGGGCACGCTTTCTTCGCTTTAGTGGGAGTGATCCTAGTCAAAGGGCACGTATTTCCTACTATAGTGAAAGTTCTACCAGTGGGGCGCCACATCCAACCAACTTGAGTTAACACTTTCCCAGTCGGTTTCCATTCTAATCCATTTTTCCGGGCATACATCTCATTCACATGGTCAATAAGGCAAGAATCATGACGACTAGAAAACATACATTCATTTCAATTCCAACATTTCAAATTAGAATTCACAGTAGGCTTAGAACGCTGCACAACCGCAGAGCCTTTAGGTTTAGCTACATGATTCTTTTTATTCAAAACAAAAATAACATTCCTAGGATGGGCTTCTACTTTCTTCTTCACTTGACTACTAGATGGGGGCAAGATCCTATCATTCTTCTTGTTTCTCTTAAGCTTAGATCTTTGAGCCTTAGTAGTGGTGCTTACTCCTGTAGAAGGCAACACGGGAATATTAGAAGCTGGTTTTGATTCCGCCTTATCTTTAGTGACCAAAGTTTGAGATTGTTTAGTCCTAGGGCCCTTGTTAAGTGGTGTGACGGCTATAAGGTTCCTTTTGATTGCACTGGAGGACGATACTGAGATAGTGGCTGCGTTATCCACAACATCCTTACCTTTTAGAGTTTGAAGTGTTTCCTTTAACTCAGCCAAGACCAGATTCTTATCACAAATTTGTTCCCTCAAATTAGATATTTCCACCGACTTTCGATTCAATTGTTCAATCAATGATTGATTATGTGCAGTGGTATCAAGACATGCGGGCTTTACTGAATCGAAGAGTCGTGTATTTTTCTATTTTAAGTTATCAACTTTGGACAAAATCTTGGAAACTCGATTATCTAGATCAAGTTTAAAATTCTCAGCGGCCTCAAGTACGTTCACACAGTTATTCTCCTTAGATTTCTCTATGGCTATCGGCAAAGACTTAGCAACCTTGTCACTTGGCTGACGCTGTTTTGATTGTAAATTCAATCGAAAATTCTTTTCAAAGTTTGCATCATCGATATTAACACCTTCGAATGACGTTTCAAAGATTTCTTGAATAAATTGTTGCTTTCATTCAAGCGAAATACAATGTGTTTGAATCTCATCAAAACGTTTTGAAAGCGAAGAATATGAATCTTGAAGCTTTAAAAATTCAGCGTCAGATTCGTGACAAGTACTATCTACCACATTATCCACAGATTCAACATTATGCACAATAGAATCATTATCAACACTTGTATTCACACAGACAGAAACTATATCATGAGACATCACTTGATTCAGAAGCAGATCATTATGGCGTGAAACCCGTTCTATTTCAAGTAAACTGTTTTCATAAGCATCTTCCATTTCATTGAAAACACGTCTAACTTCTTCTATTTCCAAAAACAAATCTTGATCAATATTACGAAGACAAGCTTTAACATTCTTTACAAACGGAACAATTTCATCTCGAAACGCAACTCTAGTGTGCTCAAAGTTCCATTCACCTTCGGTTATGGCCGTGGCCGTCGTACGTTCCAAAATGACCTTGTCAAAATCGGCTAAGTGTTGGTGAACCGTATTTAAGTTAACGGACGCCTTACTTACCGGTGGAATTAACTTCGTTAAATCCTTTTTGACGAGTGTAGGAGACGTACTAGGAAGGTTTTCATTTGACAAACTTTGGGGCACAAGAACTGTTAATTCTGCTAATTCCTTTTGTAAGCGAATGCGTGTCTTTTTCAAAAATTGATCTTTGTTATGTTGATCATAATCAATTGTATGGAATTTTGAAAGCATTTTAGAATGAGTTTCATCCCCAAGTGATTGTGTCTCCTCAGTACTACGAACAAAAGGTGCTTCTTTCGATTTGCCAATTATTGTCATATCATAAAGACCGGGAATATATTCCTGAGATTGTTTTGCATAACCGGGATTAGGTGGTAAATCTTGAAGACGCTTAAGTTCGAAGTCTTTAAATGATTTAGTTAAAAGATGAACCATTTCTGTGGAAGCGTATTGTTTTAAAAGCTGTTGTTCTTTGAATTTAAGAAGTTTGGTAGCATTAATTTCCGATTCAAACTTTTTAGACTCGAGAGTTTCGAAATCCATTTTAATTTTCTGAAAATCATTGACAACCGACTCTTTTGCTTTTAATTCATTGGAAAGATTAGCTTTTAATGATTCTATTTCTTTCAAGTGTTCAATCTTTTCAAAACGAAATTGGTCAAATTCAGAACATGTTATTTTCTCTTCTTGAGGGACCATTTCAAAAGTTTTGACCTTTTCTTTATGCAACGCAAGCTCAGCAGTTAGGGTGGAATTCGTATCTACGGATTGTCTGAGGGCCATATGCATTTGATCAATAATATGTTTAGGCACCATGACCAAATCATGTTGAGCATAAGATTCCATACCCGTCGTAGCATTTGGTTGAGGTTCACTCAAATGTGTTGGATTGGGTACCACATCATTTGAGTTACTAGTCCCCGAATGCTGTTCGAGGTTGTCATTTTCATGCCCAACTTGATGTTGGTTATCATCAATATTATTAGATGTGGTTGGTACCTCACTGATGACATCAGAACCGTAGTGAGAGAGATTAGCAACGAGAGCAGCTTGGGCAGAGTGAATGTCATCACAATCCGAATCGTATGCATCAAGATCGTCCGCTTGATAAGCTGCATTAGAAGTGGAGACGACTGCAATGCCTTCAGTATCTGCTGCCCCTGGGTCTGCAAGAAATGCTAACTCCTCTGAATCCAAAATCTTCCCCTTAGACTGAGCATCAACCAAATACATCTTCTCACGAAACCATGCATCATCCCTCCTCCTTTTCGGCTGAGTGCATTCCCTAGCCATATGACCTTGTCCTCGGCAATTGTAGCAAGTCACAACCTTTTTAGGACCACTAGGACTTCCATTTCCATTAGCTTGAGAATTCACAGCTTGATTGTTCCCAGTCCTTGTAGGAGGTCCATATGAATTTTGTCTTCCCTGAATAGGTTGCACCATCACTTGACCATCTTGAACAGTGGCTTGTTGTCGAGGATTTGATGAGGTGCAGAGCTGATTGTTTGTTGGTGGAAATCCTCTAGTTGCAACAAGTTTTGACAAGTAGGCTGTGAGATGGTTTAGAACATCAGCTGGCGTATCATTTGGTGTAAAGACCGGTGCTTCGATTGGTGGAAGTTCATTAGAGTAGAAAGCTTGTGCTGGTTGTGCTTCAATTGGAAAATATCCTTGCTGAGGAGTATAGCCCAATGGAGAGGTGTTGGCTTGTGATGGTGATGTCTGATATGGTGGTTGCTGTGGAAAAGATTGTTGATGAACACCTTGTTGAAATGCTTGTTGTGGCATCACTAGTGGTGGATAAGATGGTTGTTGTGGTTGCTGATAGTTGTGTGGTGGTGTCTGCTGCAAGTATGATGGTTGCTGATAAGTATAAGCCATGTTTTGTTGAGAAACATACATTGAAAGTGGATCATGAACTTGAGGTGTAGACAACCGAGCCTAGATCACATGGCATTCGTGTTGTTGAAGAAAGGCTCGAAGTTGATCCACATTGGTGTTATGCAAGTCCTTAGCCAATTTAACATCCGTCACGTATTTTTTCCATTCTGAAGGAAGAGTGTTCAAATACTTGGTGTTCAATTGAAAGGTAGGAATTGTCATGCCATAGATATTGAGCTCATTCAACAATAGGGTAAATCTCAGATAGTAATCATTGAGAGTCTCCCCTGGCACATAGGCAAACTTATCAAAAGTATCATAAAGCTTACACTCTCGTTCTTGTTTAGTTAACGAGGTGCCTTGCATTAGAACCCGAATTCTATCCCATAACTCTTTGGCAACTTTGTGTTTGCTGACGAGTTTGTAGACATCTGGAGGAAGGGCTTGGAGAATGATGTTTGTAGCATACTTATCACATTTATCTTGAATCTTCATATCTCCAGTCAACTCACCCGTTGTGCGAGGACGAGTAGTTGTACCTTCCGTCACTGTACCATAATCTAATGGTCCATTGAGCACCGATTCCCAAATGAGATGTCCATTCTCCTTGTTCAACATATAAAGTTCCATTCGGGAAGCCCATTCCTCATACATAGTCTTCACCAACATTGGTGGACGATTATCCGTACCCGAGAGGATGGACTTATCCGTAAGAGATGTGTACTCCATTTTAATAAGTTAAGATTTACAAACTTTGATCGATCAATGAAAGAAAGTAAATGTGTTTGTTGTTGTGAGTTGAAGTCGAGAAACAATGTTAAAATCCCCTAAAATATGTTCTCAATAAACCAAAAATTCCAAGACAAAATTACACACTTCGAAATTTTTTAAGGAATAATTTTGTTATCGGAATAGTGATTGGAATAGTGATCGGAATGATTTATCGGAAAACCTAATCGGAATACTTAATTATCGGAAACCTGTCGGAATACTTACCAATCTGAAACCCGGTCGGAATACTGACCAATCGGAATGTTAAACTAATCCTCCTATCGGAATACTTGCCAATCGGAAAGCCCTGTCGGAATCCTTACCAATCGGAATACTTGCCAATCGGAAAGCCCTGTCAGAATCCTTACCAATCGGAATCCTTGCCAATCGGAATACTTTACCAATCGGAATACCTTACCAATCGGAATACTTTACCAATCGGAATCCTTACCAATCGGAATACATTACCAATCGGAATACTTTACCAATCGGAATACTTTACCAATCGGAATACTTACCAATCGGAATACAGATTGGAATATATAAACCCTTTTCCGATTTGACCAGATCGGAATAATTTCCACTTTTCTCGGACAAAACTCAACCAATTCGTGATTTTAAGCCAAAAAATGATCAAAACACCCAAAAATTTTGTGTTTTTAGCCAAAGTAACTATACCAAATCCCTACCACAACTATGTAGAAGATTTGTATCAAGAAAAAAACCATCAAAAACACAAAAAAATTTTGGACGTATGTAATAAGGATCAAAATAGGCGTGTAAATCAAGAACACAAACACAAAAACCAAGCAATCATCCCATGGCTGTTGATACCATTTGAAGGATTGTAAATCTTGCTTATGTTTCTAGAGAGAGAAAGAGATAGAGAGATGGTGGATTTCACACAAAGCTAGAGAGAGAAAGAAATGTTTACTATGTGAAAAATATGAAACCACACCACCCTCTCCATCAAAGGAGAGGGTTTATATACCCCAGCCTTGTGATGGGCTTGGGCTTACATTGTTGGGCCGGCCTACACATGTTGTAGGCTAGGCTTGGCTTTGTTTGTTTAATTAAGATGTCTAGACTACGAGCTACTACTAAGTAAATTGTCGGAGTGATCGAATCTTCCTAAGTACGTAAAAACGTATTTCTAACACACGAGTATTCGCTAGTCGAGTCTCAATCATCTCAGGCGTATTCCACTTGCTGATATACTACCAAATGCTTATGTCGCTCATAACTTGGAGATGTTACTAAATGTTAATGCTGCTGACTATTTGGAGACGCTACGAGATGCTGATGCTGTTCACAACCTGGAGATTCTACAATACGAAGACAAAGGCGTTAGATCAAAGCGATCGGACGAGAAGATTGTCACACCCCACCATGGCGGAATATGGGGCGACGTATGGATATCATCACAACAATAGCGTGTCTATGGAGATAACTAAATGAAATGGAAATATCATAAATGGTGACACAATGTCATGAAGATATCAGAAACAATGCAGGCGTCTAAGTAAGTAGGTAACAGGTCTACCTCTTACCAAAGATATACAGTTAACAAATAACAAACATATAGGTGTCTACAAAGTATCACTTATTCAAACATAAGTAAAGACTAAGAGGAAAGGGGGTTCCTCCAATGCAATCCTAAGCCTTCCAGCTAGCCACTCCTATTCTCACACTTAACCACATTCTCACCTGAAAGAGACACTAAAACACGTCAACATAAAGTTGGTGAGAGTCATAGGTTTAGACTACAACTCCAAATCAATTATAAGCTGTGCATAACAACCATTAACAAAAGAACATATGGACAATGTGCTACAATTATGTATTAACAACTAGCATTCATGATTAACCAATCACCACAAATCCAAGGCTCCAAGCCTTACCAATAACTACAATTCCAAGGCTTCAAGCCTTACCAATCACCATGGTCTCATAGGCGCCCATACACTTATGAACCAATCTCAAGGCCCCGCCTTGTCAACATCCCCTTGGTACCAAGTCAAACCACTATATTTGAGACGGTACGTGTCCCCCGATCCAAATCATAAACACAATCAAGAATCACATAGTAGTTAATCACATAAGTGCACACACTAGTCTATCAAAAACCATATAAACATTCACAGCATTAGTTACAAAACCATAGAATGTCTCTTCCATCTCATCTGGAATTCATCATAAAAAGACATGGGAATATGAAACTCACCTGAACAATCTTCTCCAAGAATCCGCGCTCTAGCAAAAATCTAAACATACAAACGTATACAATCAAGACATGAACCACATACCAAAATGGCTCATAAATCTATGATGGATATATAACCTTATCCTACCACTTAACCCCATTTATATTCCATATGTATCTCATTACATCCCTCTATAAAGCCTTTAACTTAGTTTAATTCATAACTCGCCCCGTTAACATTTAACCCAAAATAGTTCCGTTTTCCATACTTCAAACTATGGGTCGAACACCCCCTTAACCAAAATAACATTCCCTATAAAAGAAACCCTATTCCCTTACATGTGTTAGCTAACTCTCCCATTTGGCCACAACCTTAAAGCTACTGTTAAGGCCTCCATAAATATATATATATATATATATATATATATATATATATATATATATATATATATATATATATATATATATATATATATATATATATATATATATATATATATATATATATATATATATATATATATATATATATATATATATATATATATATATATATATATATATATATATATATATATATATATATATATATATATATATATATATATATATATACATATATATATATATATATATATATATATATATATATATATATATATATATATATATATATATATATATATATACTTTTACCTATCCCGAATTTACTGATTTTGAACATACGAAAAGTTTGTTATGATCAGAGGGTCTTACCCTAACCCATTTGTTTAGCCCTCCTCGAGATCTTTTATTTAACATATAATCTAAGTCTCATGTTCGTTTGAAGGTCCATTTATACTCCTAAGTACCCTAAACATCTTAAAACATTAATTTAAACCCGACTGATTTCAAAACGGCTTTGACCTCCGACTATTGTAACCTGTTTTTGACCCATATTCTGACCTCCAATTTAGTTCTCGTTTCTTGCATTTGAAAGCCAACTCAATTAACTTTCCAGGGGTACCAAGATTGCAATATAAAAGATTGTAAGACTCTAGATATGATCAAAACAAATGACCTAAAATTCTGCCCAGTTTTAAAAAACGAATTTAACACAATTAGCTTAATTAATTACCATCACCATGTATAATTATTATCTCTAATTAATCTAATCATGTTTATACCATTATAATACAGAATTCATAATTAACATAACCCTAGATCCATCATGTATTGATTAAGAACGAGTTAAAAATAATTTAATCCAAAAGAGAAACATAGGTTTTACCTTAGAATTTTTAGAAGACAAGAAAATTATGAAGAACTCTAAGAATCTACATTGATGCCGACTAAACCTTGATCTACAAGGATTTTATGAGTGTTTTGATTAATAAAAAAGACTTTATATACTTTCTTAACAAGTCCTTGGCCCATGTACAAAAACCCGGTTCCCTTTTTCCCTTTTTTCCTCTTTTGTTTTCTTCCTGCGTTTACAAACCGACAATACCCCTATATTTTTATATTTTTTTCTCTTTTTATTAGTTATTAATATATTATTAATAATACATTAAGTTACCTTAATTTATTTCAGCTCCTAAAACCTCCAAAACCTCAAAACCGTAAAACTAGTCAATTTACGCGTTTACCGTGAAAGACATAAAAATATACAGTTTTATAAAAATCTCGAAATTTGAAATAAACTATATAAGTAAGTCCCAAATGACTTAAAACCATCCTGAAAAATATTATTGTGACTAGTTACCTCATCCGAGACCTCTAAATGCTAAACCTTAAATCGTAAAAATACGATTTACTATTATACTTATACGTATACGTAAAACACCAAAATAACACCATTTCATTTCATAGTCACCAATTTGTGAGCTCATGAGCATGAAATAACCGTTCCTCGATTTACTTATGAGTACCATTTACCCATAAACGATATCCAAACCTCACTCCAAACACACAAAATAAACACATAAGCACATAAAAGCACATATTTGCACAAAACACCCTAAACTGTAGTCTAAGTGAAGAACCCCAAAACCATGGTTGTCACATCACTCCCTCCTAATAGAAATCTTGTCCCGAGATTTGCTCCTTAGGATCAAAAACACAAAAAACAAATCACATGAGTATACTTGTTCTAAATGAACTCCTCTCATTTCCATGTGTACTTTAGTTCAAGTCTCAAATTACCACATATATTAACCAACATTATTTAAACTCATTCCCAAACTATTGACCTCACAGCCTATAAATCTCACAAATGACTATTTTTAACACAAATCCCTAATAACCGCACATGCAAATATGCATTCTCAAACCACATTTCCCAAATCTCAATACATGAAATATATCATGTACACCACTCAATTCCCTAGGTAATTCTATACCCATAAACTACTGGTCCAATATTTCAAAAGATCATAAATGGACCTACAAAACTCGACATCAACTTTTTCCTTTTTTCCTAAACATGGCGCCCGTTACTATGGGTGAAACTTCCTACATAACTTTGTCACTAAACTGTAGTGGTTTCCTCCTTTTTAACATATCATCTCTTGTTTCTCTCGTCCTTCCCACAAACACCATTATTATATTTGCAGCCCCTTTCACCAATTCTACCAATTTTAGTCCACAATAGGGGAAACTCACCCTATCCTTCCATATAGTGCCTCAAATGGCATTCATCGACTTCTAGTATGATAAATATAATTATATGAAAACTCAGACATTGCTAACAAGTTTCGCACCTCCCTCTAAATCAGTCACCCAAGCTCTCAACACGACTCCTATACTTGTAGCAATTTCTTATTTCATCCATCCATTTCTAGTTAGCTGGATATACACTCATGTCTAATCATGTTTATCAATCCCTTTCGTCCGTACCCCAAACCACTTAAAAATTCAAATTTCCTTACAAAAGTGACCTATGACGGTCTTTCACATATTCATTAGTTAGTTTTATCAACTTTCATCCAAACCTATGTTGCAACTACTTCCATCAAATTTGGATAGCTTATTAGTAACACCCATACACTTCTTTCCTCACTTTCCATAATGAAAGGTTATATATATATATATATATATATATATATATATATATATATATATATATATATATATATATATATATATATATATATATATATATATATATATATATATATATAATACCCAACACTTCCTTTATACCTACACAATGTCTTACCTTCAAGGTCATATTGCTCCTCATCTTGTCTCAGTTAGACGAAACCCTTCGTCTCTCATGACACATCACATCTATAACTCCTCATCCATTTGATTATCGATACTAAGCCTTCCAATCAAACAATATAGGTCAGTGCCATTTCATTTCCACACTACAACAATATTAGCATGCTTAGTGCCTTAGTCTACTCATTAGGCTATACCAAAGTTTTACCTTCGCTTCCTATCTCGACCTCTTTCATTCATGATTCACATATGTCCACACTTCCTTCTTCTTCCTCAGCTCATGGGATACATCACGATGTTATGCTTCCCGTCTTTCAAGTCATCTATACGTCAAAGTTTTCCAAGTAGATTCACTTGTTTCCTCACGACCAGTTCTCCTACTCCCTCCTAATTGTGACAGACTAGAGTTTCCTGTGATTACATGTGGATCACACTCTCATCTTATACCCATATTAGTTTCCATATGTCTAAACTAAGCCATATTCTAAATTATTACTCAAGTCTCATACTTCTATTATGACCTTGCACCTAACATGGGGTACTTTCAATCATCATCTTCTAGGAATACTTGGTTCTCTCCTTCCATGATTCTCAATAATCCCTTCACTATCATGTCCAACCAAAATTTCTCACTCAATTCATCAACTCTATGGAAATCGTTATTGCATTGGATAATGCATAACTGTCTCTTCCAAAGATCTTTCATAAACACCTTCACTAAACTGACACTATAATCACTTCTCCACGAACTTATTCCGCTTAGCTTCACTACTCATCCGTCGATATTGATTGCCACGAAATTCTATCTTTGTGTAGTCACTCGACTCCCCTTGTTACTTCCACGAGTTCTTAATCTCCCATGTTATGTAGTCACTCCATCACGATCCATTGGTTCAACTCTTTGTAGCTCCACTCCGGTACTCGATCTGTCCTTCTTCGTCACGAACCATACGGAGATTCCCATCATAGTGCTTGTCACCTTTCCAGTCTTTGCAACTTCGTGCATCCTTTGAAATCTCGTGCATCCTTCTAGCAGTCGGCACGTAGTCCTTTCGGCTCCTTGCTTCACGATGTAGCTCTTCACGCACTCCTTCTGGTCTCCATGATGTTACTTAGGAACTTCACACTACGCAGTAACTTCTAACTTCAACTCATCTACCACAATATTTCTAAAGGTACTTCAACCCCTCAATGGCTCACTCTTCCTTACTTGTTGTACTTCACCATTAATCAGCCTGCTACCAATCATTCTTTCACATCCATATTTTCCTTCACGTGTATACTACTACCGTGCCTCCATAACTATACCAATTCCCTTGCGTGTTATTTGCCCCATCTTTCCATTAGTAGAGACTTTCTACTCTACCCTCACATCCGCTAGTACTTTCATCAATCTCCTAATGGTACTTAAACTAACTTCTCATAGCATGACATCTCGTTCCCACGACCAGTCAACTAACTTTACTTACTCCCTTATTCCCGTAACCAATCTAAGTTTCAAAACTCCCCAAATCTTAATCATTCCTTCAACACAACCTTTAAACAAAAATACATCTCTCCGTTCTAATATCTAACCATAAGTAATACTACCCAACTCTATCCTCTCATCCTAACGTTCCCACAACCGTATAACTAAATCAACCATGCCGTATACCAAAAGAATTCCAAACAATCGTGTCCCAAAATAGAATATAGGGTAAAACGAACCCTAGCCAAAACAACTGAAAACAAAAAAATGTAATCTGAAAGATCAATGGAGTGTGCTAACAACAAAAGATAGACTCATCACGATTAGTATTACCAAATTTTAGTATCTTAGAAAATTTTAAATTTTTTTTCATCTCTATTAGTTACTTCATATTAGGACCATATTTTAACACTAATAAATGAAATCATAGTCATATTTTACCATCTTCGTTACTATCAAAGGGTATAACTCAGTTAGTGTACTAAAACTCACTTTATCTATCATCTCCTTTAACAATAAACTCTTTTTTCATCTTCATTATTTTATCATAGGCATCTACTAGTTAGTATAGTATAACGTTATTCCAACCATTATCTTGTTTACTCACATTAAACTCATTTCACTTGTTATTATGCAACCAATATGTGTTTATAAAATATGGTGTTTTTATTCTTTTTATTCTATATTATAATTATTTTATATAATCCATTTAGGCTTTTTATAACCAAAATATTACACGCTTACAAGGTGTGGTGTTATTATTATCATTATTATAATAAAATCTTCCTTTTTACTCTTTCCGTCTATTTAAATACTTCTAAAATTTTAACTCCACTTTTAACAAAATTATCGTAAAATTTCTTTACCCTTTATATGTACTATCAAATGTTACCTAGAAAACTAATCCATTCATTGTCAAGATTTTTTTTTAACTTATTACCAATAAACTTAAAGAAAAGATATGTAAGTTTGGAAATCATACCGTACACTTACAAAGTATTTTCAAAAGCATTTTCCTTAAATTAGCTAGACTCATTTGCAAGAAAATTTGGTAGTTCTCATCAATTAAAATACATACCAAAATGTAGACACACTTCAAAAGATTCAAAACGTCGTTGGAAGTCCATCAAACTCCAGCACTAATAAACTGTTTAAGCACGAGAGAACACTAGGTACTTTCAAGTTATAATAACTATTGAACGACTGTATATCATAACATAACATCTACTAGTATATATACCTCCGCATATATATACCTATTAAATCTCCCAAAACATACTCGTTATCATACATGTCAAGTCAATCGATCGCGTCATACACTCGTTTTTCCATACGAGTAATCACCATCTCACCATGCCACAACAAGGCATAAAACCCATCACCAAAACCAACCCATATCGTGTGACCCCATAATCACACAACATGACTATTACTCAAAACATAAAACACAAAAAAATAGCATATCATAGGCAACCATTACATAAACCCCTATTGTTTACAAATACCCAAAAATACAGATCTCATTATATACAAGCATGTACTAACCCCTTTTTCATGCAACCATACTTGGAAGTCCATCGGTGTTGTGGCACATATATAATTACGTAGGCCTCCATAATTATATATGTCCCCTTTCACCCATGTACTCCCTCCTATGACGACACTTATAAGAAATTAGTACTACACGGAATGATAGGCGTGAAAACACCCATCCTTTTACCACTTAATTATAATAATAACAAAGCCTAAACGTGTATTTATTGTCGTAAAAGTCGAAATTATGTGTAGTTTGTGTTTTTATTGTGTTTTAGGACCAAAATGTGAAAAGGGAAGAAAACATGGGCTTTCACGGGCTTTTATCGAAGAAAAAGACAAAAGACGAAGTCAAAAGATCAAGAGTGCAAAAAGAACGGAAGTCAAAGGCCTGTTCTGAAGATTTATCGAAGAAAAAGTCTAAAGACGGAAGTTTAACGAAGTCGAAGAACCAAGTCTAATTAATGAAGAAATTAGAAGACGAGTTCATTTTATTTATCGACAAATCCCGAGACAAAGTCGAGAATAACGAGTTCATTGTCAAAGACGAAAGACGAGAAGACAAAAGAAAGAAAGAAGAAAGCAACCTATTCCTCCCTCTCCCCTATAAATAAAAAACTTAAACCTCATTAGTATGTGTTAGCTAATTTGACAAATTAGTTCTCCATTTTTATTAATTGTCTTTTAATACTTGTCATTTACCTTAATTGTCTTTCCTTTCAAGTAATTCACGTAAGTTTGTTGAATCTTTATCTTTAATCAAGTTTTTCTTTAATCTCTCATTCTACCTTTCTTGTTTTGATTAATCTTTATGCTTATTTGCTTATTATCATGCTTAATTGATTGTTCTTTATGACTTTATTTGTTTGATTGTTTAGCTTATTGTGTGTTTGTTTTGATTTTGATTAAGTGTTTTTAAAAGTTATTTTATAAAAATTTGAGTTTAAATATTTTGATTATTTAGTGTTTTTAAAAGTTTTTAAATTTTAGCTTATTAGATTTTTCTTAAAGTTGATTTGGTTAAGTTTTTAGATAAGTGCTTATTTGGTTTTTAGCTTATTTTCCTTTTGCTTATTTTATATCTAATCTGGGTTCATAAACCCTAGTTTCCCGATCTGTGCTCAAAATCTCATTTCCCTAATTAAGTGTGAAACATCATTCTGAATTAGATGTTGGATGCCTATTCCGAATTAAGTCTATATTCTGTCTGTCCCATACCAATTCCGGATTACCTAGTGAACATGTATTCTGAACTAGGTCATGAACCATGGATTCCGAATTACTTGTAGCATCCACATTCCGAACTAGTTCCTAAGTCCACATTCCGAATTAGGTTGGAACCTACTTATTTCGGATTAAGTCTAGTACTAGTATTCCGAATTACTTCTGAAACACTGATTCTGGATTACGTGGTGGATCACGGATTCTGGATTGCATGTAGTACTAGGATCCCGAATTAGGAAAGGTATATTCCGGATTATATGTAGGAAACACATTCCGACTTAGGTTCTATTTGCTTTATTCTGAATTAGGTTTAGGACGCTAGATATTCCGACTTAGGTTGAGTTTAGGGTGTATTCCGACTTAGGTATTGGTTCTTGTTTTCAGTATTAGTTTTTAAACTCTATTTTTCCCGCCAATTTTCTTTAGTGTTATTTTATTTATTTTATCTTATATTTATTTCAAGTTTGCATTTTACTTAAGTTTTCAAATTTACTTTTTGTCAAGTTTTAATTTCTCGTCATTTACTTAATTTATATTTTATAGCTTTATTTACTTTGCCATTTACATTAAAGTTTGCATTTTTACTTTACTCAACGACAACCATATTATTTTATCCACCAAAAACGATTGAGTCACACATTTAACCGTAGTCAATTCGATTAGACATACTTCAAAGAACGATTTTTCAGTTATTACGGAACACATATACCACATAAAATACACTATATATACCGTATAGGTCAAATAAGAACATCTCATATGTCAACGCTAACTTCATTCATAACTCGAGGCTCAAACGCCAAAACAAATCAATAACAACAAAATATCTAACATTAAAAATATGATCATAACAATTCAGGCGGAAATTCGAATCTACTACTAGTCGCAAACTCAACATCGGTACTATCCTATTATTACCTAGCGCACCTCTTCTTCTACGCGACATGGGTAACACTAAATAAGTTCCTACACTTCTGGTTCATACGTCGCATCAATAGAAAATAAACGAATGTACTTACATATACTATATCTCAGTAAGTAAGTATGAAACTAAATAAATATCCAAAACGAAATTAACACTTATGCACTCCATATACTATAATGCACACATACCCCTATGAAACCTACATGCATGGACCCTTAAGCTATAGACTAGGCTACTAGACTAGGCAACCTAATTCTCTATATCATTGGTCTCTGATACCATTCTGTCACACCCCACCATGGCAGAATATGGGGCGCGACTTATGGATATCATTACAACAATAGTGTGTCTATAGAGATAACTAAATGAAATGGAAATATCATAAATGGTGACACAATGTCATGAGGATATCACAAACAATGTAGGCGTCTAGGTAAGTAGGTAACAGGTCTACCTCTTACCAAAGACATACAATTAACAAATAACAAATAGGTGTCTACAAAGTATCACTTATTCAAACATAAGTAAAGACTAAGAGGAAAGGGGGTTCCTCCGATGCAATCCTAAGCCTCCCAGCTAGCCACTCCTATTCTCACACTTAACCACATTCTCACCTGAAAGAGACACTAAAACACGTCAACATAAAGTTGGTGAGAGTCATAGGTTTAGACTCCAAATCCAAATCAATTATAAGTTGTGAATAACAACCATTAACAAAAGAACATATAGACAATGTGCTACAATTATGTATTAACAACTAGCATTCATGATTAACCAATCACCACAAATCCAAGGCTCCAAGCCTTACCAATAACCACAATTCCAAGGCTCCAAGCCTTACCAATCACCATGGTCCCATAGGCACCCATACACCTATGAACCAATCCCAAGGGCCCGCCTTGTCAACATCCCCTTGGTACCAAGTCAAACTACAATAACAAAGACGGTATGTGTCCCCCGATCCAAATCATAAACACAATCAAGAATCACATAGCAGTTAATCACATAAGTGCACACACAAGTCCATCACAAACCATAAAACATTCACAGCATTAGTTACAAAACCATAGAGTGTCTCTTCCATCCCATCTGGAATTCATCATAAAAAGACATGGGACTATGAAACTCACCTGAACAAGCTTCTCCAAGTATCCGCGCTTTAGGAAAAATCTAAACACACAAACGTATACAATCAAGACATGAACCACATACCAAAATGACTCATCAATCTATGATAAATATATAACCTTATCCTACCACTTAACCCCATTTATATGCCATATGCATCTCATTACATCCCTCTATAAAGCCCCTAACTTAGTTTAGTTCATAACTCGCCCCGTTAACATTTAACCCAAAACAGTCCCGTTTTTCATACTTCAAACTATGGGTCGAGCACCCCCTTAACCAAAGTAACATGCCCTGTAAAAGAAACCCTATGCCCTTACATGTGTTAGCTAACTCTCCCATTTGGATGCAACCTTAAAGCTACTGTTAAGGCCTCCATATATATATATATATATATATATATATATATATATATATATATATATATATATATATATATATATATATATATATATATATATATATATATATATATATATATATATATATATATATATATATATATATATATATATATATATATATATATATATATATATATATATATATATATATATATATATATATATATATATATATATATATATATATATATATATATATATATATATATATATATATATATATATATATATATATATATATATATATATATATATATATATATATATATATATATATATATACATATTTATATATATATATATATATACATATATATATATATATATATATATAGAATCTGGATCGATTGAGAAGGAAAAAAACCTTCTCAATTGAGAAGGTTTTTCAAAAACCATAGCTTGTTAACTTTGATTCAAGTTTTTCAAGTGTTGATTCATATTAATATGATAATAATACAAAATGAGTCAAAAAAAATTTGAATCAACATTAAAAAACTCTCGATTTTGCAATATTTGTAAAATATTGAATTTACTGCACAAATTTATTGAATCATTTCATAACTCTATTTTTACAAAGAATTATGAATCAAACTTATGATTTATAGTTTTGATTCACTATTAAATGATGTTAACTAGTGAATCAATGAAAAAATTTCGAATCAATGGCTCAAACGAAGATTTCTCAAATTTCTCAAAATAAAAACCTTCTCAATGGAACCAGAGCCTATATATATATATATATACATACATATATATATATATATATATATATATATATATATATATATATATATATATATATATATATATATATATATATATATATATATATATATATATATATATATATATATATATATATATATATATATATATATATATATATATATATATATATATATATATATATATATATATATATATATATATATATATATATATATGTATATATATATATATATACTTTTACCTATCCAGAATTTCCTGATTTTGAACATATGAAAAGTTTGTTATGATCAGAGGGTCTTACCCTAACCCATTTGTTTATCCCTTCTTCAGATCTTTTATTTAACATATAATCTAAGTCTCATGTTCGTTTGAAGGTCCAATTTTACTCCTAAGTACCCTAAACATCTTAAAACATTAATTTAAACCCGACTGATTTCAAAACTGCGTTGACCTCTGACTATTGTAACCTGTTTTTGACCCACTTTCCTACCTCCAATTTAGTTCTCATTTCTTGCATTTGAAATCCAACTCAATTAACTTTCCAGGGGTACCAAGATCGTAATATAAAAGATTGTAAACTCTAGATATGATCAAAACAAATGACCTAAAATTCTGCCTAATTTTTAAAAACGAATTTAACACAATTAGCTTAATTAATTACCATCACCATGTATAATTATTATCTCTAATTAATCTAATCATGTTTATACCATTATAATACAGAATTCATAATTAACCTAACCCTAGATCCATCATGTATTGATTAAGAACGAGTTAAAAATAATTTAATCGAAAAGAGAAACATAAGTTTTACCTTAGAATTTTTAGAAGACAAAAAAATTATGAAGCACCCTAAAAATCTCCATTGATGCCGACTAAACCTTGATCTTCAGGTATTTTATGAGTGTTTTGATTAATAAAAATATTGTATATACTTTCTAACAAGTCCTTGACCCATGTACAAAAGCCCTGTTCCCTTTTCCCCCCTTTTCTTTTCTTCCTGCGTTTACAAACCAACTATACCCCTATATTTTTTTATTTATTTTCTTTTTATTACTTACTAATATATTATTAATAATACCTTAAGTTACCTTAATTTATTTCAGCTCCTAAAACCTCCAAAACCTCAAAACCATAAAACTAGTCAATACGCGTTTACCGTAAAAGACGTAAAAATGTACAGTTTTATAAAAACTCTCAAAATATGAAATAAACTATATCACTAATTTACAAATGACTTAAACCATCCTAAATAATACTTCTAGGACTAATTACCTCATCCGAGACCTCTAAATGCTAAACCTTAAATCG
Source organism: Glebionis coronaria (assembly GCA_025667525.1). Classification (NCBI taxonomy): domain Eukaryota; kingdom Viridiplantae; phylum Streptophyta; class Magnoliopsida; order Asterales; family Asteraceae; genus Glebionis; species Glebionis coronaria. The sequence goes on from CM046878.1 coordinate 153,794,412, forward strand.
TAAAAATACGATTTACTATTATACTTATACGTATACGTAAAACAGCAAAATAACACCATTTCATTTCATAATCACCAATTTGTGAGCTCATGAACATGAAATAACCATTCCTCGATTTACTTAAGAGTACCATTTACCCATAAACGATATCCAAACCTCACTCTAAACACACAAAATAAACACATAAGCATATAAAAGCACATATTAGCACAAAACACCCTAAACTATAGTCTAAGTGACGAAACCCAACACCATGGTTATCAAAATGATGCTTCACCACCAGACGATTTCCATCACAATCCATGTCCCTACCTTTTAGTTATATGTCACATGTCATTCAGTTGCCTTTTCAGTCATATGACTGGGAACCGATACCAGCCGGCCACTCAGCTGAATAGTTACATGAATCACCATCATGAGAATGACCATCATGGAACTGACAGACAAGACGATAGTAACCACTGTGACAGCAACTATTCTAGCAATCACAACCGAACACAGGTCACGGACGTGATCAGGAATACAAAGGGTCAGCAGTCCAAACGATCCGCCAATTTTGGCATGATAACCTAAGAGTTCTATTTTATTCATTTCAACACCTCGAGACACAAGTCAAGACATTAGTCAAGACACATGTCTCACGTATGCTTCTTGAAGACACATGTCAAGACATCAGTCAAGACACATGTCATACGCATATTTCTCAAGACACGAGTCAAGACACATGACTCACGCCTATTTCTGAAACTGCCCTAAGAAATTAAAGGTGCCCTCCAAGGGGTATATCCATTTTGTTGTGCATATATTAATCAGGCCACAAGAATTTCAGTACCAACACCGGCGCATTATTCGCGTTGGGATACGTAGGATTGATTCTGCGTGAGGCAGGTAAAACACACTCAGTGAGATTTGTCACGTTTGCTTCATGACACTTTCATTTCTTGATTTCATATTTCATATATCCATGACCATAAAGGATGCCATTCGTATTACCCATGTATACTAAGGTTATTCCATTAGTCTAATGATCAGATCCAATCTGCTAACGCACTTACCTCGGTCAGATGCGAGTTAAATATGATTCTGATTGTGGACTATGAACAGCACACCATGCTACAATTGGTCGTCATTCATATCAGATTAGGTACAGTGATGTTCAGGCCCTTGAATACATCCAGCATGGTTTTCCATCAAGAAAATCTGTACAAATTAATTATGCTTTACAAGCACGTGTTTTGTTAGGCCATGGCTGCGAAAATTTTCTAGCTATCATTTATGACACGACTACTGAAGTTTTTTTTATACATAACCATCCGATCATTCCAAGATCTTCCCATATAAATCCCAGAAGAACCTTCAAGGAGAAGGAGGGTAACATGAGATTGTGTGTCGACTACCGTCGGAAAAAAAAATCACCATCCATAACCGTCATCCTCCTCCACGTATTGATGACATATACGATCGACTACAGGGTGCTAAACACTATCCAAGATTTATTTATGATCATACTGCCAACAGTGACGAATAAGAGTAGGACATTTCCATGACTGCAATTTGTTCACGATTTGGTCATGCTAAATTCACGATTTTGCCTTAGTCTTATAAATGCTCCAGCAACATTTTAGACTTAATAAATTGAGTTCCCAGGAACTCATAAACAAATTCGTTAGTACTTGCATCGATGAAAACCTGATCTTCTCTAAGTCAAGAGAATGGCACGAAGACCATATTCGCAACATGTTGCAAAAACTACGACAAAAGAAATTTCACCTCGGAATTTTTCCACTACGAAATCTGGTTGATTTCAGTGACACGCTGAATCACATTGATTATCACAATTAATCCTACCATGACTCACCTTACGCGTAAAGGAGAGAATCTCACACTATATCAGGTGTTCTAGAGAATCATACGCCAAGAAAAGTCTAATTTCAGAGACACATAGTTTTCCAAACTTCTATGTATCCAGTTTCTTAGAAACAAGATACAATTACGTTCATATCTATATGACCTGACATAACCGCGAGTTAAGATAGAACACTAACAGGCTAGAAGTTATTTTCACTATTAGAAGTGTGAACGGAGAAGGGACAAGATCTCCATGGATTTTGTTACCGGACTACCGTAGGCTCAAAAGAAGCATTATGCTATCTGGGTGTTATCAACAGTTTGACCAAGTCTGCAAAATCCTTTCATCCGCAAGGATTTCCCAGTAGCAAACTTTCTGACATCTTCAGCCAGAGAATGCACGATCACTTGACACTCCTTCAGCTATCAGACCATGTAAAGCTTCTCGTTCGTGGTCATTACCATGTTCACGTCCTTATTTTCATTTGATGAATTACTTTCCACTTCCACGTTCATGAAATCATTCACGTTCATGACCGTATTGTGCCTTACGATTTACGTTTCATAATTCGTTCTGGGAATTTTTGCAAAAGCTTGAGTGACCAGACTCAAGTTTAGTATAACTTTCTATCCTCAGACAGACGCTTCACGTCACATTCCACGTCTCACCTTATATCGTTTGGCATTACCTCCTCAGTTATCTCACGTTCACGATATGTTGCACGTATCATTTTCCACCATACGTTTCTTATATTACACTCACCATATCTCCAGGTATCACGTTCACAATTGTTCACGTATCACGTTCACAGTTGTTCACGTACTACGTTTCAGTATGTCTCGGGCGTACTTATGTCATTTGCTTTAGATTATTTCGCATCATAACGTTTCAATTACACTTGCATGTTAATTTTCATTCACTCGATCAGATTCATGCAAATCTGTCTTACGTTGATGAACCAGAAACTTTCTGTATCATCAAGACAAAGTCATGAAGACTAATATTGTTATTTCCGCCAAGACCTTTTAGAGGACCTTTCTGGGCGGGAAGCCACTTTGAGCGGAGGAGTCCATCCGGACTTCTTATCCATTTTCTCTCATCGATCAGATACGTTCTTTCAGTCACGTCACGTTCCATGTCCTCTTTAGCCATGTCACGTTCCACGTTCCTTTCTAGCATGTCACCTTCATGTCCATTTATCTTGCATGTCTTTCTAGTTTTGATTCGGGTATTCTTCTTTTTCAGTTTACGTTAACTATAATTCGGGGATAAATTATTCTTTTTAGGGGGGAAGAGTTGTAAAACCCGCATATAAATGCCATGAACAGTACACTACGTAAACATACGAACAAATTAAAACTTTCATTTTATGTCATGAACATGTGTCACGATTATTACATTCAGAAACTACGTACGTGTTAGCGTACGATAATTATTAGGTACGTGGTAATACACGATATTTATTAATTATAATAATTATTGTAACACCCTATTTTGATAATGGAATGTCACGCGTAATTATGGCGTGTCATCAAAGCATACAAGGATAAATGTCTAAAATATTACATGACCATAGGGATAACCGGAATCAAACATCGGTTCCCAAACATAAGCCCAAAACATAATAAAGCAAAAGAAATGAATGAAAGACTAAAAAAGCATAAGTATCTGAAGTCAAAAAGGAAAAGGAGTCTCTAGTAGCTTCCATCCTATGCACGTCCTCTAAATGCTCGGGTCTTTCCTAGGGTACCTGCCGTTTTGGGACATGGAAAGGAATGTAACGGCTGAGCAAAACGCTCAGTGCATGGATATAGACATAGTATGAATGACTAAAACATAATAAAGACTTAATAGCAGCAGAAATGTATAAGTCCTGGAAAACCTGGAACATGTTCATAAAACTGGTTTTATAGTTTGAAAAGCCTTATGTTTATCTTACGAAAACTGTTTAACATATTTTACCATTAGCCAATATAGGTCATGAAAATCCACCGTGCATGAATACTTGGAAGGGTGACCTCATCATGCAAATTAGAGGGGCTGCCTCTAATTTAATATACTGGTTTTGGGTAGGAGGGATCAGCTCCTTGTGAAGGATGCAAGGCACACACCACATTCACACTGAGTAATCTGCTGAAAACATGTAACTAGGATGCACCCATACGCCCCACATGATAAATATAATAATATGGCCAAAAGCTGAAGGGACGCCACGAGCAATCACTCCGCCGTGGTGAAGTCATAACATCAGTGCCTCTAATGTTATGGTTATGGTATCTCCATAACTAGGTGAAACTGGTCATGCATGTATATGGCTATAGGTATTCTAAATTAAACATAAGCAAATCAAACATATAAACTTATACTACGGGAAAACATTTGGCTGCATACGGGGAATCCTAATAAGGAAAGAATGTCCATACTGAAAAGACGGGAATCCGTACCTTATGTCCAGTGAACGAAGAAGACGAACGGAAGAGAGTCCTACTTCGGTATCACTAATGCTACATAAATACATACGTGTATAAGTATCTGATTACTATATACGTAACTGGTTTTATGTCATGTCTTAGCTTATTTTATACGTTCATGTCATGTTTTACTCTTTTAAGGTTTAAACCGTGTTTATCTTATATTTTGTCTATTCTAATTAAGTATTACTTGTATTTCATGTATTATTATACTTACTGTGTAATAATAAGTAACTTTCTAAAAATAGCAGGTTTTCTAAAACAGAAAGTTTCCAAAAATAGAAAGTTACAAAAAATAGAAAGTTTCCAAAAATAGAAAGTTTCCAAAAATAGAAAGTTTCCAAAAATAGAATTACTGCTAAAATAGATTAGTTTCTAAAAATAGAAAGTTTCCATAAATAGATTAGCTGCCTTAATTAAATAAGTTTCTAAAAATAGAAAGTTTCCATAAATAGATATAAGCTAGCTAAATAAGCTAAGTATATAAGCTTAAATGTTTTCTGATTATTTTTCTAAGTCATATTGATATAAGGTATAGTTTATTAATTATTACATGTAATTTAAATAAACTATAGGTTAAAAGTATTTAATTAAATATATCATGTTTTTAATTAAATAAAGTTAAATACTTAGGTTAAAACATGTATTATTAACTATTAATAATATAACCTAAGTCATGTTAATTAATTAATTATAACCATGGTTTTTAATAATTAATTAATTATAAAGTCTAAAAAATATAAATACTTAGGTTAAAAATCCATGATCTAATAATTAAATTATAACCTAAGTCATGTTTATTGAATTAATCATGTCATATTTTATTAATTTAATTTTTAACATATAACTATTAAAATCATAATCTTAACATAATCAATGAACCGGATCGTGACTAGAAACCATGAACCGGACCCGTAATCAACACCATACCCCGAACCACTTCGAGGTTCTCCCTTGTTTGTTGCTGCCGTGGGACCCACACCACCAAACCGAGACCATGAGGTCTCGGTGGTGGTTAATAAACCAAACCGAGACCCCTTAGGGGTTCGGTTAGGCGTCGGCTAGAACAAACACCCCCAAAAACCCTTGTTTTGATTTACCCCATAATCATAGACATGTTTTAATAAATGTTTTTAATTAGTTTTTAAGAACATTATGACTTTATGTGATTTATTAAATCAAAACATAAAAGAAAAAGGTTAAAAAGGTTATACCGAATGCGTGGATCAATCAAGGATGATCACACACGAATGCTTGCACAAATTCCAAGATTAAAAATCAACCGAACACCCCTTTTTGATGATTATAGGTGGCGGCCAAAAGAGGAGCAAGAAGAAAGGAAAATAAACTTTTTAGGGTTTTTGTTATTTTTCTTGTTTTGTAAAAATGACACAAGATTTCTCCTTTTTCTTGTTTAGTAAAAATTGATGGGCTAAGCCCTTTTCCTTCCTAATTTCGTGGTATATGGGGCCCACATGGGGTAACCCGATCATTTTCCGTGTCTAATTAATAAGTGTGTTCTCGTGTATGTGTTTTACGTGCTTTAATTTATTATCGATCGTGACTTAATATAATTATTCGTGTTCGTAATAAATATATATATACATATGTAATATTAGTTCGTGATTAATTTACGTTCATGATTTCATGTTCGTACGCTCGTGATTATAATTATTATTGGAATAATTATCGTGTGTTCATACGTAATAAATACTTATCGTGTTCTAACACGTACATAATACTTAAAATTCTTATACGCGAAACGTAACGCGCTATAAAAGGAAAGTTCTAATCTTGTACGTACGATCTTAAAGGCACTATTCATGGTAAAAGCATGTGGGTTTTACAACTCTTCCCCCTAAAAAGAATAATTCGTCCTCGAATTATAAATAACGTAACTGAAAGAGAAACATACCCGAATCAAACTGAGAGGGTATGTAAGATACATGAACGTGCAGATGACCTGGCAGAAAGAACGCGGAACGTGACATGTCTTGAAAGGACATGGAACGTGACGTGACTGAAAGGACATATCTAATTGATAAGTGAAAAACGGATAAGAAGTTCGGATAAACTTGTCCGTTTCCAAATGGCTTCCCTCTTGGAACGGTTCCTTCACAAGATCTTGACACTAATGATAAATCTTGGTCCTCTTGACCTTGACTTGGAATAAGAAGAAATTGTTGGTTATCAACGGAAGGTAGATCCCCTAAATTTGATCGAGGGAATAAGAGTTAACGTGTATGGCAACTGAAACGTTATCGTGCAAAACACTCTAACTTAACTGATAATTAGCAACGATGCGCGAGACATAAAGAAACGTAGTACGTGAAAATTTTTGAACGTAATACGTGAAAAATTTTGAACGTAATACGTGAAAAATTTTGAACGTGATACGTGGAGATATAATGAGTGTAGTATGAGTAAACATATCGTGATCCATGATACGTGCAACATATCTTGATCATGATATGAGGAACGTGGAATGAACATGACATGTGAAACATATTGTGAACATAGAATATAATGGCGCTAACGCCAAACGCTACAAGGTGAGACATAGAATATGACGAGAAACGTCTATCTGAGGATAGGGAGTTATACTAAACTTGGGTCTGGTCTCTCAAGTTCTTGCATAACTTCCCAGAATGAGAAAAATGAACGTAAAATCGTAAGCCGAGATGCCATCATGAACGTGAATAGTGTCATGAACGCGAGCGCGAAAGCAAGTCGTGAACTTTGAACAAGGACGTGAAGTAAATAAGGAGCACAATTATGAATATTTGTCTGACTCGATAACTGAGGGATTGCCAAGTGATCGGATGAGCCTTGGCTGGAACATGTCCAATCAATCTGTTGGTTCTAAAATCCTTGCGAATGTAAGGATTCTGTAGACTTGATCAAACTGTTCGCAATAACCCAGATAGCATCATGCTTCTTCTGAGTTTGCGTTAATCTGGTAACCAAAATCCGTGGAGATCTTGCCCCATTTCAATTTACCATTTCAGATGATGAAAACATCCCAGTCTGTTGGTGTCCTATTTTAACCTGTTGGTATGTCAGGTACTTAGATATGAACGTAACTGTATCTTGCTTCGTAGAACTTGATACATAGGAGTTTGCGAAACTCTGAGTCTCTGAATCTAGACTTCTCCTAGCGTAGGATTTTCTAGAACACCTAATGTAGTGTAGGGTTCTCTCATTTACGCATAAGCTGAGTCATGGTAAGATTAACCGTAGAAACCCATGTGATTCAGCGTGTCACTGTAATTAAACAGAATTGATATTGGAAAATTTTCTAGGGTAAAATTTCTCTTGTCATAGAATTTGCAACATAGCGCATATATGGTCTTCCTGTTCTTCTCTAGGCTTAAAGGAAATCAGGTTATCCTCAATGAAAACACTGATGAATTTGCTATAAGTTCATGGAAACTCATTCTTATAATGCCGTTGGAGCATTGATGAGACTAATTCAAAATCATAAATCTAGCATGACCGATTCGTGTACGAATAGCAGTCATGGACATGTCTTGCTCTTTCACTCGTCACTGTTGGCAGCATGATCATGAGTTCGATCTTGGAAAAGTGATTAACACTATAAGGTCGATTGGACCTGTTGTCAATACGTGGAGGAGAATAACGGTTATGAATGGTGATTTGTTTATGTAAAACCCGCGTGCTTTTACCATGAATAGTGCCCTTAAGATCGTACGTCCTAGATTAAAACTTACCTTATTCAGTATTGATCACATTCATGTGCTAATAATCAAGCAAGTGCATACGTGTATGACATGACAAGTATCGTTTACGTACGAACCCATGATAAACAATTAATAAATATGTCACGTGAACGTAATTAAATCAAGATCACCATTTAAAATACGAACTAGAATAATTACGTAAATACATATAATATAATTACGAGCGTTAAAATTACGATAAACTACATGATAAAATAAACAGAAACGCTTCAGACACGAACACGTTTAACCACGAACGAACACGAAACATCGGGACACGAGAAAACATTTGGGTAACCCCTTGTGGGCCCCATATCCACGAATTAAGGAAGAGAAATGGGCCTAGCCCATCATTTTTACTAAACAAGGGGGGTAAGGGAAAATTAGCTAGTCATTTTTCACTTTTCAAAAGAATTAACCAAAAACCTAATTTTGTTCTTCCTCCTCCCCTTTTCTTTCATATGTGCCGCCACCTATACACCACCATAGGAGGGTGGTTGGTTGATTTTTGATCTTGAAAACCATTGCAATAATCAGTGTTTGTTCATCCTTTTCCAAGCTACATAGTGGTATATCTTTTTAAACCCTTCTTTTTAATTCTTTTGAATCTTTGTTTATGTTCATGAACATGTTATTATTTTTATTATTAAAACATGATAATTAATCATAGATCTAACATGTTTTAGGGTTAATTAAAATCAAAGGTTGTTAAAAGGGGGGTGTTTGTTTTTGGCCGCCTAGTTTAATCAACCCGGGGGAGGGTTCGGTTTCTTTTTAGCCGCCACCACCAAGACCATTTTTGGTCTTGGTTGGCTCATGTGGGACCCACGGAAGCAAGGAGGCACACGTGCCCCGAGTTTGGCTCGGGGTACGGTGTCGAGTTCATGCCCGATTCATGGTTCGTTGGTTAAATCATGATTTATGCTACATGTTAATTTTTATGAATTATGAACTTAGGATATAATTAATTAATAACATGAAATATTAATTAAATCATGACTTAGGTTATTTTAATTATTAGTTTATCATGACATTAATTTAACCTAGGTATTTTATGTTATAAGTTATAATTAATTAATTATTAAAACATGCCTATAATTAATTAATTTAGACATGACTTAGGTTATATTATTATTAATAATAATACACATTTAACCTAGGTATCTTCATTTCATTTTAATTAAAACATGTTATACTTTAATTAAAATGCTTAACCTATAGTTTAATTAAAATACATGAAATAATAATTAAACTATATACTATATCATATGACTTAAGAAATAAGCTTATGTTAGCTTATGTAATCAGCTTAATTCTATTTTTGGAAACTTTCTATTTTTGGAAACTTTCTATTTTTGGAAACTTTCTATTTTTGGAAACTTTCTATTTTTGGAAACCTGCTATTTTTGGAAAGTTACTTATTATTACACAGTAAGTATAATAATACATGAAACACCAGTAATACTTAAGCAGATTAATCAGAATACTAGATAAACACAGTTTAAGGCTTTAAACAGTGAACTATGACCTAAAACATACCAAATCAGCTATAATGAGACACAGAACCCAGTACGTAATCAGTGAATCGATACTTATACACGTGTGTATTCATGTAGCGTTAGTGATCCAGAAGTAGGAGTCTTTCTTCCGTTCATTCACTGGACTTGAGGTACGGATTCCCGTCCTTTCAGTATGGACATTCTTTCCTTATTAGGATTTCCCCGTATGCAGCCAACTGTTTTCCCCAGCATTTGTTTTATTGTTTTGAACTGCTTATGTTAATTTAGCATAAACTATAGCCATATACAAGCATGACCAGTTTCACCTAGTTATGGAGGTACCATAACCATAGCATTGGAGGCACCGATGTTATGACTTCCCCACGGCGGAGTGATTGCTCGTGGCGTCCCTTTTCAGTTTGGCCATATTATTATATCAGGTGGGGCGTATGGGTGCATCCTAGTTACATGTTTTATTCAGTTTATCATGGTGAATGTGGTGTGTGCCTTGCACCCTTCACAAGGAGCTGATCCCTCCTACCCAAATCAGTATATTGATTACAGGCATCCCCTCTAATCAGCATGATGAGGTCACCCCTCCAAGTATTCATGCACGTGACCTTTTCATGACCTATATGGGCTATGGTATATATGTTAAAACAGTTTTCACAGGTTAAACATAAGGCTTTTCAAACCATAAAACCAGTTTTCTTGTTACTTAACCAGTTTACTCAGTACTTAGTCTTCCGCTGTTATATGTTACATGCTTATCCTATTTCATGCTATATTGTATATCCGTGCACTGAGCGTTTTGCTCAGCCGTTACTTTCCTTTCCATGTCCCAAAACGGCAGGTACCCAAGACTCGAGCATTTGGAGGACATGCATAGGATGGAAGCTGCCATAGACTTCTTCTCCTGTTTCCTTCATATATTTATGCTTGTTTAGTCTTTCATTCAGTTCATTTACTTTGTTATGTTTTGGGCTTATGTTTGGGAACCGATGTTTGATTCCGGTTTTCCCTATGGTCATGTATGTTTTACTACATATTACCTTGCATGCTTTGATGACACACCATAATTACGCGTGACATTCCATTTATCAAAATGGCGTGTTACAATTATGGTATCAGAGCCAAGGCTTCGACCTGTAGGCTCTAAAACTCGACCTGTGACTAGTGGGTAGTCACCAGGAGCTTCCTAAGCCAACGATTGTTATTCCACGTATTGACGTTTCAGCGCGTTGTTGTTTTAACCATTATGTTTTCAGCACCTTTTTGTTTTAGCCATGACGTTTTCAGCACCTTGTTGTTTTCACCATGATGTTTTCACCAGTATCGTCTTACTAATATGGAATGAACAACCATCATCCATACTTAGTTATGTGTCATTGTCTATGCATGATGTTCCTCGTGAACTGTGACGATGTGGACTGACCCCAGTAGTTCATAATTTTCACATAAAAAATTTTTCTGTTAAGTTTTGACAATGACTTTTAATTATTATGTTCCATGCATTCATGCATTTATATCATATGTCATCTGTTGCAGGAATTTTGACTAAGTAATGGTTGGTACAGGACTGGCCCTATTTAGTCGCATGTGCTTTTATCGAAACTTTTAACTTTGGGACCGACCCATAGGCGTCCCCTCGCCATGTCTTTTGTTTTGGAACCGACCCATAGGCGTTCCCTCGCACATATAAAGGTTTTATAAAACTACATTACGCATTCATGCACTGTTTTTCTTGCATAAAATTTTCTCATGATTTAAATTGGCATAAAAATTTTTTTTTCATGTCCCATCATAAGTTATTATGTTTTTATGTCAAGTATGCCTTCATACTGTCATGGTTAACTTCAGTTTCATGTTGATTATGTTATACACTTCTTCGTAATAGATGGTTTCATGTTTCCTCATGATAATTCCGTCTTCATGTTGATTATGTTTCACGCCTCTTTTGTTATTTACGTTGTCCTGCAAAACATTGTTAGATTTCTTGAATCATACTTTCATGATAGTCATGGTTGGTTTTCCATTGATCATGCTGTCAGGCAAATCATCGTTGAATTTTGTGTAACCACACTTTAGCGTTTCTCTATGAAACCAGAATGATGTCTATGCTAATACAGCCAGGTTATCATGATGGTTTTCCTAACCGTTTAACCGGTTTACTTTCCTTAAATCATGACAAATGTCCGAGCCCATACCGATCATTTCATGTGCATTCCATGTGTAATCCACGTACCGTATTTCATGTGTATTACATGTACCTTAATCCATGTGTATTCCACTTGCAATACTTCACGAGTATTCGCTAGTCGATTCTAAATCATCTCAGGCGTATGATCTCTTGCTGATATTCTACAAGGTTGTCGATGCCGCTCATAGCTTGGAGATGTTACTGAAGGTTGATGCTGCTGATGATGGGAGACGCTACGAGATGCTGATGCTGATGCTGTTCACAACCTGGAGATCCTAAAAGACGAAGACAAAGGCGTCGGAGCAAAGCAATTGGACGAGAAGATGCTTCACCATCAGACAATTCCCATCAATCATTGTCCCAAATTCATAGTTACATGTCACACGTCGTTCGGCTGTCATTTCAGCCATATGAGTGCAAACCAGTACCAGCCGGCCACTCAGCTAAATAGTTACATGAGTCACGGTCATGAGAATGACCGTCAGGGAACCGACAGACAAGATGATAGTAACCACTACTATGACAGCAACTATCCTAGAAATCGCAACCGAGGCTCCGGCCACGGACGTGATCAGACATACAAATGATCAGTAGTCCAACCGATCCGCCAATTCTGGCATATTAACCTAATATTTGTAGTTCTAATTGTTTCACATCTCGAGACACATGTCAAGACATCAGTCAAGACACATGTCTCACGTATACTTTCTGAGGACACATGTCAAGATACCAGTCAAGACATATGTCACGCTTACATTTCTCAAGACACGAGTCAAGACACATGACTCACGTCTAATTAAGGAACATTTCTAAGAAATTCAGGGTACCCTCCAAGGGTATATCTATGTTGTTGTGCCATGTATTAATCAGGCCACAAGAATTTCAATACCATTATCGGCGCATCAGTGAGAACTGTCACATTGCCGATGTCACTTTCATTTCTTTCACCATAGTTCATATATTCATAACCATGAAGGACGCCTTTCGTATTCCCACGCATACGAAGGTTTTCTTTCAGCTTAATGATAAGATCCAAGCTGCTAACGCATTTCCTCGGACAGACACGAGATGAATTTTATCCTAATTATGTACTATGAACACCACACCATGCTATGATTCATAATTATGTACAGTAATGTTCAGGCTCCTGAATACATTCAGCTTGATTTTCCATCAGGAAAATCTGTACAAATTATCTATGCTTTTCAAGCACGTGCTTTGTTAGCCATATTGCTAAAATTTTCTAGCTGTCAGTAACACACGACTACTAAGGTCCTTTTACGCATAACCAACGGATTATTCCAAAAGTGTTCCTTACACTCCTGAAGAACCTTCAAGGAGAAGGATGGTACCATGAGATTATGTGTCGACTACCGTCGACTTAAACAAATCACCATTCATGACCGTTATTCTCCTCCACATATTGACAACATGTCCAATCAACCGTATGGTGTTAATCACTTTTCCAAGATCGAACTCACGATCATGCTGCCAACAGTGACGAGTGAAAAAGCAGGACATGTCCATGACTGCTATTCGTACACGACTCGGTCATGCTAGATTTATGATTTTGAATTAGTCTCATCAATGCTCCAACCGCATTATGGACTTAATAAATTGAGTTTCCATGAACTCCTAAACAAATTCATCAGCGTTTTCATTGAGGATAACCTGATTTCCTCTAAGCCTAGAGAAGAACAGGAAGACCATATCTGCACTATGTTGCAAATTCTATGACAAGAGAAATTTCACCCTGGAAATTTTTCCAATATCAATTCTGTTTGATTACAGTGACACGCTGGATCACATGGATTTGCATGGTTAATCTTACCATGACTCAACTTATGCGTAAAGGAGAGAACCCTACACTACATTAGGTATTCTAGAAAATTATACGCTAGGAGAAGTCTAGATTCAGAGACTCAGAGTTTCGCAAACTCCTAGGTATCAAGTTCTACGAAGCAAGATACAGTTACGTTCATATCTAGGTACCTGACATACCAACAGGTTAAGATAGGACACCAACAACTGGGATGTTTTCATCATATGAAATTGTGAATCGAAAAGGGACAAGATCTCCATGGATTTTAGTTACCAGATTTCAGCAAACTCAGAAGAAGCATGATGCTATTTGGGTTATTGTCAACAGTTTGATCAAGTCTGCAGAATCCTTACATCCGTACGGATTTCAGAACCAACAGATTGAACGAACATGTTCCAGCTAAGGCTCATCCGATCACTTGGCAATCCCTCAGCTATCGGGTCAGACAAAGATTCGTAATTGTACTCCTAACTTACTTCACGTCTTCATTCTAATTCCACGACTTGCTTTCGCGCTCACGTTCATGACACTATTCACGTTCATGATCGTATTTTGGCTTACGATTTTACGTTCATTTCTTTTCTCATTCTGGGAAATTTGCAAGAACTTGTGAGACCAGACCCAAGTTTAGTATAACTCTCCATCATTAGATAGACGTTTCACGTCATATTCCACGTCTCACCTTGTAGCGTTTGGCGTTACCGCCATTATATTCTATGATCACGATATGTCTCACATGTCACGTTCATTCCACGTTCCTCATATCATGATCAAAATATGTTACACGTATCATGGATCGCGATATGTTTACTCATACTACACTCGCCATATCTCCACGTAGCACGTTCAAAATTTTTCACGTATCACGTTCAAAAATTTTCACGTACTACGTTTCTTTATGTCTCGCGCATCGTTTCTAATTATCAGTTAAGTCAGATTGTCTTGCATCGTAACGTTTCAGTTACCCTTGCACGTTAACTCTTATGTTTTCTCGATCGAATTTAGGGGATCTACCTTCCGTTGATAACCAAGAATTACTTCGTATTCCAAGTCAAGGTGAGGAGGACCAAGATTTATCATTAGTGCCAGGATCTTTTGAAGGAACCGTTCCAAGAGGGAGGCCACTTGGAAACGGACAAGTTCATCCGGACTTCTTATCCATTTTTTCTCCTATCGATTTGATACGTCCTTTCAGTCACGTCACGTTCCATGTCTTTTCAAGACATGTCATGTTCCACGTTCCCTTCTACCATGTCACCTTCATTTCCGTTATTTTGCATACCTTTCCAGTTTGATTCGGGTATGTTTCGCTTTCAGTTACTTTATCTATAATTCGGGGACGAATTATTCTTTTTAGGGGGGAAGAATTGTAAAACCCGCGTGCTTTTACCATGAATAGTGCCCTTAAGATCGTACGTCCTAGATTAAAACTTACCTTATTCAGTATTGATCACATTCATGTGCTAATAATCAAGCAAGTGCATACGTGTATGACATGACAAGTATCGTTTACGTACGAACCCATGATAAACAATTAATAAATATGTCACGTGAACGTAATTAAATCAAGATCACCATTTAAAATACGAACTAGAATAATTACGTAAATACATATAATATAATTACGAGCGTTAAAATTACGATAAACTACATGATAAAATAAACAGAAACGCTTCAGACACGAACACGTTTAACCACGAACGAACACGAAACATCGGGACACGAGAAAACATTTGGGTAACCCCTTGTGGGCCCCATATCCACGAATTAAGGAAGAGAAATGGGCCTAGCCCATCATTTTTACTAAACAAGGGGGGTAAGGGAAAATTAGCTAGTCATTTTTCACTTTTCAAAAGAATTAACCAAAAACCTAATTTTGTTCTTCCTCCTCCCCTTTTCTTTCATATGTGCCGCCACCTATACACCACCATAGGAGGGTGGTTGGTTGATTTTTGATCTTGAAAACCATTGCAATAATCAGTGTTTGTTCATCCTTTTCCAAGCTACATAGTGGTATATCTTTTTAAACCCTTCTTTTTAATTCTTTTGAATCTTTGTTTATGTTCATGAACATGTTATTATTTTTATTATTAAAACATGATAATTAATCATAGATCTAACATGTTTTGGGGTTAATTAAAATCAAAGGTTGTTAAAAGGGGGTGTTTGTTTTTGGCCGCCTAGTTTAATCAACCCGGGGGAGGGTTCGGTTTCTTTTTAGCCGCCACCACCAAGACCATTTTTGGTCTTGGTTGGCTCATGTGGGACCCACGGCAGCAAGGAGGCACACGTGCCCCGAGTTTGGCTCGGGGTACGGTGTCGAGTTCATGCCCGATTCATGGTTCGTTGGTTAAATCATGATTTATGCTACATGTTAATTTTTATGAATTATGAACTTAGGATATAATTAATTAATAACATGAAATATTAATTAAATCATGACTTAGGTTATTTTAATTATTAGTTTATCATGACATTAATTTAACCTAGGTATTTTATGTTATAAGTTATAATTAATTAATTATTAAAACATGCCTATAATTAATTAATTTAGACATGACTTAGGTTATATTATTATTAATAATAATACACATTTAACCTAGGTATCTTCATTTCATTTTAATTAAAACATGTTATACTTTAATTAAAATGCTTAACCTATAGTTTAATTAAAATACATGAAATAATAATTAAACTATATACTATATCATATGACTTAAGAAATAAGCTTATGTTAGCTTATGTAATCAGCTTAATTCTATTTTTGGAAACTTTCTATTTTTGGAAACTTTCTATTTTTTGAAACTTTCTATTTTTGGAAACTTTCTATTTTTGGAAACCTGCTATTTTTGGAAAGTTACTTATTATTACACAGTAAGTATAATAATACATGAAACACCAGTAATACTTAAGCAGATTAATCAAAATACTAGATAAACACAGTTTAAGGCTTTAAACAGTGAACTATGACCTAAAACATACCAAATCAGCTATAATGAGACACAGAACCCAGTACGTAATCAGTGAATCGATACTTATACACGTGTGTATTCATGTAGCGTTAGTGATCCAGAAGTAGGAGTCTTTCTTCCGTTCATTCACTGGACTTGAGGTACGGATTCCCGTCCTTTCAGTATGGACATTCTTTCCTTATTAGGATTTCCCCGTATGCAGCCAACTGTTTTCCCCAGCATTTGTTTTATTGTTTTGAACTGCTTATGTTAATTTAGCATAAACTATAGCCATATACAAGCATGACCAGTTTCACCTAGTTATGGAGGTACCATAACCATAGCATTGGAGGCACCAATGTTATGACTTCCCCACGGCGGAGTGATTGCTCGTGGCGTCCCTTTTCAGTTTGGCCATATTATTATATCAGGTGGGGCGTATGGGTGCATCCTAGTTACATGTTTTATTCAGTTTATCATGGTGAATGTGGTGTGTGCCTTGCACCCTTCACAAGGAGCTGATCCCTCCTACCCAAATCAGTATATTGATTAGAGGCATCCCCTCTAATCAGCATGATGAGGTCACCCCTCCAAGTATTCATGCACGTGACCTTTTCATGACCTATATGGGCTATGGTATATATATGTTAAAACAGTTTTCACAGGTTAAACATAAGGCTTTTCAAACCATAAAACCAGTTTTCTTGTTACTTAACCAGTTTACTCAGTACTTAGTCTTCCGCTGTTATATGTTACATGCTTATCCTATTTCATGCTATATTGTATATCCGTGCACTGAGCGTTTTGCTCAGCCGTTACTTTCCTTTCCATGTCCCAAAACGGCAGGTACCCAAGACTCGAGCATTTGGAGGACATGCATAGGATGGAAGCTGCCATAGACTTCTTCTCCTGTTTCCTTCATATATTTATGCTTGTTTAGTCTTTCATTCAGTTCATTTACTTTGTTATGTTTTGGGCTTATGTTTGGGAACCGATGTTTGATTCCGGTTTTCCCTATGGTCATGTATGTTTTACTACATATTACCTTGCATGCTTTGATGACACGCCATAATTACGCGTGACATTCCATTTATCAAAATCGGGTGTTACAGTTTAAATCGACGGTAGTCGACACATAATCTCATGGTTCCGTCCTTCTCCTTGAAGGTTCTTCTGGAATATATGGGAAAATTTTGGAATAATCAACTGGCTATGCGTAAAAGGACTTAAGTAGTCGTGTCTTACTGACAGCTAGAAAATTTTAGCGACCATGGCTAACAACGCACATGCTTGTAAACATAGATAATTTGTACAGATTTTCCTGATGGAAAATCAAGCTGAATATATTCAGGAGCCTGAACATTATTGTACATAATTATGAATCGTAGCATGGTGTGCTGTTCATAGTCCATAATTAGGATAAAATTCATCTCGTGTCTGTCCGAGGAAATGTGTTATCAGCTTGGATCTCATCATTAAGCTGAAGGAAAACCTTCGTATACGTGGGAATACGAAAGGCGTCCTTCATGGTCATGAATATATGAAATATGGTGAAACAAATGAAAGTGATACCGACAATGTGACAGTTCTCACTGATGCGCCGGTAATGGTATTGAAATTCTTGTGGCTTGTTAAATACATGGCACAACAAAATGGATATACCCTTGGAGGGTACCTTGAATTTCCTAGAAAGGTTCCATAGTTGGACGTGACTCATGTGTCTTGACTCGTGTCTTGGAACTATAAGCATGACATATGTCTTGACTGGTGTCTTGACATGTGTCTTCAGAAAGTATACGTGAGACATGTGTCTTGACTGATGTCTTGACATGTGTCTCGAGACGTAAAATAATAGAACTACAATATTAGGTTATTATGCCAGAATTGGCGGATCGGTTGGACTACTGATCATTTGTATGTCTGATCACGTCCGCGACCGGAGCCTCGGTTGCGATTTCTAGGATAGTTTCTGTCATAGTAGTGGTTACTATCGTCCTGTCTGTCAGTTCCATGACGGTCATTCTCATGACCGTGATTCATGTAACTATTCAGCTGAGTGGACGGCTGATACCAGTTTGCACTCATATGGCTGAAATGACAGCTGAATGACGTGTGACATGTAACTAAGAATTAGGTACAATGATTGATGAAAATCGTCTGATGATGAAGCATCTTCTCGTCCAATTGCTTTGCTTTGACGCCTTTGTCTTCGTCTTGTAGGATCTCCAGGTTGTGAACAGCATCCGCATCTCGTACCGTCTCCAAACGTCAGCAGCATCAACCTTTAGTAACATCTCCAAGTTATGAGCGGCATCAGCAATCTTGTAGAATATCAACAATTGAAAATACGCCTGAGATGATTCAGAATCGACTAGCGAATACTCGTGAAGTATTGCAAGTGAAATACACATGGATTTTGGTACGTGTAATACACATGGAATACGATACATGGAG
This sequence comes from Glebionis coronaria, assembly GCA_025667525.1. NCBI lineage: Eukaryota > Viridiplantae > Streptophyta > Magnoliopsida > Asterales > Asteraceae > Glebionis > Glebionis coronaria. The sequence goes on from CM046878.1 coordinate 153,813,398, forward strand.
TACACATGGAATGCACATGAAATGATAGGTATTGGGGTCGATCATTTGTCATGATTTAAGGAAAGTATATCGGTTAAACGGTTATGAAAACCATCATGATAACCTGGCAGTATTAGCATAGACATCATTCTGGTTGTATCGAAAAACGTTAAAGTGTGGTTACACAAAATTCAATGATGATTTGCCTGACATTATGATCAGTGAAAACCAACAATGACTATCATGAAAGCAGGATTCAATGAAATCCAACAATGCCTTGCATGAAAGCATAAATAACAAAAGAGGCGTACGACGTAATCAACATGAAGACGGAATTATCATGAAGAAACATGAAACCATCTATCATGAAGGAGTGTATAACATAATCAGCACGAAACTGGAGTTAACCATGACAGTATGAAAACATACTTGACATAAAAACATATTAACTTATGAGGGGACATGAAAAAAAAATTATGCCAGTAAATCATGAGAAAAATTTTATGCATGAAAAACAGTGCATGAATGCGTAATGTAGTTTATAAAAAACCTTTATATGTGCGAGGGGACGCCTATGGGTCGGTCCCAAAACAAAAGACATGGCGAGGGGACGCCTATGGGTCGGTCCCAAAGTTAAAAGTTTCGATAAAAGCACATGCGACTAAATAGGGCCAGTCCTGTACCAACCATTACTTAGTCATAACTCCTACAACAATGATACATGAAACATAAATAAATGAAACTCATCTGTCAAAACTTATCAGAAAAAAATTTTATTTGACTAATTATAAACTACTGGGGTTCAGTCCACATAGCCACAGTTCACGAGGAACATTATGCATAAAACAATGACACAAAACTCAATATGAATGACGGTTGTCCATCCATATTAGTTAAACAATATCGATGAAAACATCAAGGTTAAAACCTCAAGGTGCTGAAAACATCATGGTTAAAACAACAATGCGCTGAAAACACCAATACGTGGAATAACAAACGTTGGCTTAGGAAGCTCCTAGTGACTACCCACTAGTCACAGGTCGAGTTTTAGAGCCTACAGGTCGAAGCCTTGGCTCTGATACCATAATTTTAACACCCCATTTTGATAATGAAATGTCACGCGTAATTATGGCGTATCATCAAAGCATACAAGGATAAATGTCTAAAACATTACATGACCATAGGGATAACCGGAATCAAACATCAGTTCCCAAACATAAGCCCAAAACATAATAAAGCAAAAGAAATGAATGAAAGACTAAACAAGCATAAGCATATGAAGGCAAAAAGGAAAAGAAGTCTCTAGTAGCTTCCATCCTATGCACGTCCTCCAAATGCCCGGGTCTTTCCTAGGGTACCTGCCGTTTTGGGACATGGAAAGGAAAGTAACGGCTGAGCAAAACGCTCAGTGCACGGATATAGACATAATATGAATGACTAAAACATAATAAAGACTTAATAGCAGCGGAAATGTATGAGTCCTGGAAAACTGGAACATGTTCATAAAACTGGTTTTATAGTTTGAAAAGCCTTATGTTAATCTTATGAAAACTGTTTAACATATTTTACCATTAGCCAATATAGGTCATGAAAATCCACCGTGCATGAATACTTGGAAGGGTGACCTCATCATGCAAATTAGAGGGGCTGCCTCTAATTTAATATACTGGTTTTGGGTAGGAGGGATCAGCTCCTTGTGAAGGATGCAAGGCACACACCACATTCACACTGAGTAATTTGCTGAAAACATGTAACTAGGATTTACCCATACGCCCCACATGATAAATATAATAATATGGCCAAAAGCTGAAGGGACGCCACGAGCAATCACTCCGCCGTGGTGAAGTCATAACATCAGTGCCTCTAATGTTATGGTTATGGTACCTCCATAACTAGGTGAAACTGGTCATGCATGTATATGGCTATAGGTATTCTAAATTAAACATAATCAAATAAAACATATAAACTTGTACTACGGGAAAACATTTGGCTGCATACGGGGAATCCTAATAAGGAAAGAATGTCTATACTTAAAGGACGGGAATCTGTACCTTATGTCCAGTGAACGAAGAAGACGAACGGAAGAGATTCCTACTTTGGTATCACTAATGCTACATAAATACATACGTGTATAAGTATCTGATTACTACATACGTAACTGGTTTTATGTCATGTCTTAGCTTATTTTATACGTTCATGTCATGTTTTACTGTTTTAAGCTTTAAACTGTGTTTATCTTATATTCTGTCTATTCTGATTAAGTATTACTTGTATTTCATGTATTATTATACTTACTGTGTAATAATAAGTAACTTTCTAAAAATAGTAGGTTTTCTAAAATAGAAAGTTTCCAAAAATAGAAAGTTACCAAAAATAGAAAGTTTCCAAAAATAGAAAGTTTCCAAAAATAGTAAGTTTCCAAAAATAGAATTACTGCTTAAAATAGATAAGTTTCTAAAAATAGAAAGTTTCCATAAATAGATTAGCTGCCTTAATTAAATAAGTTTCTAAAAATAGTAAGTTTCCATAAATAGATATAAGCTGGCTAAATAAGCTAAATATATAAGCTTAAGTGTTTTCTGATTATTTTTCTAAGTCATATTGATATAAGGTATAGTTTATTAATTATTACATGTAATTTAAATAAACTATAGGTTAAAAGTATTTAATTAAATATATCATGTTTTTAATTAAATAAAGTTAAATACTTAGGTTAAAACATATATTATTAACTATTATAACCTAAGTCATGATAATTAATTAATTATAACCATGGTTTTAATAATTAATTAATTATAAAGTCTAAAAAATATAAATACTTAAGTTAAAAATCCATGATCTAATAATTAAATTATAACCTAAGTCATGTTTATTAAATTAATCATGTCATATTTTATTAATTTAATTTTTAACATATAACTATTAAAATAACAATCTTAACATAATCAATGAACCAGATCGTGACTAGAAACCATGAACCGGACCCGTAATCAACACAATACCCCGAACCACTTCGGGGTTCTCCCTTGTTTGCTGTTGCCGTGGGACCCACACCACCAAACCAAGACCATGAGGTCTCGGTGGTGGTTAATATACCAAACCGAGACCCCTTAGGGGTTCGGTTAGGCGTCGGCTAGAACAAACACCCCCAAAAGCCCTTGTTTTGATTTACCCCATGATCATAGACATGTTTTAATAAATGTTTTTAATTAGTTTTTAAGAACATCATGACTTTATGTGATTTATTAAATCAAAACATAAAAGAAAAAAGTTAAAAAGGTTATACCGAAGGCGTGGATCAATCAAGAATGAACACACATGAATGCTTGCACAAATTCCAAGATCAAAAATCAACCGAACACCCCTTTTTGATGATTATAGGTGGCGGCCTAAAAGGGAGCAAGAAGAAAGGAGAAGAAACTTTTTAGGGTTTTTGTTATTTTTCTTGTTTTGTAAAAATGGCACAAGATTTCTCCTTTTTCTTGTTTAGTAAAAATTGATGGGCTAAGCCCTTTCCTTCCTAATTTCGTGGTATATGGGGCCCACATGGGGTAACCCGATCATTTTCCGTGTCTAATTAATAAGTGTGTTCTCATGTTCGTGTTTTACGTGTTTTAATTAATTATCGATCGTGACTTAATATATTTATTCATGTTCGTAATAAATATATATATACATATGTAATATTAGTTCGTGATTAATTTACGTTCACGATTTCATGTTCGTATGCTCGTGATTATAATTATTATTGGAATAATTATCGTGTGTTCATACGTAATAAATACTTATCGTGTTCTAACACGTACGTAATACTTAAAATTTTTATACGCGAAACGTAACGCGCTATAAAAGGAATGTTCTAATCTTGTACGTACGATCTTAAAGGCACTATTCATGGTAAAAGCATGCGGGTTTTACAATTATAATCACGAGCATATGATCACGAACATTAAAACATGAACATGTGAACTACGTATTATATATTATTACACGATAAACAAGTATTACGTATAATATATATATCATGAATATTAAAACACGAACCAATACGAACATTTAATCATACAAACGAACACGTAAATAATTAAACACGAAAAAAGTCCGGTAAGACCCTTTGGGCCTTATGTAGCCGCGGACAAGGATAAGGAAAGGGCCATGCTTATTTTAATTTTGACTAAAGGAGGAAAAAGGAAAACAAAGACATAACATTCACAAGAATTTTACAAAAAAAAAATAAAACCCTAGCTTCCTTCTTCTCTCCCTTTGCCGTCGGCTTCAAGAGACACCAAGAGGGTGTTTGGTTGATATTTGATTGTTGATTTTGGTGATCGTGATCGTGTTTGTGTTCATAGTTCTTTTCAAGTCACGTGTTCGGTATCATCAAAAACCTTCATCTTTTATTCTATTTTCCTTTTAATTATGTTCATGTGTTATAATAGAAACATAATTAAAAACATGTAAAACTAATCCTAGAAACGAGAATTGTGGGGGTTTTTTGTGGGGTTTGTTTGGCCGACACACACAATCGAGAGCACCAAGCTCTCGGCTTGGTCTTATGATCACCAACAGCCGAGACCTCATGGTCTCGGCATGGCTTTGGTCGCTAAGCCGCAAGAAACAGGGAACCCCGACTCGCGTCGGGGTGTTGTTTGGTTTGTTTTGGGTCTCGGCTCAGCAAAAACAAGCACCACCAGCATCAACCGGTTGTTGTTTTGTTCGTCCAGTGGGAACCGCAACCCAAACAGAGGGAACCACCGGCTACATCCGGTGGTGTACTCGGTCCAGCAGTGGCTAGCCAAGCCACGACATTGGTAACCGCCTAGACCGGGTTAGCCACTGTCGGGCTGTTTTGGTTCGGGTCATGTTTCGGTTTAAATTAAAACACGGGTTCGGTCACGGGATTATTTTTACATGGTATATTTTACAAGGAAAAATTAAATTAACTAGACATGACTGATAGTTAATTTAATTTAGTCATGGACTTAGGTTATATTTATTTTTAATAAAGAATACATGTTTTAATCTAAGTATTTTGTTACTTAACTTAGACTATAGTTATTAATTAATTATTAAAATATGGACTTATAATTAATTAATAAATCTTGATTTGGGTTATAATTAATAAATTATTAATACATGATTAACCTAAGTATTTTATATGTCTTAATTTAATTAAATAATACCTTTATTTAATTAAATCATATAACCTATAGTTTATTAAATCACCATGACATTTAATTAATAAACTATACTATTAAGTACATGACTTATGACGTTTAACCAGTAAACTGTAACTTATATTATTAGCTTATTAATCCATCTTATTTCTAAATATGGAAACTTTCTATTTCAGGAAACTTACTATTTTTGGAAACTTTCTGTTTTTAGAAACTGATCTATTTTTAGAAACTGATCTATTTTTGGAAACTTTCTATTTTTGGAAACTTTATATTTTTGGAAACTTACTATTTTAGGAAACCTGGTATTTTTATAAAGTTACTTATTATTACACAACAAGTATAATAATACAAGAATACAAGAAAATACTTAATCAGAATACATGAAATACATGATTAATACAGTAGATCATTTAAAACAGTAAATAAGACAAGAACATATAAAAACAAGCTAAGAACATGCGATAACCACATACGTACTCAGTAATCAGAAGACTTATAGATGTCCCTTATTTATGTAGTATTAGTGAGGTCGGAGTAGGACTATTCATCCTTTCATCTTTCCTCGTTCACTGGACACAAGGTACGGATTTTCCGTCCTTCAGTATGGACATTCTCTCCTTATTAGGATTCCCCGTTTGTAGCCAACTGTTTTCCCAAGTATATGTTTTGTATGTTTGATTACTTATGTTAGTTTAAGTGCCTAAGCCATATACATGCATGACTAGTGTCACCTAGTTATGAAGGTACCATAACCATAATACTGGAGTCACTAGTGTTATGACTTCCCCACAGCGGAGTGATTGCTCGTGGCATCCCTTTTCAGTTTTGGCCATATATTTATTATCGTGTGGGGCGTATGGGTGCATCCTAGTTACATGTTTTACAGGATTTTCATGGTGAATGCGATGTGTGCCTTGCATCCTTCACAAGGAGTTGATCCCTCCTACCTAGACTAATTAATTAGAGGCAACCCCTCTAATTGCATGATGAGGTCTCCCCTCTAAGTATTCATGCACGGTGGAACCTCATGACCTATATGGACTATTGGATAGTTAATACAGGTTTTATATAAAAACATAAGTCTCCTCAAACTATAAAACCAGCTTTATGAACATGTCCCATGTTTTCCAGGACTTATACATTTCTGATGCTATTAGTCTTATTTATGTCTTAGCCATTCATACTATGTTATATATCCGTTCACTAAGCGTTTTGCTCAGCCGTTACTTTCCTTTCCATGTCCCAAAACGGTAGGTACCCATTGACAGACTTGAGCATTGGGACGACATGCATAGGATGGAAGCTGCCTTAGACTTTTTCTCCATTTGCCTTCTTCTACTTATGCTTGTTTGGACACATGTTTTGTCCTTCTCATTTCATTTACTTTATTTATGTTTTGGGCTTATGTTTGGAAACCGATGTTTGATTCCGGTCTTCCCTTTTGGTCATGTATGTTTTAGTACATATTACCTTGCATTCTTTGATGACATGCCACAAAATACGCGTAACGGTCCACTTATCAAAGTGGGGTGTTACATTGCTACTCCACGTGCTTGAATAAACGTTTATGACAAAAAAATGTCCACTGAAATTATATAAGAAATAATGATTGTTAACATCGACAAATTTAAAAAGGGTAGTGATAAACATGATGCATATGTTTGTCGTATTGAAACTATTGCCATCAATATTAAGTTGAAGTATCAATACATCAACCTAAAATATTATGACAACAGATGCATACAGGAAAAATCGCTTATTAGAATAGAAGTTTTACCAATAGTTTAAACCAAAGAAAATGTGATATTAAATACCATGAGGGAAACTAAACATTCTACAAAATCAATAATTAGCATACCTCAAGGAAATGGTTTAGTCGTCAGCAATGATTTTGAGAAAATATTACGACCGAGATCATTTGGAAAATTGATAGTCTATTACCTTCTACATGTTTTTACCCTACCTCTCATAACCATCACGCGGACATTGAATTATCTAAATAAATTTTTTTGTGCGAATTACCGTGGGAAACTGTTTAAAACACAAAGTATTTGCGAGAGTTAATAACACAATAACATGTCCTACATATAATGTAACACCCCACTTGGATAAGTGGACCGTTACGTGTATTTATGGTGTGTCATCAAAGCATAAGGTAAATGTCCTAAAACATTAACTGACCATAAAGGAAATACCGGAATCAAACATCGATAAACCAAACATAAGCTCAAAACATGAAAAGTAAAATACTGAAGGAAAGGACTAAACAATGTCCAAATAATCAGAATAATGTAAGAAGTGCATAAGGTAAGAAGTCCGGATAGCTTCCATTCAATGCACATGCTCTCAGAATCCTAAGAGCGTCCTGGTGTACCTGCCGTTAGAACATGAAAGAACTACGGCTGAGCATAACGCTCAGTGAACGGATATAAAGCATGATAAGAATGTACTGAAAGAAAATGGAATAAATGACAAACAATGAAGCTATGAGACTGATATGTAACATGTAGTAGTACCCTGTACAAAATCTGAGAAACCTGGTTTATAAATACTGAAACCGAATTATTAACTATTAAATCTGAAAACATGCATTTACTGTATTTTAATTTGCCAGAGCTTATATAGGTCACGTGCTGTAACAATCGTGCATGAATAGTTGGAGGGGTGACCTCGTCATGCTGTAGAGGGGTGACCTCTAAATAATTGTAGAGGGGTGACCTCTAATTACTGTGCTGGGTGGAGGGATCAGCTCCAATGTGAAGGATGTAGAGCACACACCACATTCACCCTGATAACTTGTAAACTGATAAGCCTAGGATGCATCCATACGCCCCACTAAACATACTTATAAAAAATGGCCAAACTGAACATGAGTGGGACGATGCAGGATATCACTCTCTTGCATGTGAGTCACGACACCGGTGCCTCTAGTGCCGTGGTTACGGTACCTCCGTAACTAGTACATAAACTGGTCGTGCTTGTATATAATGCTTAAGCAACTTATTTCGTTTTTAACATGATTTCTTATAAGCTTAAACACATACGGGGAAAAACATTTGGCTGCAGACGGGGAATCCTAATCATGCATAGAAAGGAAGTCCTTACTGAAAGGACGGGAAATCCGTACCTCGAGTCCAGAATGCAATAGGAAGGAAAACTGAAAGATCTACTCCGATTTCACGCATACTACATAAATGACGAACGCGAAAAATAATTTGACTGATGTTTATTTATTTTTACTGATCTTATTTGTTTCTCGATGATTTAATTTATACTTGTATTACTATTTGTATATGATCTAATAAGTTCTGATTGTTCATAAATATTACTGACTTAATGTACTTTGTATTTCTGATTACTGTATAATGTATAATCTAGCATTACTATAAATAGTAACTCGTTATAGTTAGAAAGTTTCCTAATTTAGAAATATTTCCAATTTAATATCTTTAAATTAAATTATTTATAAATCATAAGTTTTTAATAGGATAAAAATGATAAAGCTAGAATTAATTTAATTTTATTAATTAGATTAATAAAATTGAACAATATAATTAATATATTTATAAAACTCATTTATAAAATAATTTACCAATTCAAATAATTCGTGTTTCCCACTGCTTGCCTTAAGTTCCCACTACCGGTGTAATATTCCCACTGTTTGTACTATCATTCCCACTGTTGGTCGAGTTCCCACTGTTAGTGCAGTGGTTACCACTGCTAATGCAGTGGTTCCCATTGCTCGCAGTCCCAAACACCCCTTTTTGCTGTGAGTAGACCCAAACACCCCTGCTGTGGTAAAACTAAACCCGAAACACCCCCTGGTCATGTTTGATTCAGGTCTGGGAAACAAAACACCCCCTGCTAGTTCTGTGGTTCTCACTTGATGTTAAACAAACACCCCTGGACGAGCCAAACACCCCTGTTCTGGTTGTTGTTGGTTGCCGACGCACCAAGACCCACCACGCACCCCTTTGGGTTGTGACTGGTTTTATATCATCCCCACCGAGACCCCCTGTTGGTCTCGGTTCATGTATAACAGTAAAACCCAAACCCCACGAATCCATTTCATGATTACCCTCTTCTTTTAAGTTCTCCCTGATTAATGTGTATTTATTCGATTCGTAAACGAGAAAGGAGGGGTGGATTACCTTGTATAATGATCTAGGATGAATGAAAACATGAACAGCCGAAACAACATGGAAGATCAAGTTCTTTTTTCTTTTTCTCCTGGTGGTTTGTTCTAGCCGGCGGCCCCCACATGTAACCCTAATCTTTTGTTTTCTTTTTTTTTACCGTTAATGACAAAGGAAAAAATATAAGCCCCGCATGTTTTTTTTTCTCAAAAGGGGACGGGCTCCAAGGCCCATTCTCTATTCTTGTTGTTTTGTTTTAAACCCCGACCCAATTTAATCATATGCACACCTTCTAGTTTCGCGCGGTGTTTTAAATATCGCGTACGTGTTTTCGTATTTAACTTTCGTGTTTATTCTGGATGTATTAATTCATTTTATGAAAATAAATACTTACGTAATACTGAATAGCTTTCTGAATAATTAATTACGTCACGATTTAATTATAACAGAGACTGCGTGATATTAATATTTGTGGATTTAAAACATGGCGTACGTGTTCGTATATTAATCCTCGTGATATTTTCTGTTATTTTATTATCTGAACGAGTTACGCAACGTTTAATTTAAAGCTATGACTTTTATGTTATTAATGTTCGTGGACTTTCTAAAGCGGGTTTTACAATTCTTCCCCTCTAAAAAAAATAATTCGTCCTCGAATTAGAGACACGATAATGCTGCGGTTTTACAATTCTTCCCCTCTAAAAGGAAGAAATTCGTCCTCGAATTAAAGGTAATAAGCTAATGAAATTATAAAAGCTAGGAAAGACACATAGGCTGAAAGAATATGCAAGCTGAAATGACATATAAGCTGAAAGATAATTCATCCTCGAATTAGGACATAATGTTGCTGAAAGAGTATATCGTGACCTGAATGAAGAGAACCTGGAACATAACATGACTGAAAGAACTTAACTGAAATTTTGAAGGAAAAGAATGAGAGGTCTAGATGGACTCCTCCATTTCTAATGGCCTCCCGCTCTAAACGATTCCTTCAAAGATCTAAACATAATAATAAAAAAATCTTGGTCCTGATGAAAGTTGAATAGTTTCTGGTTCCATACCTAAGATGGATTTTCCTGAATCTGATGGAATGAATAAGCTATAACATGTAGTATACATGAACCGGTATGTACTCATATCCTGAAAGATAACATTTATATTTCTGAGCAAGCTGCTGAAAATATATAGGGACGAACTACGTGAATAATTGTGAACGTGCTGAGTGAGCAATTGTGAACGTGGTTTATAATTATATGAGGAGCGCTGGAATGGAATATTTCATGAATGTGATACGTGAATCATACTGTGAACGTGATACTAGAACATATCATGAACGTGTGCTGACTGAGTAATGAATGCCAAACGATACGGCCTGAGATGTGAAACGTCTGCCTGGTTATGGAATAGTTGTGCTAAACTTGAGTCTGATTTCTCAAGCTTTCTGTAACCGTATTCGGTAAAAAACTAAGAAACGTGTATCGTGAAATGGCACACGAACTTGAACGTGAACAATGTTATGAACACAAACGTGAGCTTAAATCACGAGATAGCATAAAAGATGAACTGAAACAGCATCATACTACGAATGAGACGTAAACGTAAAAGTGAAAATAAACATGAACTTAAAGTGGGCGTAAACATACACTTGATCGTGAACATGAATTCTGTCTTATATAATGGTCGATGGAATGCCTTGAATTGGTACGATTTACTGCTGAATTTCTAAATTTTCTGCAGATCTGCTACTGCGTGATCCTTTCGGATGAAAGAAACGCGCAGGCTGATTACATGATTGACGATAACTTAGATAGTATCATACTTTCTCTGAGCCTGTGGTAGCTGATAACAATTTCATGAAATTTCGTCTCATTTATGTTCAGAAATTTCTAAGGGTTGTAGTAACTCACTAACATGACGGTGTTCTATCTTGAACCTACAGTAGGTCAGGCATCTAGATATGAACATAGCTGCATTAATGTGTGATGCAGATTCTATCAAAGTTTTGTCTGGGAATATGCAACATTCTGGTGGAAATATGGTTGAATAATCATAAAACATTTTTTTAGTGAGACCTGTCGGCAATTTCTGCGGTAGTAGTCAATTGAGTTCTAGAAAATTTTGTACTTCGTTCAAAGTCGTCAGTCGGGACTATCAGGTGATGGCCTTCACCTTCACAACATTGTTTGAAACTTCTTTCTGCTAAGGTAGAATGGCTCAGAAATGCCACCTTGTTCAATTAGAATTCATATTTGGGAAGCTGTATATAAAATTTTCTCCTATCGAAGATTCTGTACAACTGTGAGAAGATGATTCTCATGTTCTTCTCTAGAATTTAGCATATGAGAATGTGATCAATGAATATACTGACGATTTTGTCTGCGAAGTCGTAAAAGAAAATTTATTCATAAATTTCATACTATAGTTGGGGCATTAGGGAGCCCAGACGTATAAGTCAAAATTTTATAGAGACTATGACGTGTTCAAAGAAATTTGAAAAATATCATGTTCTTCTCTCACCACTTCTGGTGGCATGGTCGCGAATTGTTTTGGAAAATATTTAAGATATCGTAGCAGGTCAGGTAAACCTGCTATTTATGGAATGAGCATTCATTAAGAATGGTGATCTTGTAAAAATATTCAGTGGTCGATACATGATCTCATGATACCGGTCTTCTTCCTGATAGACAGAAACGACACACTTCCAGGTAGTACGCCAGCGCGAATAAAGCCTCATTCCGGTAATCCATGCAGCAAATGATGCAACCCTTTCAACTTAGATGCAACTCTGGAATAAAGAGTTTTGGAAACTGATGAGATGGCACTTATACATGATCTCATCGTTCTTTTCGGGCTTTAAATGCATAAAAATGTCATAAAATATCATATATATATGCTTGTGTTTGTTTACTTGTGTATTTTAGGTATGGATATCGTGAAAAAGACAAAAGATCACAAGAAACAAGGAAAAACGGACACGAGAAACGAAGCCGTACAAGGAACCGGGGCCCTAGTTCATGAATTATCCAACAATTACCCTTGAAGATTTAAAGATATGCAAGATTGATCCTCAAACAATGAAGAAATGACACTTAAAACCCTAGTGAATTCATAATTACAAGTTTGGTCCCTTAAGTTTGTCAAAATTGCAAAAAGGTCCTTCAACTTTGAAGAAATGGCAAGATTAGTCCCTCAACTATTCAAGATTGTCATTAATGGTCCCTCATGAAGTCAAAGTTACATTGAAGACCTTTGAAGATCAACAAAGTCCAAAACCAGTCCTTCAATTATGAAAACATGGCAAAAATAACCCTTTATATCTTTTTGGAAAAGTTTTGTGCCAAAAGTGTGAAGATGGAAACTTAAACAACAAAGGGATGCGTTTATTTGAGCTGAAAAACTTGTTTTACAATTTTTCCCAAAGAACAAGGACCAAAGTTGTGCAAGTTAAACATTTAAAACGAATTTGCGCCAAACAAACACCTTTCCCCCAAAATCGGATCAAAACCTTACTTTTTACCATTCATCACACCCAGTTTTTACATCACTTAAAACAAAGGGTAAATTTCAATTAACCCTTCCCACACTCGATTCACACATGCAGAAACAAAACCCACACACAAAACCCTCAACCCCATTACCCAATGGACCCCACACTCAACCTCATACACCAAAGAAAACGCAACTTATTCCCCAAGGACTGCCACGTGTCAGGATCAACGGCTAAGACTCCTAGCTTAACCCCAAAGCTAAGATAAACGTCTATGATCATTTTGGACAACTCATATCAAGGATTCGTCTAGAATCATTTGAGGACAATACTGGAATTCACTTCTAGGGTTTGTGAATAGTGTTAGCTTAGCGTATGCCTATAAAAGGAGACCTCAACCTGTAAGAGTCTTTTTGTTCCAGATTTTGGCTATCAATCTTTGTAGTTCCTTTTTAAGTTAAATAAAATTTGAATTTCATAAAATCTTTGAGTTCTCTTTTGTGTTTATTAAAAGTTGGTGTTAGAATAACCTTAATCTGAGTTCCATTTGATCATTAAGACCTACCTTAATCTTGTGGTTAAGGCACGTCTTTGTTTGAGGTTTTCAAGGTTCAAAATCCTTGAAATCCTAGTTTCTGTTTTGGGTTATATACTTGTACTAACCCTTAGCCAAAAGCCTTAAGCTCCTTCAAGCTTGTTGACACCAAGCCTGAGAAGAGTTATAAGCTCTTGGTTGAGTTGTTTGCTTATTTGTGTTGAAGAAATTTCATAATCAAATCCTTGTTCTACTTTGAACATCAGCATGATTTGATCTTCCTTCTTGAAGAACCTTGGTCTTGTTCTAGTTGTTGAACAGGGTCTAAGGAGCATAGCTGGCCCTCCTAGGATGTTGTGGAGGGCAGGTATAATCCCTTGATTAAATTTCCTCTAAACTTTCATGTTACTGCCTATTTTGGATTTGGTGCTTTGATTTTGTGTTCTTGCGTTTGAGGTTGTGATCTTAGTGTTTGATTCTGTTAGTTGTCACCTAGGAAGGGTTTTTGATTCATAAAAACAGTAGGTTATTAGTTAAAATCACAAGTTGCTTTGACAAATGGTAGATTAAGGGTTGTTTGGGATAACAGCTTGATTTGGATTTGTGTGATTTTGAGTTGATGCTTTGTGGTGCATTGTGTTGGAACCTGTTTCATAAGTGTTAAGTATCATTTGTCTGCAAGTTTTGTGGTTTGAAACACCTAGATCCTAAAAAGGGCTATAAAATCTTGTTTACTTGATAAAATTGGTTGTGGTTTAAGGGACACCTAGATCTAATCATAGACTAGGGCTAACAAGTGATTAAACCTAGTTAATAACACCAGGGAAAGAAATTTGGATGCTTGAAATTGGATTTGTGGTCAATTAGATCAGCAAAAGTTTCTGCATATTCTACTTGTGCTTATCAGTAACTGTTGGTGCTTGAATCTGCTTATTTACTTTGATCTATTGCTTGAAACAAGTTTATTTGTGCTTATTAAACTTTATTATAGCTTGTGTATGCATTTGGTTCAATTTGGCTGGCTTATTCATGCTAAAACTGCTTATTTGTTCATAACTGCTTAATATCAAGGTCTGTGCAATATCTGTAGACTGTTTGCTTATTCTGGGCTTATTGTGTGAAACAATTTGTGATTTCTTTGTTGATATAGACTCCTTGTGATTCACTGATCACAAGGGTGCCCTTGTTTCCATTTGAATCCAACTGGATCTCTCTAAAAAGCTTGGTCAAATAGTCAAAGCAGTGGGAACTCCTTTCCCCTGCTGCTAGCCACTGCTAGTGTATTTTGGTGTTCAGCTTATCAATAAGCTATAATAGCTTATTTTAACCAGCAACAACTTAGATTTTGTAATATGTGCTCATTATTTGACCCATTTGTTCATACTGGAGCATTTGGTGTGTTGACTTTAGGTTTGACTAGAAAACCAACTTAATTGACTTTTTCATAAGTGCTTATTGGCTTATTCTCGCTTTTTGGTGTTGCTTATTGGAATTTTGTTGATTGTTTTGGCTTATTGAAGTCATTTGTGACATTTTGCAAGTTGAATCAAGTCCTAAGGTGCCCTAAATCTCAAACCCGACTATTTTGTCGTTTTGTGGATTTGTACTTTGCTTATTTCTGGCTTATTGAGTGTGCTTTTTCAAAATTTCTTTTTACAGATCTCTTTAGCATCCCAAAAGAAGGTTGTGTGTCAAATTAGAGCTTATGGCATTAGCTTATTGCTTAATAGGCTAAATGGCCCAATAAGGATAAGCTGTTTGCTTAATAAGCTGTGATAAGCTCACTTTCAGCTTTTGGGCCTTCAGAGTTTTGTGTTTAGAATTAAATTTTGAGTCAGATGGGGCTTTTCCAAGTCAATTGGGCCAAGTTTGACTTTTTGGGCTAAAAAGCCCATTTGTGTTGACTGATTTTGGTTTTGGCCCATTTGAGGGCCCAATAGGGGTATTCTACTCTTTTCACTTTCATTTTCTGTTTAATTAGGTTAAAATAAACTAGTTTTCAAGTTTTTAGAATTTTTTATAATTTTTGGATTTTTAATATTATTTTAATATTATTTTATTATTATTTTTCAAATTTCACATTTTTGCACTTTTTACATTTTTCTTAGCTTAAATACATTAAAATAGGAATTTTGCAACTTTTAGATTAATTTTATCATCTTTAGATTAATTTTTATAATTATTTTAGGTTTTAATAGTTTTTAAATCATTTTAAATAGTTTTTCTTAGTTTAAAAATTTCTAAAAATAGTTTTTAATCTTTTTAGGTCATTTTAGAGGTTTACCAATTGAAAAATCTTTATTTGGGCTTTTTAATAATTAATTTGATTTTTAGGGCTTTAATTAGCATTTAAAATATGAATATTTAATTAATTAAAAGGTTTGAAAAAGTTTTGATCATTGGTAAACTCTTAGTTTATTTATTTTGATTTTTGGTGAATTTTTGGCAGTTTTTAGAAATAATTTTTATTTTAGCTTATTTTACGGTTTTACGTGTAGTCGTCGTAGTAATTAATTTCACGTCTTCATCATTCTCTTTACTCATCCCTTTCTAACCAATATTAATCGCAAACCTTGCTACATTTTATTCACACACATATACCTCCTTGGGAAATGAACTTCATTTGGTCATTAGTGCTTGATTTTCCTAAATCATCACTTAATATTTACCACTTTTACGCCTTTTTCTTAAAAGGTCATATTTGACTACAATCACTTTGTATCCCGTGAAAAGGACAAAAGATCACAAGAAACAAGGAAAAACGGACACGAGAAACGAAGCCGTACAAGGAACCGGGCCCTAGTTCATGAATTATCCAACAATTACCCTTGAAGATTTGAAGATATGCAAGATTGATCCTCAAATAATGAAGAAATGACACTTAAAACCCTTGTGAATTCATAATTACAAGTTTGGTCCCATAAGTTTGTCAAAATTGCAAAAGGTCCTTCAACTTTGAAGAAATGGCAAGATTAGTCCCTCAACTATTCAAGATTGTCATTAATGGTCCTTCATGAAGTCAAAGTTACATTGAAGACCTTTGAAGATCAACAAAGTCCAAAACCAGTCCTTCAATTATGAAAACATGGCAAAAATAACCCTTTATATCTTTTTGGAAAATTTTGTGCCAAAAGTGTGAAGATGGAAACTTAAACAACAAAGGGATGCGTTTATTTGAGCTGAAAAACTTGTTTTACAATTTTTCCCAAAGAACAAGGACCAAAGTTGTGCAAGTTAAACATTTAAAACGAATTTGCGCCAAACAGACACCTTTCCCCCAAAATCGGATCAAAACCTTACTGTTTACCATTCATCCCACCCAGTTTTTACATCACTTAAAACAAAGGGTAAATTTCAATTAACCCTTCCCACACTCGATTCACACATGCAGAAACAAAACCCACACACAAAACCCTCAACCCCATTACCCAATGGACCCCACACTCAACCTCATACACCAAAGAAAACGCAACTTATTCCCCAAGGACTGCCACGTGTCAGGATCAACGGCTAAGACTCCTAGCTTAACCCCAAAGCTAAGATAAACGTCTATGATCATTTTGGACAACTCATATCAAGGATTCGTCTAGAAGCATTTGAGGACAATACTGGAAATTCACTTCTAGGGTTTGTGAATAGTGTTAGCTTAGCATATGCCTATAAAAGGAGACCTCAACCTGTGAGAGTCTTTTTGTTCCAGATTTTAGCTATCAATCTTTGTAATTCCTTTTTAAGTTAAATAAAATTTTAATTTCATAAAATCTTTGAGTTCTCTTTTGTGTTTATTAAAAGTTGGTGTTAGAATAGCCTTAATCTGAGTTCCATTTGATCATTAAGACCTACCTTAATCTTGTGGTTAAGGCACGTCTTTGTTTGAAGGTTTTCAAGGTTCAAAATCCTTGAAATCCTAGTTTCTGTTTTGGGTTATATACTTGTACTAACCCTTAGACAAAAACCTTAAGCTCCTTCAAGCTTGTTGACACCAAGCCTGAGAAGAGCTATAAGCTCTTGGTTGAGTTGGTTGCTTATTTGTGTTGAAGAAATTTCATAATCAAATCCTTGTTCTACTTTGAACATCAGCAGAATTTGATCTTCCTTCTTGAAGAACCTTGGTCTTGTTCTAGTGGTTGAACAGGGTCCAAGGAGCATAGTTGGCCCTCCTAGGATGTTGTGGAGGGCAGGTATAATCCCTTGATTAAGTTTCCTCTAAAATTTCATGTTACTGCCTGTTTTGGATTTGGTTCTTTGATTTTGTGTTCTTGTGTTTAAGGTTGTGATCTTAGTGTTTGATTCTGTTAGTTGTCACCTAGGAAGTGTTTTTGATTCATAAAATCAGTAGGTTATTAGTTAAAATCACAAGTTGCTTTGAAAAATGGTAGATTAAGGGTTGTTTGGGATAACAGCTTGATTTGGATTTGTGTGATTTTGAGTTGATGCTTTGTGGTGCATTGTGTTGGAACATGTTTCATAAGTGTTAAGTATCATTTGTCTGCAAGTTTTGTTGTTTGAAACACCTAGATCCTAAAAAGGGCTATAAAATCTTGTTTACTTGATAAAATTGGTTGTGGTTTAAGGGATACCTAGATCTAATCATAGACTAGGGCTAACAAGTGATTAAACCTAGTTAATAACACCAGGGAAAGAGATTTGGATGCTTGAAATTGGATTTGTGGTCAATTAGATCAGTAAAAGTTTCTTCATATTCTACTTGTGCTTATCAGTAACTGTTGGTGCTTGAATCTGCTTATTTACTTTGATCCATTTCTTGAAACAAGTTTATTTGTGCTTATTGGACTTTATTATAGCTTGTGTATGCATTTGGTTCAATTTGGCTGGCTTATTCATGCTAAAACTGCTTATTTGTTCATAACTGCTTAATATCAAGGTCTGTGCAATATCTGTGGACTGTTTGCTTATTCTGGGCTTATTGTGTGAACCAATTTGTGATTTCTTTATTGATATAGACTCCTTGTGATTCACTGATCACAAGGGTGCCCTTGTTTCCATTTGAATCCAACTGGATCTCTCTAAAAAGCTTGGTCAAATAGTCAAAGCAGTGGGAACTCCTTTCCCCTGCTGCTAGCCACTGCTAGTGTATTTTAGTGTTCAGCTTATCAATAAGCTATAATAGTGATGTTGGAGTTTTTACCACTCTTTAGGAAAAGAGCAATAAATAGGGCAAGTGAGCACGACGATTTAGGAAAACCGTGTGTGTAAGACCCTAAAAGTGAGTTCGTTCTCGAGGAGGCTAGTGCGTTGTGTATTGAATTGATATTGATTTGTGATTATATGATTGAGAAAGAAATGGGATTAGAAGAGAAAGACGGTTACAAAGACGGATTAAACTAAGACGAAAAAGGCGAACACGCAAAACCGTAAATAGTGCCAAAATTAAAATTTTAACCTAAAAATTCCTAAAAATTTCTAAAAATCCCCAATAATATTCTAAGAGTTTACAAAAAATCCAAACTTGCTAAAACCTTTTAATTAATTCAATAATGACTTTTTAATGCTAATTAAAGCCCTAAAAATCACAATTAATTATTAAAAAGCCCTAAACAAGATCTAATAGTTTGTAAACCTCAAAAATATCCTAATTAAGCTAAAAACTATTTTTAAAAATTTTAAAACCAAATTAAACTATTTTTAAACACTTAAAAACTATTAAAATCACTTAAATCTTAAATTAATTCTAGAAATTAATTGAAAAGTCCTAAAAATATTTGGAAAGTGACAAAACTCCTAATTAAGTGTCCTTAACCTAGGAAAAATGTAAAAACTAAAAAAAAATCAAACTTCAATTTTTAGTAATAAAATAATATTAAAATAATCAAAAAAATTCAAAGTTCATAAAAAAATTCTAAAAAATACCAAAAATCTAGAATAATGTAACTAAGACAAAAATGCAATTAAAATTTTCTGAAACCTATTTAATAATTTAATATGAAATTTTAAAGTTAGCTAAAAACCCTAAAATCCAATAAAATAAAAAATAAGCTAAATTGAAAACTTAAAAAGCTGTAAACCTCAAAATATAATTCAAAACCTAAAAACTATTTTTTCAGATTTTTAAATTACCTTTTTCTATTTTTTAATGACTTTTTAAAATTAAAACTTAAAATAATCCTAGAAAATTAATTAATAAAACGAAAAATAAACTTTTTAAACAGAAAAGTCCTAAAACCTAATACAAACCTAAGAAAAATGCTAAACAGTGAAAACCTCAAAGAAATAAGCAGAAATAAGCTTATGAATAAGCTGTTAGCTAAAATAAGCTACAAAACAAATGCCCTTAAGTAATTAATGAAATGAACCTTGTGCATAGAAAAGCACTTGGATCACTGGTTAACACGTATAGTCCTCCAACGAGGGGTCCCGTGTTCGAGCCCAGGCCAAGGAGCTTTTTGCAAAAAAAATTTTTTTTTTTTTTTTACTTTAAAACTTAATCTAGTAACTTAAATCACTCCAAAACTCACTTAACCAAAGAAAATAAACAAGAATCAAAGCCTATGAGACCAAAAACATGCCCAGATGTGAACTTTGTTTCTGATGAACACAAGTGATTTCTTCACTTGTGCAGATTGGATCAAGAGGACTTAATCCTTGATTTTGGTGTTGTTTTTGGTGGACAAATGGCACCCCTACACTCAGTTGGATTGTAGGGAGTCAATACAAACAAAAAAACAAGCACAAGAGATCACACAAAATCAATCCAAATGAGCAAACAAGTTCTGATAAAGGCTATGTTGACTGATGAGTATTGACACCTAAATTACTTGCATAAAAACGAATTTCCAAGGCTCAAATCTTGCAAATAAGATCACAAACTGACATACAATTGATTCACAATCCTCAAATGACCTAAATCTAGCAGTATATCAATTTCGATGCACAAATTCACACAATTTCAGTCACTAAAAGCAGTTAGCTGATTTTTACCATTTTTTCAAAATTTTAAGCATGCAAATGTTTAAAAACCCTTCCAAGGTGAAAGCCAATAGCATGTATCATCCACTATCAACCAAAGGAGAATGTCTAACCAAGTTTCACACAAGATTAACAACAACTTGACCAACTAAAAACCTATTCCAAACACCCCTTAATATCTGCAAATCAAAAATTTAACAAGCAGTCCTACTCAAATCTAATCCAAACTGAATCAAGATACTTCTAACAAGCATACAAACATAAATTGAGCACAAACTAACACTTAAACACTTAGCATGCAAATCACACATAAACTGAAAATTTCTTTCAAAACTGAAAAAGGTCAAGTAAGCTACCTTGTTGGGCCTACATCCAGGCCCAACAGTGACTGAATAGTCACCTCCTACAAGCTCGGGCTTGTGCTGACTTTTGGTAAGATAATTATGAAGGATTTCTTTAAAAAAAATGGATAGAGATGGCTCTTGTTTTGAACCTACTAAGAACAAACCATAACAACAAAAGTGACCTGGTATGAGAGCCAATGAGCTATAAGAATGACTTATTGACAAGTCTCCTTATAGCTTATAGATTTTTAAATGAAACAGTGATGTTAAAAACTGGTTTTTAAGGC
This sequence comes from Glebionis coronaria, assembly GCA_025667525.1. Lineage (NCBI taxonomy): Eukaryota > Viridiplantae > Streptophyta > Magnoliopsida > Asterales > Asteraceae > Glebionis > Glebionis coronaria. The sequence continues at coordinate 153,834,273 of CM046878.1, forward strand.
TTTCTGAAAATTTCCAATGAAACTTAAATCAACAAATACCTCAAACCTTACTTGAGCTTGATATTCAACAAGAATATCAGGCTCATGTAATCAGTTTAAAGCACTTGGAATGGTAAATTAAAACTGGTCAAACTTGAGTCTCCAAACAACACAAAAACAGGAAATGAAAATTTTTAACTTGAAAACTTAAAAATGCAAAATGAAAAGTAAGAGGGCTCTTTTGTTTCTCGTCAACAACTCAACACCATTTCATTTCATTAAATAAAACTGGATTTACAAGGCTATGACCTAGGAGAAGGAAAAAAGAACAGGTAAACTAAAGTCCTATCATGCCTTTATATAATAGGCTACAAATGCTTCTAGAACTGAATAGAACTCTAAAACCCTAATAACTTGAACTTCCCAAGCTACCCTTGGACGAATATTTGAAGATGCCAGTTAGATGCCATTTTTTGAACTTGTCAAAAGCCCATGTGATGATTCTTGGACGTTTGTGAGATGCCAACAGTGAAAAAGAGGATCTTGGTCGTCCATTTTGCCTTTGGGAGCACGAAAAAGCTGTGAGTTGTTGATCTTGCTGTCATCTTTTTGTTTGGGAGTGAATAGTGGGGCAGGGGAGGGTGGCACAAGCATGTGAGGTGATGGTGATGGGAGTTTAAGGGTGGTTTTAGGTTTAAGTGATGGTTAATCATGGATCTGGAGCAAATAAACAAAAAACCCTTTGATTTGATAAGTGTTCATCCTGGGGATTATTAGGTTTTAAGGGTGGATTAGGGGGTGGTTTAATCCGGTTTTGGTTTAATGAGTTTTTAAATAAATGTTTGGAGGGAAGGGATTAATTAGGTTAATTGGTGTGGGTGGAAAGCAGACATGGAGAGGAGGTGGTTTGTAATTGGTTAATGGGTGTGAGTGGGTGATGTGGCATGCTATGAGTGGAGGGTTTAGGTTTGGTTGTCTGGCAGGTTTGACCCCCCTATTTTCACTCTTTCTTCATGTTGTATAAAATGGCTATCAACGCCACTTTTACACATAACAACTTTGGGAAGTTGGCAGTTTTGGCACAAAAACTTTATAAGTTTGAAACAAGGACTAAACATGTAAATTCTTCAATATTCAAGGGCTGTCCTTGACATGTCTTCATACTTTAAGGCTTTGACTTGTTTGTTGACTTCTTGGAGGACCATTATTGACAATTTAGTTTTGTTGAGGGACTAAATTTGCCAATTCTTCAAAGTTAAGGGTCCTTTTTGTAATTTTGACAAACTTTAGGGACCAAACTTGTAATTATGAAGATACAAGGGTATAAAGTGTCAATTCTTCAAACTTGGAGGACCAATCTTCATAATTCTTCAAATCTTCAAGGGTTTTCTTTGGAAAATTCTTCATTAGGGCTTGGTTCATCGTGCGGCCGCGTTTCCCGTGTTCGTTTTTGACTGATTCTTGTGATCTTTTGTCATTTTCTCAATATCCGTACCTAAAATACACAAGCAACAAACACAAGCATATATTTGGGTATTTTGATGATATTTAATGCATTTTAAGCCCTATTTGGACGATGAGACTATGTATAAAAGCAGTCTCATCACTCCCCCATACTAAACCATTGTCGTGCCCTCACGCAATGCTAGAATAAAGTATCGTAGCATCTCCAAAATTCATTTTATTCACTTTATTGAAATGATAAACTAGCTATACTACTACTATTGCTACTACTTGTGTTTTAGACATAATGTATGATTTTCATCGCAAAATGGGACGTTTAGGTTCATAGAATAAGAACACGTGAATGCTTCGTTAGAAATAATTTCATCGTCCTCGATTTTCACTCCAATTCCATGCCAAGCGTGCAACGAGATCATTGTCAGTATAAGTTAGTAATGCTAACACTACTCATATGCCCTAATCACGTACTTATCCTCCCATTATTCCTAAGTTGTATCTCTTATATTTTATTTTGTCTTGAATGTTTCACGTGGATACATTGTTTGACTTATGCGATAATAGAGATTTAGGTCTAAAAATAGAGTCCTAACGGTGTAACTAAGACCATCAAATCAATAACCCCTCCTAATAGACAACGATGTTAAAAAATTAAGTTGACAAGAAGAATCGATAAACACGGTTTTATAACGGTTTTAAACATGAGACTTATTACCAAGACTTTTATACGCCCCCTAACGGAAGGGCCTTATTATCTTTGGTTTACCTCCATCTTTTATTCAACTTCGCCATGAAGCTTTTATTATGACTTCGGTCTTGCCTTGCCTTTTATTATCCGCCTCATCGGTGGTTTTATTAGCCAAAGACGTATATCCTCACGCTAATGCAAATTTTGGATCTTCAAAGCTTCGAAGATTAAGGCTTAATTCACTTTCAATTTTGCATAGATTTTTCGGCCTTGTGGGGCTTCAAATTGTTTGCTAGATTTAGGTGAGCACTTGAAATCTTATTATTGGGTGAAGCTTTCGATTATTAGGGTGCCAATACTTCAAAACCGTGACGCTGGCGATACCTTAATGTCTTCCCAATTTAATTACACGGAAGCTACTAGAAAAGACTAGAAACCCAACAATCCTAACTAAACCGCTAAGTCAATATTTATTAAGCAAAAAATATTTACAAGCGAAGGGAGAATAAGCAAACAACGAGAACATATGAGTTTTTGAAAGAATACGAGTACTCTACGTTTAGCATAGTAACTTATAACTAACTCTATCATTTCTCGTCCTCATTTAAGAGACTTAGCCTAATGTGTAGTTAAGGAATCAAAGCTAAGTGCTCAACACGCACGGTCGAGTTAAAAATTACTCTTATTCTCGCCATCAGAAAATCTACATTCGTGTCTTCAAACACTTATAAAACATGAGAAAATTTTAAAATTTGGCCATTTTTAGCCTTATTTTGCAACAAAACGATAAACAAAAAGATAAACTTTGGAAATCGTGAAGGTTTGGCAAGGCAAGTATCTATTCACCCCCCATACTAAAGTTAAACATTGTCCTCAATGTTTCGAGTCTAGGGGTGCAAACACCCCCATACAAGAGACGTTGTCGAATGCCTAATCTAGCATGGAAAGGGTGTAACCATTAAATTAATAGCCGTTTATGAAGTGTGCTAAAAACCTAAGGTTAGAACATCAAAGGATATATCATGGATATTGAGAAATGTCTCCAAAGCAAACGATCGAGTGCTCCCATAAAACGAACACGAGAGGCTCCAATCGTGAAGATCATGATCTAAAAACCACATATCACAAACAACCACGGAACAAAGGTTGGAAGGGCACAAATCCCCACACGTAAGCTACATTAGAAAGCGATAATATGTACATAGGATAAGCATGGGACTCCCCCACGAGGCACCTCGTTTTTGATTACCGAGTCATGAGCTCGACTCGATCCCCTCAATACTAATTATCATTGGGGAAGGTGACTTGGTCGAGGTAGTTCAAGGATGGAACTTCCCCGCCAAAGTAGTGCTTCAACCTATGTCCATTCACCTTGAAGTTAGGACCATCATCTTGAGCTAGCTCGATGGTCCCATACAGAAACACTTGAGTCACGGTGAATGGACCGGACCAACGGGATTTCAACTTACCGGAAAAGATTTTCAATCTTGAATTAAAAAGCAAAACTTGATCCCCAATGTTAAAACCCCGGTTTTTAATTTTAGAATCATGCAACTTTTTAGTTTTTTCTTTGTAAATCAATGAATTTTCATAAGCAATATCCCTCAATTCATCCAATTCATTTAATTGCATTTTCCGGTGTTTTCCCGCGGTCTCCATGTCATCATTACAATGCTTTAGGGCCCAATAAGCCTTGTGTTCTAACTCGATAGGCAAATGACAATTCTTTCCATACACAAGCTTATAGGGAGTGCACCCAATGGGCGTCTTATGAGCGGTCCTAAAGGCCCATAAAGCATCGTCCAACTTATCCGACCATGATTGTCGGTTCTCTCCAACGGATCTCTCCAAAATCCTCTTCAAAGCTCGGTTTGAAACCTCGACTTGCCCACTCGTTTGTGGGTGATAAGCCGTAGAAAGCCGATGTGTAACCCCATATTTCCTTAGAACCCTTTCAAATTGGTCGTTACAAAAATGGGTTCCACGATCGCTTATGATAGCACGAGGGGTTCCAAACCGAGAAAACAATTGCTTCAAAAACTTGACTACCACACGAGCATCATTGGTGGGCAAGGCCTTGGCCTCCACCCACTTAGAAAGGTAGTCAACCGCAACGAGAATGTACTTATTACCACGAGATGATGGGCGTCAAAGATCTCACATACTTGAATGATATTTTGTGGCATTTCATCTTTTTGTGAGGCTTTTCCTTGTCGTTGGCATGCATCACACGACTTCACAAGATCTTGTGCATCTCGGTAAATAGTAGGCCAAAAGAAGCCGGCATCAAACACTTTTTTAGCCGTGAGATTAGCACCGTGGTGACCACCCGTGGGTCCCTCATGGCAAGCTCTAAGGATGTTAGAAGCTTCGGTGCCAAATACACAACGTCGGATGATTTGATCCGCACAAGTTCGAAACAAGTAAGGGTCGTTCCAAAAGTAGAACATGAACACGAAAGAATTTTCGTTTTTGTTGAGTCGTCATACCCTTAATGATGAAGTTACCCGCATGGTAATTTGCAAAATCCGCAAACCATGGGGTGGAAGAATCAAGCTTAGAATTCACTACACCAAGTGTCTCGAGCGGAAATGTTTCGGTGATTTCCTTGGGCTCGTAAACACTTTGGTGAGGATCTTCCAAACGAGAAAGATGATCGGCTGCTAGATTCTCGGCTCCTTTTTTGTCAATGATGGTGTGATCAAATTCTTGAAGGAGGAGAATCCAATGAAGTAATCTCGGCTTAGCATCTTGCTTTGCCATGAGATACTTAATAGCCGAATGGTCCGTATACACTATGCATTTCGTCAAGACGAGATAAGGCCGGAATTTCTCAAATGCATACACCACGGCAAGGAACTCCTTTTCCGTTGTAGTGTATTTAAGTTGAGCCTCGGTCATCGTCTTGCTAGCATAGTGAATAGGCAAGAAGTGCTTATCATGACGTTGCCCCAAAACGGCCCCAATAGCGTAATCACTAGCATCACACATGAGTTCAAAGGGGAGGTTCCAATTGGGAGCAACAAGAATGGGAGCTTCGGTAAGTTTCCTCTTAAGGATTTCAAAGGCTCGTACACAATCTTCGTCAAAGACAAAACGTGCCTCTTTTTCAAGAAGATGTGTAATAGGTCGAGAAATCTTTGAAAAGTCCTTGATGAATCGACGATAAAAGCCCGCGTGGCCTAGGAAACTCCTAACTCCCTTGACGGTTTTGGGATGAGGTAATTTGGCGATGACGTCTACCTTAGCTTGATCTACCTCAATCCACGCTTTTGAGACCTTGTTCCCTAAGACGATTCCACTCTTAACCATAAAATGACATTTTTCCCAATTGAGCACAAGGTTGGTTTCCTCACAACGTTTTAACATTCTCTCTAGGTTCGACAAACACGAAGTGAAAGAATCACCAAATACAGAAAAGTCATCCATGAAGACTTCCATCTTCTTCTCGATCATGTCATGAAAAATAGCCATCATGCACCTTTGAAAGGTTCCCGATGCATTGCAAAGTCCGAATGGCATTCTACGATAGGCAAACGTTCCATATGGACACGTAAACGTAGTTTTTTCTTGATCACGAGGATCGATGGGAATTTGGAAGTAACCGGAAAAACCATCTAAAAAGCAATAGAAATCGTTTCCCGCTAGACGCTCCAACATTTGGTCCATGAAGGGCAAGGGAAAATGGTCTTTTCGAGTGGCTTCATTCAACTTTCGATAGTCAATACACACTCTCCATCCGGTCACGAGTCTAGTGGGAATCAACTCGTTGGCATCGTTTGGCACAACGGTCATCCCTCCCTTTTTAGGGACACAATGAATAGGACTCACCCAAGGGCTATCGGAAATAGGGTAAATCATTCCCGCGTCAAGGAGTTTAAGGACCTCTTTTTTATGACGTCGTGAATTTTGGGGTTCACCCTCCTTTGACTTTGGATTGTGGGCTTGAAATCCTCCTCCATTAAGATTTTGTGGGTACAAAACTTGGGAGCGATTCCCTTAATGTCGGATAACTTCCACGCAATCGCCCCTTTGTGGTCCTTTAGAACATCGACAAGTGCGGTTTTTTCATCATTCGAAAGATCCTTCACAATAATAACCGGCAACTTGTCGTCCTCCTCCAGATAGACATATTCGAGGTGAGGAGGTAAATCTTTCAACTCGAGGATAGGTGGTTCCTCAAGTGAAGATTTGGGCTCGATACTCATAACCTCCTCGGGTGGAGGAAATGGGAAATCGTTAAGAAAATCCTTGATAATCGAGAAGTCCTCATCGTTGTCGAGGTCTTCGTCACAAGTACGTGGAACATTGCATTCTTCCAACGTAAAACCACCACCTTCAAATGGAGTGAAGGTTGGTGTCGAATTATCAAGAATTGGATCTAACATAGTGGGATTGCCACTAGTTTCTTCATCACCAAACCCTAAAACTTCTTGTGAAAATTCCTCGCAAACCACGTCGATCATATCAACGAGGTTTATGGTAGCAACAAAATAGACATGAGAAAGTTGAGAATTTTGAGTTGCGTTTATAACAAGTTCCTCGTCGTTGAAACGTAAGGTGATCTTTCTAGCATGCACATCAATTAAAGCCATAGACGTATCTAAAAACGAACGACCTAAAATAAGAGGAACTTGACGATCCGTGGGGATATCAACAACGATAAAGTCTACGGGATAGTAGAACTTCCCCACTTTCACAAAAACGTCTTCCGCCAAACCACATGCACGAATTGTGGAATGGTCGGCCAACTCAATAGACATTAGTGAAGGAGTAAGATTAGGAAGATTGAGCGACTTGAAGATTGCAAGTGGCATCAAATTAATGCTAGCACCAAGATCGGCCAAGGCATAGCATTCTTCCATATCTTGAATTGCACAAGGGATCAAAAATTTACCGGGATCACCGACTTTTTGAGGTATGCGATTAAGATAAACCGACGAACAACTAGACAATTGATGCAATTTCTCCTTGTTGTTCAACATACTCTTAAAGTTAGCGGCAAATCGAGGCATCATGACCAAGGCATCGGCGAAACTCACATTAAGGTGCAACTCACGAAACATTTTCATAAAAAGCTCAAATTGGTAGTTGTCGCGCTCTTGTCGTTTCTCCTTCCTAAGTCTCGATGGGTAAGGCAAGGGTGGTGTGGGTTGGGGCATAGGCATAGCCTTTGGAATCTCGGGTTCCAATGTTGGTAAAGGGTCGACCGTAGGTATGGCATGAGCGGTACTTTGTGGGCTTGAAATATGCTCCTTTTCGACCACCACCTCGGGTTCTTCCTCAATTTCCTCCACCGTTGGAGTAATTGGTTGAGGATTCGGTTCTTTAAGTGTCTTACCACTTCGTGTGGTAATCACTTTCATCTCTCCCTTCGGGTTTGAAACGGTGTTACTAGGTAGACCACTCGAAGTAGATGCTTTGTTTCCCATGACGGCTTCTAAATTTGCATTAAGCTTAGCATCTTGACTATTAAACTTCAAATCTTGACTAGCGGCTTTTTGGTCAATTCTTTGTTCAAGCCTAGCATGACTTTGTTCAATTTTATTGTTTTGACCTCTAATTTGATTGGCAAAATCATTTTTCAACTCATTTCTCATGTTAAGATTTTCCTTCACAAAATTTGCTAATTCCTTGGTGTTTTTAGCCGTGTCCCTAGCTTGACTAGCCAATTGCTCTTGAATGTTTTCCAAAATCTTATCATTTGCCGTGGCGTAATTCAAAAAGTCCATTGGAAGTTCTTTAGTGTAAACATTTTGAAGACCTTGACTTGTGTTTTGAAAATTACGGTTTTGGTTTTGATTTTGCAATTGGCTACTAGTTCCTTGATTTCCATAGTTGTTATTACCCTTAAAATTGTTCCTTTGATTGCTTTGGTAACCAACTTGATTGTTTCGATAATTGTTAGCATTTTGATTTGGTGGAAAACCCGGTGGAGTCAATTGATTAGTGCGAGGAACTTGACCGTTTTGGTTATAAGTTCCCGCGGCCGCGAAGGCACTCGAAGTGTTACCACCGTTGGTAATGCACTCGGAGTAATCGTGAGCTCCGCCACAATACATACAAGAAACCTCAACCGCTTTAATCGTAGCGGGAGTGGGTTGTTCACCAACTTTAAACTCAATTAACAATCCTTTCAACTTATCAAAAATCTTGTTCTCCAAATTAGCCTCGATTTGGCAAGCATCAACGGTGTGTGACAATGAAGGCGAAGGCGAAGACGAAGTCTTACGAACACCCGACGTGCTACGAGGACTATAGACCTTAGACCTATTCTCAATGATTAACAATGCTTCCTCGACCGTCTTACACAAAAAATTACCACCCGCGGCGGCATTAAGATAATCACGCTCATGATCGTTCAAGCCATTGTAAAACGTGTCAATTTGATGCAAGTCGGAAAAACCATGATGAGGACATTCGTGCAACATTTCCTTAAACCTATTCCAAGCCGTTGAAAAACTCTCATTATACTCTTGTGAAAACTTTGAAATCTCGTTTTTTAAGTGCGTAGTCTTAGAGGGCGGAAAAAATTGGTTCACGAATTTTGAAACGAGATCCTTCCACGTCAATATAGAATTGGGTGGCTCTTTCTCTAACCAAATTTTTGCGGGCCCCGCTAAGGAATACGGAAAAAGCTTCATCTTAATCGAGTCGTTTGAGACGTCCTTAAACTTGCAAGTGGCGGTGAGACGATTAAATTGGCGAATGTGGTTATGAGGGTTGTCCTTTTCGTCACCTCGAAACTTGTTGTTTTGAATCATGGACAACAAACCCGTCTTAACCTCAAAATTCTCCGCAAGGATAGCGGGAATCACAATCGCTTCTCCATAACCCTCGGTGGGTGCTTGAAGCAACTCCATCATAGTTCGATTAGCCATGGGTGCTTCTTTCACTATAATGGGTTCGTCAATAGGAGACTCATCACTAGAAGGAGTGGTGGATTTGTTTCTTCGTTTACGAGCACGTCTTGCTTTGGAGCGAGTTTGCATAAACGTCACGTACAACGAGAAGGCGAGAAAAGAAGATTCTTTTTGGTGTTTTTACTTTTTCAATTTTTTTGTGGTTTTTGATTGTTTTTACTTTTTTGGATTTTTGGAATGTATTAGGTAGACACAAATCTACAAATCTCCTCCTTAATCAAATCTCTCGATTAAGGAAGCCTCAAGGAATGAAAACGATCACGTGAAGTGAACGCCTTCGATGACTTTAGAACGATGGTGGAACACCAAATCGTTAAAGAGGGTTTAATCAATAGAAACCAAGAAAATATATATGATATGTAATAATACTTTGGGCGGCAAAACCCTCGATTAGCTTTCAAAATCAAAATACGCACAAGCAAGCGGAGGAAACGAGGCGGCGCGAAGCACTTAAGAGCCTTTTTCCTTTAGGTCGTGAAATACAACCGCCTTATACCCACCTTATAGTTTGTATTTCTCAAAATCGAGCTTCACGAAAGTATTTATCTATTTTTGCCTTTTTTCTTTGGTTTGAGATTCGAATACAATGATTGGGTAATGACCTACCAAGTCAAGGTTGTGATTTCTCACGTATTTGGAGTACTTGTAAATTTATTGTTCTACGTATACAATATAGTAATAGTATTCACAAAAAAACGAAAAACCGATAATACGTATTAGTAGAGTGCTACTAATACAATTAGCTATTATGGCTATATATAAAAACAACAATTGCTCAACCAAAACACAACACGCCTCCCCGGCAGCGGCGCCAAAATGATATTGGAGTTTTTACCACTCTTTAGGAAAAGAGCAATAAATAGGGCAAGTGAGCACGACGATTTAGGAAAACCGTGTGTGTAAGACCCTAAAAGTGAGTTCGTTCTCGAGGAGGCTAGTGCGTTGTGTATTGAATTGATATTGATTTGTGATTATATGATTGAGAAAGAAATGGGATTAGAAGAGAAAGACGGTTACAAAGACGGATTAAACTAAGACGAAAAAGGCGAACACGCAAAACCGTAAATAGTGCCATAATTAAAATTTTAACCTAAAAATTCCTAAAAATTTCTAAAAATCCCCAATAATATTCTAAGAGTTTACAAAAAATCCAAACTTGCTAAAACCTTTTAATTAATTCAATAATGACTTTTTAATGCTAATTAAAGCCCTAAAAATCACAATTAATTATTAAAAAGTCCTAAACAAGATCTAATAGTTTGTAAACCTCAAAAATATCCTAATTACGCTAAAAACTATTTTTAAAAATTTTAAAACCAAATTAAACTATTTTTAAACACTTAAAAACTATTAAAATCACTTAAATCTTAAATTAATTCTAGAAATTAATTGAAAAGTCCTAAAAATATTTGGAAAGTGACAAAACTCCTAATTAAGTGTCCTTAACCTAGGAAAAATGTAAAAACTAAAAAAAATCAAACTTCAATTTTTAGTAATAAAATAATATTAAAATAATCAAAAAAATTCAAAGTTCATAAAAAAATTCTAAAAAATTACCAAAAATCTAGAATAATGTAACTAAGACAAAAATGCAATTAAAATTTTCTGAAACCTATTTAATAATTTAATATTAAATTTTAAATTTAGCTAAAAACCCTAAAATCCAATAAAATAAAAAATAAGCTAAATTGAAAACTTAAAAAGCTGTAAACCTCAAAATATAATTCAAAACCTAAAAACTATTTTTTCAGATTTTTAAATTACCTTTTTCTATTTTTTAATGACTTTTTAAAATTAAAACTTAAAATAATCCTAGAAAATTAATTAATAAAAGGAAAAATAAACTTTTTAAACAGAAAAGTCCTAAAACCTAATACAAACCTAAGAAAAATGCTAAACAGTGAAAACCTCAAAGAAATAAGCAGAAATAAGCTTATGAATAAGTTGTTAGCTAAAATAAGCTACAAAACAAATGCCCTTAAGTAATTAATGAAATGAACCTTGTGCATAGAAAAGCACTTGGATCACTGGTTAACACGTATAGTCCTCCAACGAGGGGTCCCGTGTTCGAGCCCAGGCCAAGGAGCTTTTTGCAAAAACTTTTTCTTTTTTTTTTTACTTTAAAACTTAATCCAGTAACTTAAATCACTCCAAAACTCACTTAATCAAAGAAAATAAACAAGAATCAAAGCCTACGAGACCAAAAATGTGCCCAGATGTGAACTTTGTTTCTGATGAACACAAGTGATTTCTTCACTTGTGCAGATTGGATCAAGAGGACTTAATCCTTGATTTTGGTGTTGTTTTGGTGGACAAATGGCACCCCTACACTCAGTTGGAGTGTAGGGAGTCAATACAAACAAAAAAAAAGCACAAGAGATCACACAAAATCAATCCAAATGAGCAAACAAGTTCTGATAAAGGCTATGTTGACTGATGAGTATTGACACCTAAATTACTTGCATAAAAATGAATTTCCAAGGCTCAAATCTTGCAAATAAGCTCACAAACTGACATACAATTGATTCACAATCCTCAAATGACCTAAAATCTAGCAGTATATCAATTTTGATGCACAAATTCACACAATTTCAGTCACTAAAAGCAGTTAGCTGATTTTTACCATTTTTTCAAAATTTTAAGCATGCAAATGTTTAAAAACCCTTCCAAGGTGAAAGCCAATATCATGTATCATCCACTATCAACCAAAGGAGAATGTCTAACCAAGTTTCACACAAGATTAACAACAACTTGACCAACTAAAAACCTATTCCAAACACCCCTTAATATCTGCAAATCAAAAATTTAACAAGCAGTCCTACTCAAATCTAATCCAAACTGAATCAAGATACTTCTAACAAGCATACAAACATAAATTGAGCACAAACTAACACTTAAACTAACACTTAAACACTTAGCATGCAAATCACACATAAACTGAAAATTTCTTTCAAAACTGAAAAAGGTCAAGTAAGCTACCTTGTTGGGCCTACATCCAGGCCCAACAGTGACTGAATAGTCACCTCCTACAAGCTCGGGCTTGTGCTGACTTTTGGTAAGATGATTATGAAGGATTTCTTTAACAAAAAAATGGATAGAGATGGCTCTTGTTTTGAACCTGCTAAGAACAAACCATAACAACAAAAGTGACCTGGTATGAGAGCCAATGAGCTATAAGAATGACTTATTGACAAGTCTCCTTATAGCTTATAGCTTTTTAAATGAAACAGTGATGTTAAAAACTGGTTTTTAAGGCTTTCTGAAAATTTCCAATGAAACTTAAATCAACAAATACCTCAAACCTTACTTGAGCTTGATATTCAACAAGAATATCAGGCTCATGTAATCAGTTTAAAGCACTTGGAATGGTAATTTAAAACTGGTCAAACTTGAGTCTCCAAACAACACAAAAACAGGAAATGAAAATTTTTAACTTGAAAACTTAAAAATGCAAAATGAAAAGTAAGAGGGCTCTTTTGTTTCTCGTCAACAACTCAACACCATTTCATTTCATTAAATAAAACTGGATTTACAAGGCTATGACCTAGGAGAAGGAAAAAAGAACAGGTAAACTAAAGTCCTATCATGCCTTTATATAATAGGCTACAAATGCTTCTAGAACTGAATAGAACTCTAAAACCCTAATAACTTGAACTTCCCAAGCTACCCTTGGACGAATATTTGAAGATGCCAGTTAGATGCCATTTTTTGAACTTGTCAAGAGCCCATGTGATGATTCTTGGACGTTTGTGAGATGCCAGCAGTGAAAAAGAGGATCTTGGTCGTCCATTTTGCCTTTGGGAGCACGAAAATGCTGTGAGTTGTTGATCTTGCTGTCATCTTTTTGTTTGGGAGTGAATAGTGGGGCAGGGGAGGGTGGCACAAGCATGTGAGGTGATGGTGATGGGAGTTTAAGGGTGGTTTTAGGTTTAAGTGATGGTTAATCATGGATCTGGAGCAAATAAACAAAAAACCCTTTGATTTGATAAGTGTTCATCCTGGGGATTATTAGGGTTTAAGGGTGGATTAGGGGGTGGTTTAATCCGGTTTGGGTTTAATGAGTTTTTAAATAAATGTTTGGAGGGAAGGGATTAATTTAGGTTAATTGGTGTGGGTGGAAAGCAGACGTGGAGAGGAGGTGGTTTGTGATTGGTTAATGGGTGTGAGTGGGTGATGTGGCATGCTATGAGTGGAGGGTTTAGGTTTGGTTGTCTGGCAGGTTTGACCCCCCTATTTTCACTCTTTCTTCATGTTGTATAAAATGGATATCAACGCCACTTTTACACATAACAACTTTGGGAAGTTGGCAGTTTTGGCACAAAAAACTTTATAAGCTTGAAACAAGGACTAAACATGTAAATTCTTCAATATTCAAGGGCTGTCCTTGACATGTCTTCATACTTTAAGGCTTTGAATTGTTTGTTGACTTCTTGGAGGACCATTATTGACAATTTAGTTTTGTTGAGGGACTAAATTTGCCAATTCTTTAAAGTTAAGGGTCCTTTTTGTAATTTTGACAAACTTTAGGGACCAAACTTGTAATTATGAAGATACAAGGGTATAAAGTGTCAATTCTTCAAACTTGGAGGACCAATCTTCATAATTCTTCAAATCTTCAAGGGTTTTCTTTGGAAAATTCTTCATTAGGGCTTGGTTCATCGTGCGGCTTCGTTTCCCGTGTTCGTTTTTTACTGATTCTTGTGATCTTTTGTCATTTTCTCAATATCCGTACCTAAAATACACAAGAAACAAACACAAGCATATATTTGGGTATTTTGATGATATTTAATGCATTTTAAGCCCTATTTGGACGATGAGACTATGTATAAAAGCAGTCTCATCAAATAGCTTATTTTAACCAGCAACAACTTGGATTTTGTAATAGGTGCTCATTATTTGACCCATTTGTTCATACTGGAGCATTTGGTGTGTTGACTTTAGGGTTTGACTAGAAAACTAACTTAATTGACTTTTTCATAAGTGCTTATTGGCTTATTCTGGCTTTTTGTGTTGCTTATTGGAATTTTGTTGATTGTTTTGGCTTATTGAATTCATTTATGACATTTTGCAAGTTGAATCAAGTCCTGAGGTGCCCTAAATCTCAAACCCGACTATTTTGTCATTTTGTAGATTTGTACTTTGCTTATTTATGGCTTATTGAGTGTGCTTTTTCAAAATTTCTTTTTACAGATCTCTTTAGCATCCCAAAAGAAGGTTGTGTGTCAAATTAGAGCTTATGGCATTAGCTTATTGCTTAATGGGCTAAATGGCCCAATAAGGATAAGTTGTTTGCTTAATAAGCTATGAGAAGCTCACTTTCAGCTTTTGGGCCTTCAGAGTTTTGTGTTTAGAATTAAATTTTGAGTTAGATTGGGCTTTTCTAAGTCAATTGGGCCAAGTTTGACTTTTTGGGCTAAAAAAGCCCATTTGTGTTGACTGATTTTGGTTTTGGCCCATTTGAGGGCCCAATAGGGGTATTCTGGTCTTTTCACTTTCATTTTCTGTTTAATTAGGTTAAAATAAACTAGTTTTCAAGTTTTTAGAATTTTTTATAAATTTTGGATTTTTAATATTATTTTAATATTATTTTATTATTATTTTTCAAATTTCACATTTTTGCACTTTTACATTTTTCTTAGCTTAAATACATTAAAATAGGAATTTTGCAACTTTTAGATTAATTTTATCATCTTTAGATTAATTTTTATAATTATTTTAAGTTTTAATTGTTTTTAAATTATTTTAAATAGTTTTTCTTAGTTTAAAATTTTCTAAAAATAGTTTTTAATCTTTTTTGGTCATTTTAGAGGTTTACCAATTGAAAAAATTTTATTTGGGCTTTTTGATAATTAATTTGATTTTTAGGCTTTAATTAGCATTTAAAAATTAAATATTTAATTAACTAAAAGGTTTGAAAGAGTTTTGATCATTGGTAAACTCTTAGTTTATTTATTTTGATTTTTGGTGAATTTTTGGTAATTTTTAGAATTAACTTTTATTTTAGCTTATTTTACGGTTTTACGTGTAGTCGTCGTAGTAATTAATTTCACGTCTTCGTCATTCTCTTTTCTCATCCCTTTCTAACCAATATTAATCTCAAACCAATTACGAATTACTCACACACATATACCTCCTTGGGAAACAAACTTGAACTTCATTGGGTCATTAGTGCTTGATTTTCCTAAATCATCATTTAATACTTCCCTATTTACGCTCTTTTTCCTAAAAGGTCGTATTTTACCACAATCAGAAACAGGCACTATTCTTGAGACAAGATCGATGTTAAATTATGTCTCGTAGTTAGGAAGGAATTTCTGGAATGACATCTGGAAATGTTAATATAATCTATTGATCATGGATTCGAGAAATTTTAATTTGTACTGATTTTTCTGACAGAATGTATAATGAATATATTTGGGATTTAGTAAGACGGATCTCGTCATTAACTGAAAATAAGGCTTTAATAAATATGGTGATACTGTTGAGTCCTTTCTGGCTGAGAGGTAGGGGACTACCTGATTTAAGATAAAGCTGACATAGGAATACGTGGAGTGAACATGGCGACTTTTCACTGATTGTGTTCGTCTGTAACCTCACAGAGTGAATACTGCGTATTTAACCTGAATCATACTCTAGTGGTGATGACTAAAAATTTCAAATGATCTGGTTCATTCGTGGCATAATAGAACGGGTATACCCCTTTCTGAAAGGTACCCTGAATTACTGAGGGTCTCGCTTGGAAACATACTGGAGTTAGGAGTTCTGACTCGTACTCTGAGAAGATATTCGTATGACGTGTATCATGACTGGTGTCCTAGTGTCTTTTGAAACGATACTTGAGAACTGTGTCTTGACTGTTGTCTAGACATGTATTTTAATGGATGAACCTGGACAAGGCGGAAAAATTTTGGTAACTGCTAGGATTGGCGGACCGGTTAGCTACTGACCTCTTGTATTTCTGGTCACGTCCATGCCGGAGTTCCAATGGTTACTCGTTGATTAATTATAAGTACGATGGTTGTCACTAATGCTTTGTCTGTCATCTTATGACGGTCATTATCATGACCGTGATTCCTGTAACTATTCTACTGAGTGGCGGGCTAGGTTCCGGTTCCCACTCTTCTAAAAGAACGGTTAGCTGAGTGAAGTATGACATCTAGCTGAGAAGGTAAAAGTATGGAATGGAATGGTAGTGTCTCATGGTTGAAATTTTATTCTTTTCAGAAATTTCAAATTTATAGTTTTCGTCCTTGTTCTGTAGAGTCTTCATAGTATAAACGGCATCAACATCTTGATAAATCTCCAAAGTATCAGCTGCATCAACATTTGTGAGGTCTTCAAAGTGTTAGCGGCATCAGCATCTAGCAAAATCTTCAACTCACGAGCAGCATCAGCACCTGGTAGAATATCGACAAGTGGAAACGCCTGAGATGATTGAGGATCGATTAGCAATATCGATGGAGTAGGGTACATGGACTACTGTACATGAGGTACAAAATGAAATACTACACATGGAGCATATCTGAGACACTGTACGTGGAGTACACGTGAAATACTGTACATGGAGTATAACTGAGACACTGTACACGGGGTACATATGGAATATTATACATGGAGCTGGTGGAAATTTTATGGGATGATCGATACTGGTGTCGCTTGCCTGACATTATCAAAGAAATAAATTGATTTAAACGGTAGTAAACTGAACTGAAACGGTTAACATGATAGGCTGATAATTTCTGCGTAGACTTAATGATGGTTGTATAGAGGCTAAAAAGTATGATTAAACGGGGTTTCATCAACGTTCAGAATAAAGACATGATTGATAAAGACCAGAACATGATTTATCATGAAATAGTATTTTACTGTAATCCTTCTGTATCTTAGCATTAAACATTATCATTATGTTGAAAACATAATCCATGTAAGGAAACATGAAACTGAATCCGCCTGAAGGCGACATCAGCTTGAAATTGCGAAACTGGATTGTTACAAAGAACATAATAGTATGATCAACTGAGTTTTAACAACAACTGGTGTGGATGGCTATAGTTCAATCCACAACATTCAAAGAAGAAAACATGTGACTAAGTATGGGCTATTCTGGTTCGATCCATACTTGTCAAAATTTATGAAATGTCCTGATATGACAAAGGTGAACAACTGTGGATCGGTTCACAAAACAACATTCAACTGAAAAACATGAAATTTGATCTGAACATTGGTGAACGTATATGGGCTGGTTCACCAAGTAATATTCGACTGAAAGCATGAATCTGTCAAGAGTAAGGATGAACGCCATTGGGTCGGTTCACCAATACAAAAATCTGAACGGGCAAGGGTGAACGCCTATGGGTCGGTTCACCAAAACAACATTCGTAGAAAAGCACATGCGACTAAATATGGCCAGTCATGTACCAACCTTTTAAATAGTCAAAAACTTTATGAAAACCGACTGATAACCGAGGAAAAGTGACTGATAGATGCATGAGAACATGAAAGATAACAACGTCAAAATCTGGAAAGTTCCTAGTGACTACCCACTAGTCACATGTCAAGTTTTAGAGCCTACAGGTCGAACCAGGCTCTGATACCATAATTGTAACACCCCACTTGGATAAGTGGACCGTTACGTGTATTTATGGCGTGTCATCAAAGAATAAGATAAATTTCCTAAAACATTAACTGACCATAAAGGAAATACCAGAATCAAACATCGGTAATCCAAACATAAGCTCAAAACATGAAAAGTAAAATACTGAAAGAAAGGACTAAACAATGTCCAAATAAGCAGAATAATTTAAGAATTGCATAAGGTAAGAAGTCCGGATAGCTTCCATTCAATGCACATGCTCTCAGAATCCTAAGAGCGTCCTGGTGTACCTGCCGTTAGAACATGAAAGAACTACGGTTGAGCATAACGCTCAGTGAACGGATATAAAGCATGATAAGAATGTACTGAAAGAAAATGGAATAAATGACAAACAAGAAGCTATGAGACTGATATGTAACATGTAGTAGTACCATGTATAAAATCTGAGAAACCTGGTTTATAAATACTGAAACCGAATTATTAACTATTAAATCTGAAAACATGTATTTACTGTATTTTAATTTGCCAGAGCTTATATAGGTCACGTGCTGTAACAATCGTGCATGCATAGTTGGAGGGGTGACCTCGTCATGCTGTAGAGGGGTGACCTCTAAATAACTGTAGAGGGGTGACCTCTAATTACTGTGCTGGGTGGAGGGATCAGCTCCAATGTGAAGGATGTAGAGCACACACCACATTCACCCTGATAACTTGTAAACTGAAAAGCCTAGGATGCATCCATACGCCCCACTAAACATACTTATAAAAATGGCCAAACTGAACATGAGTGGGACGATGCAGGATATCACTCTCCTGCATGTGAGTCACGACACCGGTGCCTCTAGTGCCGTGGTTACGGTACCTCCGTAACTAGTACATAAACTGGTCGTGCTTGTATATAATGCTCAGGAAACTTATTTCGTTTTTAACATGATTTCTAATAAGCTTAAACACATACGAGGAAAAACATTGGCTGCAGACGGGGAATCCTAATCATGCATAGAAAGGAAGTCCTTACAGAAAGGACGGACAATCCGTACCTCGAGTCCAGAATGCAATAGGAACGAAAACTAAAAGATCTACTCCGACTTCACGGATACTACATAAATGACGAACGCGAAAAATAAGTTGACTGATGTTTATTTATTTTTACTGATCTTATTTGTTTCTCGATGATTTAATTTATACTTGTATTACTATTTGTGTATGATCTAATAAGTTCTGACTGTTCATAAATATTACTGACTTAATGTACTTTGTATTTCTGATTACTGTATAATGTATAATCTAGCATTACTATAAATAGTAACTCGTTATAATTAGAAAGTTTCCTAATTTAGAAATATTTCCAATTTAATATCTTTAAATTAAATTATTTATAAATCATAAGTTTTTAATAGGATAAAAATGATAAAGCTATAATTAATTTAATTTTATTAATTAGATTAATAAAATTGAACAATATAATTAATATATTTATAAAACTCATTTATAAATAATTTACCAATTCAAATAATTCGTGTTTCCCACTGCTTGCCTTAAGTTCCCACCGCCGGTGTAATATTCCCACTATTTGTACTATCATTCCCACTGTTGGTCGAGTTCCCACTGTTAGTGCAGCGGTTACCACTGCTAATGCAGTGGTTCCTACTGCTCGTAGTCCCAAAAACCCCTTTTTGTTGTGAGTAGACCCAAACACCCCTGCTGTGGTAAAACTAAACCCCAAACACCCCCTGTTCGTGTTTGATTCACGTTTGGGCAACAAAACACCCCCTGCTAGTTCTGTGGTTCTCACTTGATGTTAAACAAACACCCTTGTTCTGGTTGTTGTTGGCTGCCGACGCACCAAGACCCACTACGCACCCCTTTGGGGTTGTGACTAGTTTTATATCATCCCCACCGAGACCCCCTGTTGGTCTCGGTTCGTGTATAACGGTAAAACCCAAACCCCACGAATCCATTTCATGATTACCCTCTTCTTTATAAGTTCTC
Source organism: Glebionis coronaria (assembly GCA_025667525.1). Classification (NCBI taxonomy): domain Eukaryota; kingdom Viridiplantae; phylum Streptophyta; class Magnoliopsida; order Asterales; family Asteraceae; genus Glebionis; species Glebionis coronaria. Next base: position 153,853,909 of record CM046878.1, read on the forward strand.
CCCGATGAATGTGTATTTATTCGATTCGTAAACGAGAAAGGAGGCGTGGATTACCTTGTATAATGATCTAGGATGAATGAAAACATGAACAGCCGAAACAACATGGAAGATCGAGTTCTTTTTTTTCTCCTGGTGGTTTGTTCTAGCTGGCGGCCCCCACATGTAACCCTAATCTTTTGTTTTTTTTTTACCGTTAGTGACAAAGGAAAAAATATAAGCCCCGTATGTTTTTTTCTCAAAAGGGGACGGGCTCCAAGGCCCATTCTCTATTCTTGTTGTTTTGTTTTAAACCCCGACCCAATTGAATCATATGCACACCTTCTAGTTTCGCGCCGTGTTTTAAATATCGCGTACGTGTTTTCGTATTTAACTTTCGTGTTTATTCTGGATGTACTAATTCAATTTATGAAAATAAGTACTTACGTAATACTGAATAGCTTTCTGAATAATTAATTACGTCACGATTTAATTATAACAGAGACTGCGTGATATTAATATTTGTGGATTTAAAACATGGCGTACGTGTTCATATATTAATCATCGTGATATTTTCTCTTATTTTATTATCTGAACTAGTTACGTAACGTTTAATTTAAAGCTGTGACTTTTACGTTATTAATGTTCGTGGACTTTCTAAAGCGGGTTTTACATATAACATACATGTTTAAGTTAAAATACATTATAGTTTTCACATCACAACCTCATGTACACTCTAATACGCTACTTTTTAAGTGAAACACATGAACAGATGAAGAGAGAGATGCCTTAAACGAAAAACATATAGTAGGAATAACGAAAAAAGAGGTCTTATGGATGTGGATTTCCATTCCCCACTCTCTATTTGGCTGTTGTATTTATCGTCATAGAAAAACTTGACTCCTTTTGCTTCTAAAGGTGGGCCAACATCAAGCTGAACATACCATATAACATAAATTCTCTTCCAAGCAACATAAACAACCCGTGTATCTTTATTCCATCCTCCTCACGAAACATCATCTGATAACTTAAACACAAATAAAAACATGAGAGAATTGCAAAAATGGTCGTTGTGGTCATCCGGGTTTAACAGATATAGTCCCTTTACTTTTTTTTCTTGTGTTTAGTCCCTATGGTTGTGACTTATAACGGGTTTGGTCCCTTGACCATATTTTCTGTTAGTTTGACCGTTAAGTGTTGGTTTAGAGGGTTGAAATGACATCAATACCCTTTTACAAATAGTCCCTATGGTTTGTGGGATGTAACAAATTTAGTCCCAAACTTTTTTTAACTTTTTAATTAATAAGATTGGTATTTTTTCAATTAAAATAATTGGAAAAAAATTTAAAAAGTCTTTAATCAATCGAAAATTAATTTTTTTTAAAACATTCGAATTTTTGGGACTAAATTTGTTACATCCCACAAACCACAGGGACTATTTGTAAAAGGGTATTTATGTCATTTCAACCCTTTAAACCAACACTTAACGGTCAAACTAACAGAAAATATGGTCAAGGGACCAAACCCGTTATAAGTCACAACCATAGGGACTAAACCCGAGAAAAAAAAGTAAAGGGACTATATCTGTTAAACCCGGATGACCACAGGGACCATTTTTGCAATTCTCTCTAAAAACATTCTATTTATAAATGGATCAACAAATCTAATACTCATAATGAGATATTGTATCAGTAACAAAGCTTGATTTCCTTTTTATGTGGCTGCTTTTTTTCATGTTACAAAAAAGTAAACATGCTACTAAATTAGCAACTCGAAATTGCCACTACAAAAGTTAGATCTACAAACATTATGTATAAAGTATACGTGAATTTGTATTTCCTCATATCAACGACTGATAATATAAAGCATCAGTATTAATGTTAGAATATCTACCCGTCTTATCGAAACCCGACTCACGATAACGTTGTATTGCGTCGTCCACAAACTTCCACCGACATCACCACCTATGGGAATCTAGAAATATTAGTCCAAACATAGTAACATATTTTGCCATACCCTAATAAAAAAGACTTTATTACAATACTTTTGACTATACACAACACAATTTTAACCTAGCCAAAACAAGGGCCAGCTGACAACATTTTTATATAGAAAAGTAATTATTCGCATCAGCCATTATAAACTACAGCATAGCGAAACAGATGGTGTTTTCATAATTTGGAAAAGAAAGAAAAGTGAGCACAATCTAAAGCGAATTCCAAGCGACATGCTTTTCGTCGTACGAAACTTCTAACAGTACATCAATCTATAATATCGCAAAAGAACCTGCATTTTTATTACTTTCAGATACAAAAAAAGCCCCACTTGATCTGAAAACCCCCTTAGTTTCGTCAAATGAAGAACACAAAGCGTTAACGTCAATAGTAAAAAAAACATACCTATTACCTAATTTGTTGGTACTCCATTCTGCGAAAACTTTGAGACATGGCGTGCGCAAAATTTACATGGAAACAACGTCAATAGGAACATGAAAAAAAGAATTCAAACATAATAATATATACTTAAGAAGCGTGAGGATTTTAGAACATTGCAAAATTTTGCAGCTCTAAGACGTAACGAAGAATGTAAAAACACAACTTTACCATGCCAAATGCAAGCAAAACATGCCTTACGGTACTTATCATTATACGCAACTAACATCATCTTTAAACAATTGTCACTTGCGTAACCGCTTCACATCGAGTAATTTTATAACTAAACTCAAACCAAGCCTTAGATACTTAAACCCAAACCTCAAACCACAAACTTTTCGCAACAAGCAATGTGCGAAACTTCTATAAACTACAACTTCGCAAAAGGTAACCAATTTTATCACTTTCATATCTACACAATTCTTTAAACAATATAACAAACACACCAAACAATACAGTTTCGACGATACCCAAAACATGTCTCTTTAGACTACGCGTATCGATCAAACTGCGTATTCCTTAACCATCCTACCCAAGAAGGATTAAATCTTGTTGTTTAATTCCTTATTCAATAAAAAAATAAGCAAATCAACCCAACAAACACAAAACCACAACATGAAATAACGACATCCAAAATAGATATTACAAATTTCTAAAAATCTACAACTTGCAACAACCTTATTATAATTACCATCGAATACAAACATTAACACATGTAATTACACCCGTTAACATATGAAAATCATACTGACGTCTTCCACTCGCGATTTCAAGTAAAACTCTTCAAAAAGTCCTAATATTAAACGACGAAATTAAAAAAATAAATCAGCAATCACAACATGCAACAACTTCATGACACTGATAAACAAGTTTTAAACGAAAAATAAAAAAACCCAATCTTTCACAACGTCACCGACAAACAAAGTTAATGAATAAAAATGTATCATTTACATGTAACCTCAAATGATTCTTTTTCTATGATAAGCTATGATACACTTACAAGCACTGCAAAACCCGCATGCTTTTACCATGAATAGTACCCTTAAGATCATACGTACTAGATTAAAACTTTCCTTTTATAGTATGATTACGTTTACATGTTAGGATTTTACGTATTACGTACGTGTTGGAACACGATATTTATTACGCACGAACACGCAATAATTATTTAACAATAATTAATCACGAACATGCGATCATGAAATCATGAACGTAATTAAATCACGAACTATTATTAATTACGTATATATATTTATTACGAGCATGAATAAATATATGAGGTCACGGTAATTATTTAACGAGAACACACAAAACGCGAACACAAATAAACACGAACGAACAATTAAACAACGAGACACGGAAAACGGTACGGGTACCCCATGTGGGGCCCCTACCCGCGGCAACATTAAGGAGATGGGCCAAGCCCATCTCAAAACTTACTAAGAAGGGGTTAAGGTAAATTTTGCTAGTCATTTTTCACTTTACAGAAGATTAAACAAAAATCTAAAAAGTTTTCTCCTTCTCCTCCTTTTATTTTTTGGCCGCCGCATATAAACACACCAAAGGGGGTGTTTAGTTGATTTTGATCTTGAATATTGTACGTGTGTTCGTGTGTGTTCATCCTCGTTAGATCCACGCATTCGGTAAATTCTTTTAATCCTTTTTCTTTTTGATTTGATCTAATAAATAATTAAGAACATGATGTTTTTAAAAACCTAATTAAAAACATAAATCAATCATGAAAATGGTTTTTGGGTAAATAAAAAAGGATGGATTTTAGGGGTGTTTGTTTGGCCGGCGCCTAAACCGAACCCCAAGGGGGTCTCGATTTGGCTATTAAACCACCACCGAGACCATATGGTCCCGGTTGAGTGGTGTGGGTCCCACGGCAGCAGCAAAACAAAGGGAACCCCGAAGTGGTTCGGGGTATAGTGTCGATTTCATGTCCGGTTCATGGTTTCTAGTAAAGATCCGGTTCACGGTTTATGATAAGATTATTTTTTCTATAATCATATGTTAAAATTAAATTAATAAATATGACATGATTAATTTAATAAACATGACTTAGGTTATATTTAATTATTAGATCATGAAATTATTAACCTAAGTATTTTATATTTTCTAGACTTATAATTAATTAATTATTTAAAAACCATGGTTATAATTAATTAAATAACATGACTTAGGTTATATTATTAATAAATAATAATACATGTTTTAACCTAAGTATTTAACTTTATTTAATTAAAAACATGATATATTTTAATTAAATACTTTTAACCTATAGTTTATTTAAATTACATGAAATAATTAATAAACTATACATTATAATCAGAAAAACACTTAGGGGGTGTTTGATAGCCTTTGAATGAAACAATTCAGAAGACAAGTTTGAATCGGTCAGAGGGGTGGTTGTTTGTTAGTAACAATTTTATACGCTGGACCATTCTTATTGGCTCTTATTCATTCTGGACGGTGGGGAAGCAAAATCATTCAGCGTCAACCTTTTCATTATACTACTATTTTATGTCTATATATTTCACGTTCCCCCATTTTATCTACATCACGCCAACAAAGTTTCAAATGATTAACTATATGCTATAAAATGTTTTAATAAGTATACAATATTAATATTGAACTCATTTTTTTACTGATGCAAATTTAAAATCTACTAACAAAATTACATAAATCAAATTTGTGTACGGTGCATGAAATATATCTCAATTTAAAGCAAAGTTTTTTAGCAAAAATTCTAACGTTGATATTACGATTTCGATAAAAAAATTTGTTAGCAATGTGAATGTAACTATATCCTATTAATTACAAGTCGTTTTTGTTATATATAAGGTTATAATGATAATTTTATATTTCATTCAGAACAGTCAGCAAACGGTCTATTTTTATTCAGAATCAATTTCATACAGAGTATGGAATCATTCAGAGCGACAAATGACTCAGTACTAAATCATATTATTTTATCAAACAGCCCCTTAGGCTTATATACTTATTTAATTAAGGCAGCTAATCTATTTATGGAAACTTTCTATTTTTAGAAACTTATTTAATTCAGGCAACTAATCTATTTATGGAAACTTATTTAATTAAGGCAGATGATCTATTTATGGAAACTTTCTATTTTTAGAAACTTATCTATTTTAAGCAGTAAATCTATTTTTGGAAACTTTCTATTTTTGGAAACTTTCTATTTTTGGAAACTTCTATTTTTGGAAACTTTCTATTTTTGGAAACTTTCTATTTTTGGAAACTTTCTATTTTAGGAAACCTGCTATTTTTGGAAAGTTACTTATTATTACACAGTAAGTATAATAATGCATGAAATACTAGAAATACCTAATCAGAATAGACAGAATATGAGATAAACACAGTTTAAGGCTTTAAAACAGTAAAACATGATATGAACATATAAAATAAGCTAAGACATGACATTAAACCAGTTCCGTATTTAGTAAGCAGATACTTATTCATGTATGTATTTATGTAGCATTAGTGATACCAAAGTAGGATTCTCCTCAGTTCATCTTCTTCGTTCACTGGACATAAGATACGGATTCCTGTCCTTTCAGTATGGACATTCTTTCCTTATTAGGATTCCCCGTATGCAGCCAAATGTTTTCTCAAAGTATAAGTTTATATGTTTGACTTGCTTATGTTTAATTTAGAATACCTTCAGCCATATACATGCATGACAAGTTTCACCTAGTTATGGAGGTACCATAATCATAACATTAGAGGCACTGATGTTATGACTTCACCACCGCGGAGTGATTACTCGTGGCGTCCCTTCAGCTTTTGGACATTTATTATATTTATCATGTGGGGCGTATGGGTGCATCCTAGTTACATGTTTTTCAGCAGATTACTCAGTGTGAATGTGGTGTGTGCCTTGCATCCTTCACAAGGAGCTGATCCCTCCTACCCAAACCAGTATATTAAGTTAGAGGCAGCCCCTCTAATTTGCATGATGAGGTCACCCCTCCAAGTATTCATGCACGGTGGATTTTCATGACCTATATTGGCTAATGGTAGAACATGTTAAACAGTTTTTATAAGATAAACATAAGGCTTTTCAAACTATAAAACCAGTTTTACCAAGACTTAACCAAGTTATACGGGACTTAGTTTCTTCCGTTGTTATATGTTATATGCTTATCCTATTCATGCTTTATTGTACATCCGTGCACTGAGCGTATTGCTCAACCGTTTTCCTTTTCTATGTTCCCAAAACGGCAGGTACTCAGGGACGCTCATAGACTTTAAGCGTACGTGCATATGGACTGGAATCTTTCTAGCCTTTCTTTACTTTATGCATTATCTTTACATTGATACTCTTGCTATGGACATTGTTTAGTCCTTACCTTTACAATACTTATGTTTGTGTGTGATGAGCTTTACTTTTGGACTACCGATGTTTGATTCCGGTATTTTCCTTTTATGGTCATGAAATGTTTAGACATTTTTCCTTGTATGCTTTGATGACACGCCATAATTACGCGTGACATTCCATTATCAAAATAGGGTGTTACAATTATGGTATCAGAGCCAAGGCTTCGACCTGTAGGCTCTCAAAATATGACCTGTGATTAGTGGGTAGTCACTATGGTCTTCCTAGAACTGACAGTTTTTTTCATGCATTCATCATTTTTATGCATACGTATATATGTCATTGTCGCAGATTTATGACTAAGTAATAATTGGTACAGGACCGGCCCTATTTAGTCGCATGTGTTTTATCGAAACTTTTAAATTTGGGACCGACCCATAGGCGTCCCCTCGCCATGTCTTTTATTTTGGGTGAACTGACCATAGGCGTTCACTCTCGAGCATACAAAAGTTTTCATAAAACTGCATCATGCATTCATACACAAAATTTTCTTGCATAAAATTTTTCTCTTGAAATTTTGGTATAAATTTTTTTCATGTATATATATTTTATGTTTTGATATGTTTAATCATATGTTTTATGTTATACTGTCAGATGGTTCTCACACGCGAACAGGAACAGCTCAATGCTGCAATGCAAGCTTTGCTTCCTCAACTAAGGAATGACATCAGGGCTAAGGTTCAAGCTGCCAACAATCAGCAGCATAATCAGGCACCTCCTCCTCCTCCTCTAGTGACATTAGCAGTATGGCTAGAGAGATTCAACAAGCTCCGTCCTCGAGCTTTTGAGATGACAGATATCCCTAGTGATGCTGAAAGCTGGTTGGCTCACATCGAGAAGATTTTCAATGCTATGGGTTGTGACCCCGCATACAAGGCGAGTTTGGCATGCTATCGGTTCGAAGGCGATGTGCTAAATTGGTGGTTAGCGTTGATGCAGTCTGAGGGTGGTGACGAGTGGGTTGCTGGTTTGACTTGGGCACAGTTCAAGGACAGGGTGATGGAGCAGTTCTTTCCCAAGGCTAAGCAATACAAGCTCAAGAGGGAGTACCATGGGATCCGACAGAGAGCTGGGGAGAATAGCAACGAGTTTATGCAGCGCTTTCTTCGCTTAGCTGGTTTCCTTGGTGCGGCAACAGATAATCCTGAAGAGCAGGCACACCACTTTAGGTGGACTCTTCGCACATCGGTCGCAAACAATGTGGTGTGTGCTACGTTCAACACTGTAGCACAAGTGGTCGATGCAGCACGTAAGCTGGAGATGCTGCAGGAGAGAGATGAGTTCGGGGAAGCTGAGAGACCCGACAAGAGGTAAACATTCGTATTCAAGCGGTGATCTATCCGTATTATTTCCATGTATGTCAATTATTCATCTCTTTAAATGTATCTTCCAGGCAGAAAACTAGGGACCGGTCTCAGCCGGCTACTCAGCAGCAGCCTCATCAGCCCAAGGGAAACGGTCAGACTAACGACCGTTCTGCTACGAATAGGCGTGGCGGTAATGATAATTACCGTAACAACGCTGGACACTCCAACAGCAGCAGGTCCTAATAATTACGCAACTTTCTTATGATTTCATGTTATAACTCATATTCTGACACTTTAGCAAAACTTCTACCAGGAACCATGGGAACGGTAGGGACCAGAACCAGAGAGGTTTACAGCCTAGCCGTCCAGCTATCACTGGTATTCAATCTTACGATTATCCGCATTGTCCTTGTACCTATTATCATGTCTTATGAAAAATGTTTTATCAGGTTCCCAGCCAGCCAGAGCACCTGCTGGAGGATTTACTCATCCTCTTTGCTCTACTTGCCACCGTAGGCACCCAGGGCCATGTCGTCGTAACACTGACGCATGCTTCAAGTGTGGTCTTCCTGGCCATATCATGAAGGATTGCCGTAAGGGCGAGATGGAGGGTACATCGGGACATGCTGATTCCAAGCCGCCTCCTACCACCGGGCGTGTCTACACGACATCTCGATACCAGGCCAACAAGTCTACAGGTACCATCACTGGAATCTTGTATATGTATGGTCAAGCTGCATGTGTTCTTTTCGATACAGGTGCTACTCACTCGGTTATTTCTACTTCTTATACTAAGAACATTAGGATGCTCCCCATGCCACTAGAGAATAGGCTTACTATTTCCACGCCTTTGAGGGACTCTGTATTAATCACTCATGTATACAAGAGTCTTCCCCTAGAATTCGAAGATATGGTTCGACCTGTTGACGCACTTTCGCTGGACACGAATGACTTCGACATGATTTTGGGCATGGATTGGCTATCCAAGCATCATGCTACCATAGACTGCCATTCATATCGAGTTATCTTCGGTGATGTTAATGCACCAGAGTACATTCACAACGGGTTCATACCGGGACGGTCTGTACAAATCATATCTACCCTGCAAGCGCGTGCACTACTGTCACATGGCTGCGAGGGTTATCTAGCTAAGGTTCACGACATGGATGCTGAATCTCCATCGATTCAGGATCAACCTATAGTGTCGGAATTCCAAGATGTGTTTCCAGCAGAACTTCCGGGCATACCACCTGCACGAGAAGTGGAATTCAGTATCGAGCTTATTCCAGGAGCTGAACCAATCTCCAAGGCTCCTTATCGCATGGCTCCCATAGAGCTAAAGGAGCTGAAGGATCAACTGCAAGAACTTCTTGAACGAGGTTTCATTCGACCGAGCGCATCTCCATGGGGCGCACCGGTCTTGTTTGTTAAGAAGAAGGACGGCAGTATGCGTCTTTGCATAGACTATCGCGAGCTCAACAAGATTACTATCCGGAATAGGTATCCACTGCCACGTATAGACGATCTGTTTGACCAACTCTAAGGGGAAAAACACTTCTCCAAGATTGATCTTAGGTCAGGCTACCATCAGCTATGGGTTAAGGAGCAGGATATCGCCAAGACTGCTTTTCGTACCCGCTATGGCCACTACGAGTTTGTAGTTATGCCATTTGGCCTGACAAATGCTCCAGCAGTGTTCATGGACTTGATGAACAGAATCTTCCATGAATTTATGGACAAGTTCGTCATTGTCTTCATCGATGACATCCTGATTTTCTCAAAGTCCAAGGAAGAACACGAAGACCATCTTCATACAGTACTACAGATTCTTCGCCAGAAGCAGCTGTATGCTAAATTCTCCAAGTGTGAGTTCTGGTTAGACAAGGTGGCATTCTTAGGTCACATTGTATCAGCAGAAGGAATCACTATGGATCCAGCGAAGGTTGAGGCCATTACTAAGTGGCCAAGGCCGACATCAGCGATGGAAGTCCGCAGTTTCTTAGGCTTAGCTGGCTATTACCGTAGGTTCGTGAAGAAATTTTCCCGCTTAGCACTACCATTGACCAAACTGATGCAGAAAGGGGAGAAATTCGTATGGACCGAAGAACGAGAGAAGAGCTTTGAAGACCTGAAGCAGAAGCTAGTATCTGCACCTATTCTTACTCTCCCATCTGGTACGGGTGGATTTCAAATCTATAGTGACGCATTGGGGAAGGGACTTGGCTGTGTTCTCATGCAACATGGGAAAGTGATCGCGTGCGCTTCACGGCAGCTTAAGCCTTATGAAGAAAATTACCCCACGCATGAATTGGAACTTGCTGCAATCGTGTTTGCATTAAAGATATGGAGGCACTACTTATATGGAGAATCATGTGACATTTTCACGGACCACAAGAGCTTGAAGTATATCTTCACTCAACGTGAATTGAACATGAGGCAGAGGAGATGGTTAGAGCTGTTGAAGGATTATGACATTAATCTACAGTATCATCCCGGGAAGGCAAATGTAGTAGCAGATGCTCTTAGCAGGAAGTCCGGAATGATCAACGACATTAAAATCGAAGAGGAAATCATAAGATACTTGGAGCGACTAGACATCAAGATCATGGTACGTGGACAACACGGTTACTGGGCTAATCTTAGAGTAGAACCCGAGTTACTCTCTAAGATCAAGGAAGCTCAGAAAGATGATGGAGAAATCTGGGCGATAGTACAGAATTTGGAGAAACAGACGGAATTCAGAGTAGATGCAGATGGTATCGTATGGCAGGGCACGAGACTTTGTATTCCTGATGACCAAGAACTCCAGGAAGCCTTGTTAGCTGAAGCTCATAGCTCCCTATTCTCTATACATCATGGTTCGACTAAGATGTACCATGACATCAAGCAATACTTTTGGTGGAGTGGTATGAAACAGGATGTGGCCACTTACGTCTCCAAATGTCTAGCCTACCAGCAGGTTAAAATCGAGCATCAGCGATCTGGCGGTCTCCTTCAACCAATAGATATTCCAGAGTGGAAGTGGGACAAAATCACCATGGATTTTGTTACTGGTCTTCCGCCTACCAAGAGGAAGCACGATGCGATTTGGGTTATCGTAGATCGACTTACCAAATCAACTCATTTCTTACCGATCCGCAAGGAAGATCCGGTAAGTAAACTCGCCGATACGTATAGAAGAGAGATCATGAGACTCCACGGTGCACCATCCAGCATCGTCTCAGACAGAGATCCTCGATTCACTTCGCGATTTTGGAAGAGTCTGCAGAAAGCTTGGGGTACACAGCTTAAGCTTAGCACGACTTTTCATCCTTAAACGGAAGGACAGTCGGAACGAACGATTCAGACATTGGAAGACATGTTGAGGTCATGTGCGTTGGAATGAACGGGTGATTGGGACGATTACATCTGTTTGGTGGACTTTGCATATAAAAACAGTTGGCACGCAAGTATCAAGTGTGCTCCTTTCGAGATGTTGTATGGCAAGAAGTGTCGCGCGCCAATCTGTTGGGATCAGGTTGGCGAGCGAACACTTGAAGGACCAGAAATCATAGAGATGACCAATGAAAAGCTCACAGTAGCTAAGCGGAAACTTCAGGAAGCACGGTCACGTCAGAAAAGCTACGCCGATAAGCATTGTAGGGACATACATTTTAACGTAGGAGATCACGTCTTCCTTAAGGTTTCACCGGCACGTGGTGTTAGACGCTTCGGGGTTAAAGGGAAGCTCAATCCTCGTTTCATCGAACCGTTTGATATCATTGAACGAGTCGGTGAAGTATCTTACCGGTTAGCGTTACCTTTGCAACTTTCGCATGTACACAATGTGTTTCATCTGTCCTTACTCAGAGGGTACCAGTATCATCCCCTTCACATGGTTCAGTATCCACTAGAACAGATACGTGAAGATCTCACTTTCATAGAAGAACCCGAACGAGTTCTTGACAGACAAGAACGAGTCATGAGAAGGAAGACGATTCCATTCGTCAAAATCCTTTGGAGGGATCATACCGAGCGGGAAGTCACTTCGGAAACAGAGGAGTCTATCCGGGCTTCTTACCCTCATTTCATATTTTGAATTCGGGTATGTTCTTCTTTTTCAGTTTACTTTATCTATAATTCGGGGACGAATTATTCTTTTTAGGGGGGAAGAGTTGTAAAATCCGCATGCTTTTACCATGAATAGTACTCTTAAGATCGTACGTACTAGATTAAAACTTTCCTTTTATAGTATGATTACGTTTACATGTTAGGATTTTACGTATTGCGTACGTGTTGGAACACGATAAGTATTTATTACGCACGAACACGCAATAATTATTTAACAATAATTAATCACGAACATGCGATCATGAAATCATGAACGTAATTAAATCACGAACTATTATTAATTACGTATATATATTTATTACGAGCATGAATAAATATATGAGGTCACGGTAATTATTTAACGAGAACACACAAAACGCGAACACAAATAAACACGAACGAACAATTAAACAACGAGACACGGAAAACGGTACGGGTACCCCATGTGGGGCCCCTACCCGCGGCAACATTAAGGAGATGGGCCAAGCCCATCTCAAAACTTACTAAGAAGGGGTTAAGGTAAATTTTGCTAGTCACTTTTCACTTTACAGAAGATTAAACAAAAACCTAAAAAGTTTTCTCCTTCTCCTCCTTTTCTTTTTTGGCCACAGCATATAAACACGCCAAAGGGGGTGTTTAGTTGATTTTGATCTTGAATATTGTACGTGTGTTCGTGTGTGTTCATCCTCGTTAGATCCACGCATTAGGTAAATTCTTTTAATCCTTTTTCTTTTTGATTTGATCTAATAAACAATTAAGAACATGATGTTTTTAAAAACCTAATTAAAAACATAAATCAATCATGAAAATAGTTTTTATGTAAATAAAAAAGGATAGTTTTTAGGGGTGTTTGTTTGGCCGGCGCCTAAACCGAACCCCAAGGGGGTCTCGGTTTGGCTATTAAACCACCACCGAGACCATATGGTCCCGGTTGAGTGGTGTGGGTCCCACGGCAGCAGCAACAAAGGGAACCCCGAAGTGGTTCGGGGTATAGTGTCGATTTCATGTCCGGTTCATGGTTTCTAGTCAAGATCCGGTTCACGGTTTATGCTAAGATTATTTTTTCTATAATCATATGTTAAAATTAAATTAATAAATATGACATGATTAATTTAATAAACATGACTTAGGTTATATTTAATTATTAGATCATGAAATTATTAACCTAAGTATTTTATATTTTCTAGACTTATAATTAATTAATTATTTAAAAACCGTGGTTATAATTAATTAATTAACATGACTTAGGTTATATTATTAAGTCATGTTAATTAATTAATAAATAATAATACATGTTTTAACCTAAGTATTTAACTTTATTTAATTAAAAACATGATATATTTAATTAAATACTTTTAACCTATAGTTTATTTAAATTATATGAAATAATTAATAAACTATACATTATAATCAGAAAAACACTTAGGCTTATATACTTATTTAATTAAGGCAGCTAATCTATTTATGAAAACTTTCTATTTTTAGAAACTTATTTAATTCAGGCAGCTAATCTATTTATGGAAACTTATTTAATTAAGGGAGCTGATCTATTTATGGAAACTTTCTATTTTTAGAAACTTATCTGTTTTAATCAGTAATTCTATTTTTGGAAACTTTCTATTTTTGGAAACTTTCTATATTTGGAAACTTCTATTTTTGGAAACTTTTCATTTTTGTAAACTTTCTATTTTTGGAAACTTTCTATTTTAGGAAACCTGCTATTTTCGGAAAGTTACTTATTACTACACAGTAAGTATAATAATGCATGAAATACCAGAAATACCTAATAAGAATAGACAGAATATGAGATAAACACAGTTTAAGGCTTTAAAACAGTAAAACATGATATGAACATATAAAATAAGCTAAGACATGACATTAAACCAGTTACGTATTTAGTAAGCAGATACTTATTCATATATGTATTTATGTAGCATTAGTGATACCGAAGTAGGATTCTCCTCAGTTCATCTTCTTCGTTCACTGGACATAAGGTACGGATGCCCGTCCTTTCAGTATGGACATTCTTTCCTTATTAGGATTCCGCGTATGCAGCCAAATGTTTTCCCATAGTATAAGTTTATATGTTTGACTTGCTTATGTTTAATTCAGAATACCTTCAGCCATATACATGCATGACCAATTTCACCTAGTTATGGAGGTACCATAACCATAACATTAGAGGCACTGATGTTATGACTTCACCACGGCGGAGTGATTGCTCGTGGCGTCCCTTCAGCTTTTGGCCATTTATTATATTTATCATGTGGGGCGTATGGGTGCATCCTAGTTACATGTTTTTCAGCAGATTACTCAGTGTGAATGTGGTGTGTGCCTTGCATCCTTCACAAGGAGTTGATCCCTCCTACCCAAACCAGTATATTAAATTAGAGGCAGCCCCTCTAATTTGCATGATGAGGTCACCCCTCCAAGTATTCATGTACGATGGATTTTCATGACCTATATTGGCTAATGGTAGAACATGTTAAACAGTTTTTATAAGATAAACATAAGGCTTTTCAAACTATAAAACCAGTTTTACCAAGACTTAACCAAGTTATACGAGACTTAGTTTCTTCCGCTGTTATATGTTATATGCTTATCCTATTCATGCTTTATTGTATATCCATGCACTGAGCATATTGCTCAGCCGTTTTCCTTTTCTATGTTCCCAAAACGGAAGGTACTCAGGGACGCTCGTAGACTTTAAGCGTACGTGCATATGGACTGGAAGCTTTCTAGCCTTTCTTTACTTTATGCATTATCTTTACATTGATACTCTTGCTATGGACATTGTTTAGTCCTTACCTTTACAATACTTATGTTTGTGTGTGATGAGCTTTACTTTTGGACTAACGATGTTTGATTCCGGTATTTTCCTTTTATGGTCATGAAATGTTTAGACATTTTTCCTTGTATGTTTTGATGACACGCCATAATTACGCGTGACATTCCATTATCAAAATGAGGTGTTACAAGCACACTCTTCATCAACTGATAATGGACAAGATTAGAAAGATTGAGAAAATACTCCTCATCAAGAAGTTAGCTATACTCATTTATTGAGAAAAGTGACAAATTGAAAAAAAAAAGATTGTTGAGAAACAATTTACTCTCGTGGGTGATAAAGAAAATCTGGTTCCTAAGAAATGGGGTGATCTTTCAGGTGAGCTTAATGACAAGGATGTAGTTAAACCTCTGGATAATGATTTGGAAAAATTTCTCGTTGATATGGGAATGGGACAAATAGTATGTTGGAACAATGGAAAGATTCTTACAAGAACGCTGATGATGAAGACACATATGATGATACCATGTATGATGATCAGGATATTCCAAGTAATGTTTAGTTTATGTTGATAATTTTGGAATAAGAGTCCGTCGACGCATGAAATTTTAGTATTCTATGTTCTTTTTGACTTTGTAGTTGTTTTATGTGTTCCTTCTTGATTTTGTTTCTTAGGTAACGAGCGGAGATGTAAGATTCACCTACACCTCTTGTACTTAAATGTTTTTTCGAGTAATAAAATTTACTCAAGAAACCGTTTACCCAAAACGATTCTTTTTGTAATCTTGTTTGGATGTGTGTGTTTGCGTCTCCATTTATGTACATGTGTGTGTGTGTGTGTTTTTGCATGTTTCGGCTGAAAGCATATGTGTGTGAGTGTGAATTCTTTTCTACCGTCTGTGAATATATGGAAGATACACCAAAGCGACATTGTTTAGTTTAGCTACCAAATTAAACTACATTTCAAAACTATCGCGTTTCAACGTTATACAACGTCGTTTGGCCAAACTTACTCACAACGACCAATGTTAAACGACGTTTTCAGCTGATGTCGTATGCTTCATTATTGTATATTTGTATACAAGGGTAATGGAATCGGTTATGTGTATATTCACCGATTTTAAAGCATATACAATGACACCAAATCATAAAAACTTGTGCATTTATCGCATTAAATTTATAATCATTTAATCACTAATACTTTAACAATGATTTGGTGTTATACATTAAAAAAAATCTTCGAAAAAGCTTTTGTTCTAATAATAGAAACTTTAAAAATGATTTTTGAAAATATTAAAAACTCCAGCTATTCATATTAACACACTCTCAATTAGTGTCTCCTTCTCACCTGCTCTCTTTTAAGGATGGCCCATTGAAATTTCGCCAAAATATTGGCATCCTTGACGATCTATTATTGGTTTGTTTGTATTTTTATTCTATACAAACTTTATTGTATCTATTTACAAACAAAACACCGTTTCATATTACTATATCACGTGTATATATGATGATTGGCACTCATTTGTGTTTGATTAATGATATATAGGGGCCTATTCATGCATTAGATAACTGCAAAATATCATAGTACATTGATTTTTCAAACAGTGAAAACTTTTTGAAACAGTAAAAAGATTTTCACAAACTCCCATTGCTGATGGTCATACTACATTGATTTATAAGGATCAAAAACTACATGTCGTTTAAGAACGTTTTCTAGTCCACACAAATCGCATTTGCAACTTGACAATATAACCGTATAAATAATATACAGAGCATAAATACGTAAACAGTTGACTAATATAACAGTTTGCATGGTCTCGAATATTATGAAAGTATTATCAAAGTATGATGAGAATTGAGAAACAAACTTAAAAGACCAATTGTAGTACAGTAGCATTTATATTAAGATGACAAGTTCTTGCTCATAATGAGTAAAAAGCTAGATATAGTAATATATGGGAATTTATATATTTTCAGGTTGGCCTTTTGTATGGGTACGGTACACATGAGATAATTGTATGTATAAACAATAAATATAATTATTTAATAGTAGTAACTTTAGCATATCAATTAAAAAATATATTTCCGAATATATTCGTAAAAATGAAACATTCTACTTAATTTTGGATGATTGTTTTCGAATATTTTGTGCAATAATAATAAATAATTGGTGGTCCGTATGTTTCTCTTTCTGACATTGTTCTTATCATAACTTCTAACCCAATAATAAATGCAGTTAAGTTGCGAAGCAATTTGCTCTCAAATGTGACCCCAGATAGTCCTAGTCCATATGTGTAGCACCTACAGCCAAAAGGCAGCTATTACCATTTCTCATTCCATAAGAAAGACCACATATTCTAAACCTAATACATCTAGTTTTGTCTAACTCTCTCAATTGTAGGTGTCAGTTGAACTACAAAAAATTTCAAGTATGAATCAGTGTGTACCGAGCTGGGATGTTGATCATGAGAATAGCTCTCGCAATAATTCGAACCCTGCAGCTCGGAACAAAGTCTCCTTACGTGCTCCTTCGAACTCCATTTCCTCAAATCTCGATGTCCCAACGTACGTAGATAACCTTCTTTCACTATTATGGATATTTGTATATGCATTTTATTGTTTTGAATCAAGTTATCGTAAGTTTTTCTATGTTTTTCCTTTGGATAATTCTAATGATGAATAATCCTTTACATGCATGTTATCTATGATTTAATCCGAGTACAGTTGGGACTTTTTAGCATTTAATATTAAAAGACTGGTGAATTATACTCCCTCCGTCCCAAAATTATTGTCCCCCGACAAAAAACACACAGTTTAAGAAAAGTACTACCTTTTCAGCTTTCTCTCTCTTGCTTTTTGCAGAAAGACAGTTTTACCCTTAACCAATTAATTAAAAACCTTTGTAAAGTTTGTAATTATGATTTTACTTAAGGGTAAACTAGTAATCTCGATCTAAAATTCCTACCTATTTTTAGAAGTTTTAGAAGTGGACAATTAAATTGGGACAAACCGAAATGGAAAGGTGGACTATAATTTTGGGACGGAGGGAGTATATACTACTGTAGAGTTTAGACTTTAGAATAATTCTCTTTTATAGTCTTTACTTTTTGTTGGAGTTGACTAATACCATATCATCTTAATTATCATTTTGTTTTAATGTAATTAAGCACTTTTCAACTATATTATCTTAATTATCATTGTTATAAACATAATTATCCTTGGCTTATAATGAATTTTAGTAGTTTCCCGAATCAATGTTTTCTAAATCTTGTTCTTGCAGACTAGATTACGAAGTAGCGGAATTAACATGGAAAAACGGACAACTAGCCATGCACGGGTTAGGACCACCGCGTGTGGTTAACAAACCTCATGCCAACACCGCGAATCTCACAAAATACACTTGGGACAAGCCACACGCGGCCGAGACTCTGGAGGCCATCGTCAACCAAGCAACCCTCCAACCAAACCACAAATCTCATATCGATATCTACTCTGACGACCTTGTCCCATGGCTAGACCACCATCACAGCTCTGGTGTCACAGCTGGTACTATTAGTGCGTCTGGTACAGTGACAATGGACGCGCTGGTCCCCAGCTCTAATACACAACCCCGCGCCCTAATGTCTGGTACAAATGGTGCCCCAACCCATTGTTCTACACGCGTGGGGTCGTGTAATGGTGACCAGTCTGGTTATGGGGACCAGATGACGGCTCAAGGTGGCGCGGCCACACATGAGTGGAGCAGTTGTAGGGACCACAGTCCGAGCGGCAGTGCAACTTTTGGGATGGAAAGTAGCCGACAGCTGACTATTGAAACATGTGAGAGGGAATTTGGCCTGAAAGGGTTCACCTCTACTTCCACGGGCTCTCCAGAAAATACTGTTTCCGGTAAACAACAGTCCCCTAATTCGACATCTCCTGACGAAAATGACTCTGTTTGTCATAGTAGACCTCAGGTATATATACCATTAAGTTTTACATTTTCGTACAGAAATCTCTATAAAAGAATATTTGTAGCAAAGAGTTCATAATCAAGTCTTAGATACGAGATTAGCAGACTAATTCTATGACTAAATATTTGTATGTTATAAGATTAGTTATCTGAAATAATTGGTTATTATTTAGAAGAATGAAGTGGATGAAAAGAAGAAAGGAAAAGGAAAATCATCGATTTCGACTAAGAGAAGTAGAGCGGCTGCAGTCCATAATCAATCTGAGAGGGTACATTTTTTATATAAATTTTGAAGGTCGAATATTGTTCTATCAATCAATTGACGTTGTCTAACGAAACATATTGTTGATGAATCAAATATGTAGAAACGTAGAGACAAGATCAATCAGAAGATGAAAACGTTACAAAAACTCGTTCCAAATGCTAATAAGGTACATAATACTAGCCTTGATGGATTTCTTTAGCTTCGGATATGTATTTTTATGTTTGAGCGATCATAAAAAAAGTTATATTATATCTAATTTTCAGACAGACAAAGCCTCGATGCTTGATGAAGTGATCGAATACCTCAAACAATTACAAGGCCAAATTCATATGATTAATAGAATGAACATGTCACCTATGATGATGCCTTTAGCTATGCAACAACAACAACTTCAAATGGCCATGATGAACCCCATGGCGGCTATGGGAATGGGTATGGGCATGGGAATGGGGATGCCAGGAGTCATGGACTTGAATTCCATCAGTGGCAATCGCCCCAACATCCCTGGGATGCCGCCTGTCTTCCACCCCTCCAACTTTATGCAGCCAACGATGGCTGCATGGGATATGAACACCACAAACGATCAAGTTCCGAGTCATAATGATCCAATGGCTGCATTTCTTGCATGCCAATCGCAGGTATGAAAAGTTTCTTAGTTTCTTGTGTTGCAAGTTTGCATGCAAATTGTGTTTTAATGAATTGTATAATGTATCCCTTTCAGCCAATGACGATGGAAGGTTATAGTCGAATGGCTGCAATGTTTCAGCAGCAGATGCAAAATCAACCTGGCTACCCTGGTCTCAAGAATTGAAGGCAGTAATTTTTCTTTTTTTACAAGGTTACAATTGGCCTATTGGGTGATTGATTTCCCTTATTTGGGATATAAAGTTCATATATTTTAGGTTAATGTAACCTAGCTACGTGTATGTATGATTGTAGATTTTGAATATATTTTCTAAAGGCAATAATAACTCATTTTACTCTAACGTTATACGTACGTACGATGTAACTACAAATACATATATACATGCTATATGTAATGTGATGTGATTGACTAGTTAGTATGGGCAAATTGAAGACCTTGCAATGCGGTAATTCTTTGCAAACGATGACTTTAACTACTGTATTTATCTATATATGTATTAAACTTTTTGGCTTTATGTACTAACTATTTTGTTGCATGTCATTCCTTGTCCAGCAGATTTATAGGATATAAATAACATATGCAACGTGTAGTGTTTTGTACTACATATAATTGGAACCAATGGCATCAACTTGGTGCATATATCGACCATATGTTTTTAGAGGAATGTGACTACACTTCAATGCAATCATTCAAATCATTTTCATGTTCATATGTCAATTCTTATGAATTAAAGTAAAATAATTTCTAGCCAAAAATATCCATATACAGATTAAAGGTATTATTAGAGTTATAATTTAACGGTCATTCTTAGAGATCGCTTCATTAAAATATGGATATTTTGTTAAAGATCAAATGGATGCATCTTCATCATCTATCTACGTTATGAGAATGTTTTGATTTATTAGCGAAAAATTTAAAAGAAAGATAAAATCGTCTCTCCGATCACATAACACACACAAGTTTTTCATATACACATCACTCTCAATTCTCAATGACCCTAGTACCACAAATTCTGCATTTCAATCATTATTCTTTTACAAGATTGGACATAAGAACTCAGATAACGTTATCATCTAGGCCTCGTTATTTATTGGTGAATGATATAACGTTTTATGGTAATTTTTAACCTAATCTTTTGAAGCAAAGTTAAGAATAACATCATTCCCAAAAAATAATAAATATGTTGTGTCAATACGGGCGGTAAATAAATAAAAGCGAATCACATCAATTCGGAAAAAATACAACTCGGTGACATTAGCAGTAAATCGATAAAACCAAGCATGGGGCCTATTTCAACCCATATAAGAATCTCTAAAGATGGCATACATAATAAGTATACCGATGATCCTTAAAACCCAAAGGCTGATGAATATACATCGTCTCTAACAAATTACCATTAAGAAAAACATTCTTGGTGTCCAATTGTTGAACATGCCAATGTCTGGTTAATGCAAGACTAAGATCAAGACGAATAATGGTTGGCTTGACGATCGGGTTGAAAGTCTCTGCACAATCAATGTTGAGTTGTTGAATAGACTTTATACCGACTAAATAACCATCGACATGAATTTAAGTTGAAATGACTAGAAACACAACACACTATTTACACCAAGAGTTATTCGAACGAGACCCTAAGTATCATTTAACTAAATCATTATACTCATCATATATCGCATCTATGTCCTGCCATTTGGATCAGATAAGAAAGAGACGCGAATTTGGTGCAAGAAAGATATGATAAGCATGAAATTTTAGACAATGAGTCGTCTTACGTGTGTCATATTGATTTTGGGTAACCATAGGATGTGGTCGGGTTTATGGATCACTAGTGATGAGTTGAGCGGTGGTGTAGGTTTGGTTTTTGGTTGTAACTAGGGGATACATATTGGGCTTGGGTGTGGGTTAAGAAAGAGAGGCAGATTTTGGTGCAAGAAAGATATGATAAGCATGAAAATTTAGACAATGAGTGGTCTTACGTGAGTCATATTGATTTTAGCTAACCATAGGATGTGATCGGGTTTATGGATCACTAGTGATGAGTTGGTAGGTGGTGTAGGTTTGGGGTTCGGTTGTAACTAGGGGATACATATCGAGCTTGGGTGTAGGTTGTGGGTGGTAGGTTGGGTCTAGACAATAACACCCCCGTTTTTTGATACCTCATCACAGGCTTTAAGAATAGCATATGCAATGATGTTGATTTTAAATCATAGAGTTAAATATAATAATTTTTATTTGATCATAGTGTTGATATACTTGATAGCGGTTGCATGTGCCCATTTATTTTATTATGTAAATCCCATTACATAGTTGATACTTAAAACAAAGAAAAGTTTCTCCATGAAAAATGGCGTCTATGTAGTAGTAATATACTTATTGTGAAAAATATTGGGTTGTTATATGGACCATGGCTGATGTTGGGTGTTGGTGGATTGGGTCGACGTAAGCGCATAAAAACTACGTGGCGAGCCACTAAATGGTTGTGTGTAACTAGGCTTGTTTAAGTCAGTATTAATCAGGGCATGAGTTTGTGTTCAAACTGTTGGTAGGTCATATGTGTTGGTGCTGGACTACTCTGTGAGGAGGTTGTGAAGTAAATGGTGAGTAATTAGCGAGGGATATATGATAAGGAAGTCATATGAGGAGGAAGGTGTAACAGATCGATTAGGAAATTGAGGATCATCAAAGATTCCATATCTTGTAACACTCAAAACTAGGTTTTAAGTATACTATTACTAAAATGCCATTAGATAAGTTTGACTATGAATTTTATCAGTCTGATTGTGGTACGTGATTTGCTAGTGAAACTCGTTAGTTAAACTAATAGCCAATGTATATGTAAATGAGTTTAAAAAAATAATGTGTTACAAGTATGAGTGATTAAGACTTAAGGAAGTGAAGTTGTCAAGTAATAATTGAGTTATATAAGTTAATGTGGCCATTTTGTAAACAATAGTAGTTGAAGGACTTATTAAGTCACTTGACCAAAGATTATAACTAGTTATATTAGGATAAGTCTAGTTACTTCCAACACTTCTAAATTATTCCTAGAGTGTTTTATGGAGTCGGTTTATAAGAGAAAAAGATAGGAAAAAGAAGAACATCAAGCAAGGTGATAAATCTTGATGAATTATGTGTAATTATGGCAAGATTAAGCTATAACAATCACTAAGTAAGTAATATTATTTAGGGTTAAGTCCATATATTAGTAATGTACTCTCCATCTTTTACACATCTAGGTAATAATGTCAATATATTACTATTATGGTAATTGAAACTGGCTAAGTTTTTAAAATATAGGTAAGATTACCGGTTCATTGTGCCAACTAGATAATTAATTTCCAACTGTATTTTTTTAACATATCTTTCTTACACAACACTGTAGTAATAAAATAAATACTAGCAATTTAAAATATCCTGGCTGCTAAAAGCATGAAAAATTGTGGGAAGAATGATCGTCTTTTATTCTTCCGAGGTTTTCCTTCAGCGGATGATCCAATCCCGTTGTTACTTTAAACTTTTAAAATATATGTACTTGTAACTTCCTTACTTCCTTCAGAGCTCCATTTTGCACTCTTACCACTTCTATGATCACTGCTATCTTTTTCTTTTCGCCTTTGCTCGTTTTCAGATCTCCATGTTCTAAGATCTTGCTCGACTGCCAGTTTTTCTTGGCCCTCTCAGCATCTTAATCTTTGACTTTGTTTCTATTAGGATAGATATATATAATTCTTGAATGGGGTTATTTTCTTGGTATAATGTTCACAGCTAGCCACTACTCATATCACAAGACTTCTCATGAACCAGTATCTCCATCCACCAGATCTCGTTCCTCCTCGTGGTGTGTTTGTGTTTTTTTTATCTAAAAACCTTTGACATAGATGGGTACTTGGATCTAGATTTGTGGATGATAATCGTGTTTAGATCAGGTCTCTTTTTTGTGTTTTTTTGTTTTTAAAAACCATCGCCACAAAGGGATAATTGAATCTGGTGTTAGGATGTAGTTTAAAGGTTTTATGCTTTAAGGTTTTTGTGGTTGGATATGATTTAAAGAATTTTGTTGTTGGATTTGCAAAACTTTTGCTGGAATCTGCTGGTGAAGAAGATGGTGTTTATTTGTAGTATATGAAATGAAATATTGAAGATCTGATGTTAATTTTCCAAAAATGATATAATGTGGACTGTGTTTTTTTATGGTCAAAGTTTATAATGAAGTATTTGGTACATGTCAGCACAAAGTTAAGTCAAAAGCTGATCTATAATTGCCATGTCACAAAAAGATGACGTGTCGGTCACATTTTGGTTATAACTGGGAATGAACCGGTAATGTTACCTATATTTCAAAAAAATAATAACTTTGAATCACCATAATAGTAATATATTGACATTATTACCTAGATGTGTAAAAGATGGAGAGTATATTCCTAATATATGGACTTAACCCTATTATTTGAGATCATGAATCCACTTTGAGAAAATTGTGTAAAAAATGATTTTAAGCTAATTAATGGGTTATAATGTTTATGGACTTAGATATATTGATTAAAGTTTAGTATTTGGGGGGTTTTACCATAAGATCAAGATATGATCATATGATGATGGAACATGTTAAAGGAGCCCTGAAATCAAGGATGATGATGATGATGATTATTAGGTTGATGTATAGCTAAGTAACTTGATGGTGACTTTCCTATGGGGCCAAGGTAAGTAAAACGATGACAACATATTTTTTTATTAATCTATCATTTATGTTAAGTGTTTATATATGTTTTATTAGCCACAAGGTTAAGTGATTGATAAGTTAGAATTGCGATAGGATGTTACGTGGTATGTGATGATTGTGGTATATGATGTTTGTTGGTATAGAATTGATGTCGAGGTATGTGTAATACAAAGTTAGTTATTGTTGAAGCATACATGTGGAGTGATATAATAACATGTTATGCTAGTTTTACTTACTAAGCGTGTAATGCTTACTTGTTATAGATGCTAACATTTGTAGTACGATGTCGATGCTTGGAATATGCTAGATGGAAATGTGCTTAGGAGCGTAGTAGTATAAATACCGAGATCAAATCAAGGTTGAACCCCCAAGTTTTGTGTAATAGTTTGTAAATGTGAACGTCATGTATTAATGTCTTCTAGTTATGATCTAGTAATTTAGTGTATGCAAACGGGTCAAACGAATAGCGTAAAAAGGGTAAAAATGGGTGTTTAGCATACCCTATGAATTACATGGTTGTAGGTCATTTAGATTGAAATATTATGAAAATGATGTATTTTAATGTTTCAATAAGTTTTGGAAATTCTCGTAAAGCTTCTAGTTGTGGAAGACGTCTTTAGAAGGAAATGTGAAATACCCAAGAATAAGAAAACTTTGGGCTCGTCCTAAGGCCATGGAACTTAGCATGCGTCCTAATGGTTTCTAAGCGTTTAACCTGCGACCAAAATAAGCTCAGCCGCCGTCATAGGGTGAAACTGGTCTCGACATGCGGCCGTGAGCCCTCAGCCTTCAGCTAAAGGCCTCAGAAGGCTTAGCATGCAGCTTAGAAGCTCGGCTTATGGCTAAAGGCCTCAAAAGGTCTATCTTAGACTGCGATCGGGAAGCTTAGACTGCGGCTAAAGACCACAAAAGGGATCGGCCCGTGGTCGTGAACCTCAGCATGCGTCTAAGTCCCTCAAAAGGTTTCCAGTATTTGTCAAACTTGGAAAACACATATTTATTTCTCCGTAAAGAGTTAAAAGTCGTTCTTTATGTCGTTAGAAAGGTATTCGAATCTAGTTTCATTTAAAAGTTCTTTCAAGATCTGAATGATTTTATATTTTGTTTAGTTTATAAAAGAGTGACATTAAGTCACTTCTGGTCATGATATTTGAGTAGAAAACTTTTATTTTGATCAAATTTTAGAGCCAGGAAAGGGGCGTTTCATGTACTGATAATAATTTGTTTGAGCTTAGGTAAAGATACCAATAGCCCTGATGATTGGCTACATAGCCTAAAACTATACATGGTGTGGATCTTGATGCGAGTTTGTGTGGTGAAAATAAATGAGGATCGCATAGGTATCCAAAAGTGTGCAGCTATGAATAGTTTGATTTTTTATTCAACAAATTGGAAAAAAGTATATTGTTTCGAATAACGATTGAGGGAAGGAGGTTTAAAATGTATACGATCATTTGAAGTGCATCAAACCAAAATGTGAGCATAAGGGAGGGGGCTTGAAAAGCACCGTAGGTACCATATTATATAGTACGAATACTATGTTCCGAATTGTTATTTTTTGAAGGTTTTAGGACAAGAAAATCATTGTATATATAGAGAAAAGGTCAAGCAGTTGGGTATCATCAAACTCATCATCATAATCACATTGAAAACCACCATTGTCATATTTAAACTAGTTGTTATCATAAAAACGAAAATGAGCAAGCTTAGCAGACCATTCTAGTTTAATTCGAAGAGGATAATTCTAAAAATAATTAAAATAATGATCATAAAAGTTTACCTATTAGTTAAAACCACTCATAGTAACAATGGGAATTTCTAAATATCAGAATGAATAATTTCGAAACAATTAGAACCAACAAAAGAACAAGTATAAAAATAAAGTTTAACATGTTTGCCAACGTGACAAGCATGAAAAACAGGAGGAGGCTTCTCCTTTTTACAAGAAATAAACCTTCGAGAAAAAATGTAGCACATTATTAGCAGGGTGACTGAGGCGTTGGTGACACGTATTAGGACTAGGAGACATCAAAGAAGTTGGAAGAGATGAAAACTTGGTTATCGGGTAAATATTGCCTGAGGTGTTATATCTTATGAGGATATGACGAGCCAATCAATATTTCATAAAAAAAAACATCAAACCTAATAGCACAATTGTTGTCCTGAGTAAACTGACAAACCTCAAAAGTATAAAATTTAATAGTGCAATTGTTGTCCCAAGAAAAATGACGAACAAATTTAAAAAACTTAAATAATATTAGAGGTGAAAAATACTACGAAGATGTAAATGGAAATGGAGAATAAGAAGAAGTAATGACCCACATTTGTGACGGGTACAGTTTTATCGTCACCAACACAAAGAAAGCGATAAAACAGTGATTAAAATAGTAATTGCATTAGTAACAATAACTAGCAGGATACCTGCAAAATGTTGTTGTAGGTACCCTGATAGGTGTGAAAACACCCATCCTTTTACAACTTAATTACAATAATGACCAGACCTAAACGTGTATTTTATGTCATAAATGTCGGAATTATGCGTGGTTTGTGTTTTTGTTGTGATTTAGGACGAAAATGTGAAAAGTGTAGAAAACACGGGCTTTTATCGAAGAAAAAGACAAAAGACGAAGTCAAAAAATCAAGAGTGCAAAAAGAACGGAAGTCCAAGACCAATTCTGAAGATTTATCGAAGAAAAAGTCAAAAGACGGAAGTTTACTAAAAGCCGAAGAACTCAAGTCTAATTTATCGAAGAAATTACAAGACGAGTTAAAGTAATCCCGAGACAAAGTCTGAAAGGTCGAAGAAGTTAAAAGATTAAAGGCTAAAGACGAAGGATTAAAAGATAATTAAAGAAAGAAGAAAGAGGGGAGGAAGCTTCCTTACACTAATCCCCTCCTCCCCTATAAATACACCTCATTAGTCATTTGTTTAGGTTGTTAGCTAATGTGACAATTAGTCTTTCCACCATTTTTCTTTACTTGCACAACTTTAATTTCATGTCATTTACTATCTTGTTCTTTAATTTCATGTCTTAACTTTCAAGCCTTTTAATTCCAAGTAAGTTAATTTAATTGTTGAATCTTAATTTTCCTTTTATCAAGCTTTTATTTATCTTTCTCATCCTACTTTTCTTGTTTTTGATGTGATTTTGGTTCGGATTAAGTTTTGATTTTGCTTAATCATATTGCTTATTTGATTAAAAATTTCACCTTTTTACTTCTATATAAGTTTTCGTATGAAATAAGCTATAAGTTTGACAATCTTATTGGCTTATTTTGTACTTAGCTTATTTGCTTTTTAGTTTTCTTAAAAAGTTAGTCTTTTTAAAGTTTGCTTATTTCGTATTCTAAAAAGTTTTCAAATTTATGCTTATTGATCTTTTAATGTTTGATTTTTATAGCTTAAAGTGTTTTAGTGCTTATTGTGTTAATTTTTTTATTTTTGATTAAGTGCTTTTTAGTTAATTTTTATAAAAAGTTGTTTTTAAATATTTTTTATTATTTAGAATTTTTTAAAAGTTTTTAAATTTTGGTCTATTAGCTTTTTCTTAAATTTGATTTGGTTAAGTTTTTAGATAAGTGCTTATTTGGTATTTGCTTATTTGCTTATTGTTGCCATCGTAATGCTTAAGGGTTTTACCAGTACGATCGAGTAAGTGTGATCGCATAAACCCCGAGGGTTTCTACTTGCGATCCATTACTGCGATCCTTAGTACGATCGTTCACTACGGTCACACTCCTTAATCCACACCACGATCACTTGTTGCGATCGTGGGTACGATCATAGAGTGCGATCCGTGTGGGTATGATCTGCTAGTGCGATCATTGAGTACGATCCTTAGCTAGAGTACGATGGAAACGATATGGCATTGCGATGTATGGGTGCGATGGAATCAGACAATGCAATCCTTAGTGCGATGGAATTGTTATTACAACTACGATGGAAATGTCATGCATGCATGCATGATTTTGTTTACCGCCAATTTAAGCAGCTAGCTTGCTAGCTTCCAGCAGCTAGCCTGCTAGCTTGTTTATTTAATAGTATTGTTCCGTAATTGTTTAGTTTTATCTGAAAGTTGTTCCGATTTTATTTTTGAAAGTTACGTATTTTTAGTTGAATTTTTCGTCGATTTTTAGTATTAATATTTTTTCGTAAAGTTTAAGTTTTATCTTTTATTTAGTACCCGCTTTAGGTTTGCCTCGTTTAAAGTACCATTTTAGTTTTATTCTCTTCTTTTTCATTTAGTAAACTTTATTTTCGAGTCGATAGTTAATTCGTCTTTTAGTTTTATTTTTATTAATTGTTTCGCTTTAAATTCACGTTTTATTATTTATATTGTTTTGTTTTTATTAATTAATCTCTTTTAGTTTATTGTTTTTATTTTGTGCATTTACCTTTTAAGTAGAGTAGATAACCAAACCATTTTATTTTCCACCAAGAACAACTGAGTCACACTTTGAACCGGAAATCAATTCGTTAAGACACCGAGAAAATGAACTTTTCAACTAGCAAAATCTGAAATTTCAAATGGCGCCGCTGCCGGCTCTTTTCGTGAGGATTAACGGTTTTTTGTGAGAGACTGATGTAAGTTGATGTGTATAGGTGATAATTAGATACGTTATAGGGTAAATTAGAAAATTACCTTTAGGAAAAAGTAATAATCTAATAATACCAATGACGAATTCAATTAAACACGTGAGTGAGTCGAGTTCGTTGTACACGAAGATCTTATGAATTTGAGACGTTTTGCTTTGATTTGGACAATCGATTTGAATTGGTTTTCGGTTTTTAAACTACAATTAAATTCTACGATTTTTAAGCTATTTAAAATAAACCTAAAGTGCATGAATCGTAAACCCCGCGTATTTAAAAAAATCTACACTCAATTAATTACTTAAAAATTAAAACACTGTTTTAAAATTTTAATCTATCTAATTACTCTCTTTTAAGACTAGTTTACTTTATTAAAATTTCTATAAAACAAATCTAATAAAAAAAAACTATATTTATTTAAAACTGAAGTTATAAAAATCTTTCTAATAAAAATTTAAACTAATTAAACTTTTGAAATAAAAACATTTTTATTTATTTATTTATTTTTATTTTTTATTTTTTATTTTATTATTTATTTAATTTATTTTATTTATTAAAAATCTACATTAATTAAAATTAAAAGTTAGTTGTAAAATAAAATGTGACAAAAATAATTGAACTAAAACAAAAACTGCCAAAGTGATTAATACTATAATAATTAATTCGAGGGAAACAAAACCAAAAGAGCTATCAGCTCAGTTGGGTAACACGTTGAACTGGTGAAGGGGAGGTCTCAAGTTCAAACCCCCCAAATGACATATAATTTTTGGATTAATTTCTTTTTTACAGAAAAGTAAATATAGTCACAGGAGTGACCTTTTGACAGCTTAATAGCTATAAGCTTGTGAGGACACAGCTTTTTGAGCTTAACAGATTTATTAATCTGATAAGCTATACTTAAACAATTATGCAGAATATCAACTACCAAGCAACTTAAGACTATAACTCAGTAAACATATTGACCAATTAAGCAGAAAATTCAGTAAACAACTCAGTAAAAAAAACAATCATCAGATCAGAACTAACAGATTAAGCTAGCTAGTAAAAATCATATAACCAGTTCCACAAATAAATCAAACTTCTATAAAACTCTGAATCAGACGAAACTGTTAAATAGAACAAAACAATCAGAAACTAACAGCTTAATCAGGTTCAAAATATTATCTAAAATCATTCAACTAAACAAATTAAGGAAGTCTAGAAACTATGATCTATTAAAACCAACAGACATGCTGAAAACTAGAATAAACGAGCATTACAAATTTCAAAACCGTTTATATCAGCAGGAATCAAGTTTAAACAAAATTCAATTGATCATTTAGCCGTCTGAACTTCAATCAGTTTCAATAAAAACATCATAAACATTAAGCACTTATAGCAAACTTGAACTCTTAATATATGATTAATAAGCAGTAATCAATCTAAATCGAACCAATCAAACAAGACACATCTAACTTGATATACATGGTAGATTTAAACATCAAACAATTTAAAAGCAGTCATACATTCTCAACCCATCTACAAACTTTAAAACTACTAGCAGATAAACATATTCAACCTGAAACAGAATCTAAACATATTTATAAATTCTAAACATTAATTTAAATAAACTCTTTAAATAACATGAAATTAAAAGAGAGTAACACCTTTTGATGAAACCTTTGGGACGTAGGCTAGCGCTGAGCTACCTATGAACCGAAGCTGGAACCACCATGAACCTCCTTATGGACCACCAATAATCACACGAACCATAACATTTTCATTCAATTTTTCCAGTAGGGAAAAACTATTAATATCCTTTTCACTTTAAATAATAAAAATAAAGCTATTAATTAGCTTATTTTTACCATCACAATGTTATTCTTAATAAGCAGAAAATAGGGTTAATTCATAAATCACTTTTAAGCAGTAAGAGATTTTAAACGAGGCAAGATAAACTGAAATAAGCTGATTTTTCATTAATTATCAAGAATCAATACAAAGCTTTAAAAAGAAATACATTAATTAACCTAAATCTATTTCTACAGAGTAACAATAAAGTAAAAGAAGGATAAAATTACACAAGCAATTGGGGGTATTTATAGCCTCCCAAGGCTTGTTGGTGTAAATATTCGGATTTCTCTGAAGAATATTCCTTCTTTATTTGTAGCCCTTGATCTTCAATTCTTTATTCTCTCTCCTGTTTTGAGGGTTGAGATGGTTCACAATAGCACACGGATCGCCAACGTGGCATCCGTGTGCTAGTTGTGCTTCTTTTAAAGGCTGTGATTGGCTGAATTGGAGATGTGAGGTGTTGCATCCAATGAAATTAAGCCACGTAGCTCCTTCAATCCATCTACTCTCTTCCTAAAAGATTGGGGTTTTTATTTCTTTTGGTGTGAATTATTTAATTAAATGAAAAGCCCTAATTTATAAGGACCTTTTACTGGCTTAGGGTTTGATGCACAGTAACTTTTACAGGGTTTTTATGTGAGGAAGAAAAGTGAGATGGGGAAGGTGAGAGAAACTCTCATAGGAAGTATCGAAAGATTAATTTACTTTGTGAAAAATGGTGAGAGAATATAAGTGACGTGTGGGTATTTGTGAAGATATAAATGGGTGGTTGAAACGTTTATTTATTTATGTGGTGGTGTGACATGTGAAACGAATAATGGATAGGTTAATATTTATTTAAAACGTTGTGTGAGAAGTGTGGGGTTATAAAGGATGATTTGTGTGTAAAAACAATCGAAACCCTAAAAGGCCCATCAGTTCTTTGTTTCTTTCAATTTCAGCAACTAACATTTGGGCTTGAGGCCCAAATCACTTTCCATTCGTGTATTACCATTTTGGGCTAAAAATATGGGCCTTGTCCATAAACACTAACAATGTATCCAAAATTTGGGCTTTTCAGGCCCAATAAGCTCTTGTGGGTCCCACATGGTTTATAAACTTGACAATTTATTAAATCCTCTAGAGTCGAGCTCGATTTCGGCTTCCTCGATCTTTTTCATCAAACTCGTGCCGGTTTTCATCGGTTTTCGTGAACTTGGTACCTACACACATGAAAACAAGAAACAAGCATATCCGAGGCATATTTGATACATTTCATGCAATATTTCAATGTTTTAAGCTACAAATGATATGAGTAAAATCAGTCATATCAAATTCCCCCATGCTAAGCAATTGCCGTGTCCTCACGTAATGATAAAACAAACCTATGACTACACCATTATTCAACTTTTGACATTTTATTTTGTAAAGACATAAAATAACTTTAAGGATCATAAAAGCTCAAATTGATTCATCGTCCTCGACTTTTCACTTTTCCATGCCAAGTGCAAAAACAAGATCATTGTTATTATAAGTTGGTAGACTAACACGAACTCATGTGGGCCAATTATTTACTTAGACTCCCTTATTCCTAAGTGTATCTCTTATATTTTATTGTTGTCTTGAATGATCACGAGGATGCATTGTTGACTTATTTCGATAATTTATTAGGCCGAAAATAAAGTGAACGATTTAATCAATAGTTAGCTAAAGGACAAAATCTTTTAAAACTGCTTCTCGGTCTCTCATAAAGTTCATATCTTGGCATAACTTGCTTCGCGATTTGAGAGCTTTCTCGGACCGATATTTGGCAATGACTTTATACTTTCAACCTTGAGAGACGTTCACCAAATAATGGTATTCTCTTCATAATATTTCTTCACTTGAATTTTTTGAGAGATTCATACTTGGACCACGACTTCTTCATTTTTCTCCAATCTTTATTTGGGATTTTGATTAACAACGATCCGCCTCCTTTTTGGACTTGGCTTCATTTATCCTCATACCTTATTATGGTCTATTTGGATAGACTTCTCCATGACTTTTGGGGAGTATTTTGCTTTTCGTCGTGTGTCTCGATCCTTCATATTGATTTTTGATAAATGAGTCTTCACATCACTTGAGATCTTTAGCAATAAAACATAGCCCTCATGTCTTGTTAGGACCTTTTTGGACTCGCCAATCTTCGCATCCCGCTTCAATAAGTTATGCCTTGGCTATGAACTCTAATCCATACCGAGCAACTTTTAAACGATCTTGGGCTAGAAGCTAAGTAACTTTTCAAATCGTTCAACATTATTTATTGCAAATAATTTATTAACAAGCGATGGGAAAATAGGCTCATAATTAACTCACATAAATTCCCGAAAGAATACCAAACTTATAATTGGCTCTATCATCTCTCGTTCTCCATATTGTAAAATTCCAAGAATGAAATCAATGGATACTTAGCCTATTAAATCAAAGTTTTGGGTTTTCAAGTCATCTATAGGATCTTGCAACTTCTTATACTTTTTCAAGTTTTAGAATTTGCGTTTTAAAGTTCCCTTGATAAACGACTTTCTAGGATCAATTATAGGAGCTTGCGAAAAGTTCTTGTTCTTAACTCGTATGAATTAAGACTTTCGCGTTTTAAAGCTCCCTATATAATAGCCTAGCAAAACTTAATTCAAATACGTTAAGGAAAAGCTAAGGTTAAAAACCAAGTCGAGTCAAAAACTATTCTTATTGAAATCCTACATTCGTGTCAAAAACACTTATTTTATTTATTAAAACTTAAAAATAACACAAAAAATTTTAAAATTTATTGAAAAATGAGAAAAACAATACGTTTGGACACGACAAAAGCAATTGCAAGCGATTATATCGATTGACTCCCCCATGCTAAAACCAAACATTGTCCTCAATGTTTCTTAGCTCAAGAGTAACACCCCCTTGCTAAAACACGAAGAGTCTAATGCAAACTCCTAACATGGAAAGAGTACGCAAATCTATAAGCCGTTTATTAAGTATGCCTCAAGATAAAACGTTAGTCGATAAAATCAAGGGATAGAAAGTGTGAGCCCCTTTTTGGCATTCAAAGAATGGAAGATCAAGTGGACCGGCAAAAACCGAACACGAGAGTCTTCAAAAATTAGGGTCATACCTAAGATCACAACACAACAAATCACGAGCACGAGCTTGAAAGATCAAGCCTTATTAAGTGTTAGAAAATAGAAAGAAGATAGAATGTATGGGACTCCCCCACAAGGCACCTCGTTTTTGTTCACCGATTCATGAGCTCGACTCGATCCCCGCATTCAATGGTCCTTAGGGAAAATTGTGAAAACCGGCATATTGGAGTAAAAACCAACATGAATCGCGATGCCGGGGTCAAAGATCTCATCCTCGTTGTCGGATGACAAACGAAAGGACAAAACTCCAACACAAATCTCTAATAAGGGATGGTAGTCACAAACAATCGTATGGATGTAGCATGCTCCACGAGATAAACTCGCACCAAAATGATTAAAAAGTCTTTCAATTATTGCATCGGTGAAAGGCCG
Source organism: Glebionis coronaria (assembly GCA_025667525.1). Lineage (NCBI taxonomy): Eukaryota > Viridiplantae > Streptophyta > Magnoliopsida > Asterales > Asteraceae > Glebionis > Glebionis coronaria. The sequence goes on from CM046878.1 coordinate 153,888,437, forward strand.
AGATTTCCCTAAATCAACGATTCCGGGATCGAATACCTCGTCCTCGGTGGAGAAAGGAAAGGATAACAAGGTGTCGTCCCCCCATGCTAATCCTAAGTCATATGAAGCACATAGTAATGGTGGTACAAAAGTCTCAACCAAAGTGGTTTCAACTTGTATGACTTTGTTGACCTTGTCACTCTTATGAATGTGAATAAAAGGGTCATGGTACTCAAAACGAGTCGCATGAAAAACCCGCACATTAAGATCAAAGCGAGTGGGAAGGATAATAGGAGCAAAAGTAATTTCTCCATCCGGGTCAACATTATCATCATCATAAATCGGGTGATCAAACCAAGAGTCTTCATCACCGTCATTAGACTCTTCCTCAAATTCCGAAGGAATGTCTATATAAAGAAACTCATCAACCTCCTTCATGAGAAGATCATCATCACAAAGGTTGTGAGATGTAGGAGGTGTGATGCTCTCAAAATCCTCTTGAAACAACGGATTATTGTTCAATGAAACTTCAACAAGAGGATTTGAGTAAGTCACGAAAGTGTCGTCATCCTTGTCATCACAAGACATATCCGACAAAGTATCGAGTGTGTCACATTCGGATACTAGATCATCATTCTCATTTAAAGGCAATTCATCGGCGAATTCCTCGAGAATGGTAGGTAAAACACAAGAATCACGTTCGATCTCGAGATCGGAAACGTCTTCACTTCCCCGTGGAAGTGGATCAAGGATAGCAAAAAGTTCATCGATGAACTTATGACATGAATAGTCACTAACCTCACTCGGTGTGAAGTTAGGAATCAAAGGCTCTTCAAATGAAGATTGTGCCTTAGGAACATCAACATGATCCTTAGAAGAGAGTGAAAATGAGTCCATTTTCAAAGATTGTTCAATTAAAGCAATGTCACTCTCGGGATCAAAATTCTCATTAACAAACTCACTAGCATCAAATGGCTCACTCAAGTAATCATCTATTTGATTTTCAATCTTAGCATCCTCGTGTGGAGTGAGTGTAGATGAGGAAAGGTTACAACATGTTTCAACAAAGCAAGCTTCTTCATTTGATTTTAACTTTCCTTTATCACAATTAGAAGTTTCCAAAATTGGAAAAACACCTTTATCAAAAAGAGCTTTCTTATCATTTTCAAATGTTTCAACAAGTTTAACACTTTCAACTTTCTTAGGAGCAAATCTTGGAATCTTTTCCGGTTTAAAAATAATGCTTTTATCTCCATAAAACAATTTAATTTCCTCTTTCCTCATATCAACTAAAACATTGGCTGTACACAAAAATGGTCTTCCTAAAATAATTGGCACACGAGGATTGGTCTCATAATCGATTATAGCAAAATCGGCTAAGTACAAGAAGTTTCCCACTTTCATAATGACATTTTCCGCTATACCAACCGGTCGAGTGGTGGTTCCATTAGCAAGCTCAATGATCATACGAGTGGTACTAAGAGGTGCATAATCAATAGTCTTCCAAAGGGCTAGGGGCATGATGTTTATGCTAGCTCCTAGATCAGCTAGGCCTTTGCAAACCCCAAGCTCATTGAAAACACAAGGTATCAAGAATTGACCCGGATCTTTATACTTCTCGGGAAAGTAATCAAAGAAAACCGAGGTACTAATCACATTCAAAGTAGCCTTAGTAACTTCTAGGAAAGTTTCCTTAGGTGGAGGTTTAAACTCAATCACTTCAACTTCATCTAAATTCTCACAATCATCATAAACGGTTATGGCCTTAAGCTCTCCCTTCGGGTTTGGAATGGTATTACTAGGTAAGCAACCCGAAGACGATGACGGTTTAGACATGAATCCCTCAAACATAGAAAGCAATTTATTTTGACCTTGTTCCAAATTTTGTTGCATACGACTTTGGGTTTGCTCTAGCCTTTGTTGATTAAGCTCGATCTTATTGTTTTGCCCTTTAATCGTATTTTAAAAATCAAGTTTCAAAGTATTTATTTGCCCTTGAATGTTATTTTGAAAAGCTTTCATATTTGCCTCATTTGATTTCATGTAGCTTGACAAATCATTTTGATTATTCCCTTGAAAACCTTGATTGTTTTGATTAGCATTAAACCCATTTCCTTGATTATAATTCCCTTGGTTACCACAGTTAAAATTATTCCCATTGTTTCCATTGTTGTACCTATTTTGAACCGGTGGAAAACCCGGTGGAGCAACATGATTTTGACGAGGAACTTGACCGTTGGAGCCATAAGTTCCCGTCGCGGCAAAAGCACTAGCTTGATCAAACCCCGCGTTTAAACAAGCATAATTAGGATGTGCTCCACCACATGATGCACAAACATTCTCAATCATATTAATCGATCCATGAGGATTCTTCCTAATCTCACTCAACAAAGTCGCAAATCCACTATCAATCTTAGAGTCCAATCTAGAAATCTCGGCATTAGATGAATTCACATTAGAAACACCCGGTGTGTTTCGTGAATATTGTGCTCTAGACTTATCCTCAATTATTCTCCACGCGTCTCTCGGTGTTTTTCTTAAAAGATTACCACCCGCGGCGGCATTTAAAGAATCTTGTTCAATCATATTAAGCCCATTATAAAAAGTATTTATTTGATGCAATTCCGAGAAACCGTGGTGTGGACATTATCTCAACAAATCCTTAAATCTTTCCCAAGCAACCCCAAACGATTCATGCACTTTTTGTTCAAACCTAGTGATCTCATTCTTAAAATGTGTTGTCTTGGACGGTGGAAAGAAATAATTCATAAACTTTGACACTAAATCATCCCAAGTTAAAATCGAACCCGGTGGTTCTTTCTCATACCAAAGCTTAGCATTACCCTCGAGCGAGTACGGAAAAAGCATAAGCTTAATCACGTCATTCGGCACATCTCTAAACTTGAGAGTCGAGGTAATTCGATTAAAATTCCGAATGTGAGAATGCGGGCTATCGGTCTCATTGCCACGAAATTGGTCGGCACGAATGAGCGATAGAAGACCCGTCTTAATCTCAAAATGATCCGCCAAAATAGCCGGCACAACGATTGCTTCCCCATACCCTTCGGTGGGTGCACGGAGCAATTCCTCCATTGTTCGGTTATCGGCCATCTCTACAACAATAGGTGGAATCTCGGGTTCCACTATTCGTTGTTGACGATTTCTATTTCTACGAGGAATATTTTCAAGCCTATTAAAATCAATCACAAGACGTGAAGAACGTAATTGCATACACTACAAAGACGAGAATTTAGAGGATCTAAGAAAAGAAATTAGACAAGAAGAAGATTATTTTTGGTATTTTATTTGGTATTGCTCAATAAAAAATGATCGATAAAAACAAGGAATAAGGATAACTACTATGGAAGTAAATTACCCTCGGTCGACTTTGAAACGATGGGTGAAAACCTAAACGTCTCGAGGTTCAATAGGTAAACAACAAAAAATAAGATTTATTACTACTTGAGTCGGCAAACCAATAATAGGTTGTCCCTCTCAATATACGCACAAGCAAGCGGGGAAACGAGGTGGCACAAAGCACTTAAAAACCTTTTTCCTTAGACGGCCTTTTATAGCACGTCGCCTTATACCCACCTTATAGTTTGTATAAATCGAGTTCAAACTTCTTATTAGTATTTATCTATTTTGCCTTTATTTTTGTTTTGGGTTCGAATACAATAGCTAGGTGATGAAATCCCAACTAAGGCTTATTTGAAAAGTATTTAAAATTATTGTTCTACGTAATACAATATATTATTCACAAAAAACGAGAAAAATGATACATACTATATAATAGAAAAATAACAAAACTTTCCGAGGACGGAAAGGGTCTTCAAATCCACGATCAACAAATCTCCACAAAAGCGAATCGTACACAAGATCCCCGGCAGCGGCGCCAAAATTTTTGATGTAAGTTGATGTGTATAGGTGATAATTAGATACTTTATAGGGTAAATTAGAAAATTACCTTTAGGAAAAAGTAATAATCTAATAATACCAATGACGAATTCAATTAAACACGTGAGTGAGTCGAGTTCGTTGTACACGAAGATCTTATGAATTTGAGACGTTTTGCTTTGATTTGGACAATCGATTTGAATTGGTTTTCGGTTTTTAAACTACAATTAAATTCTACGATTTTTAAGCTATTTAAAATAAACCTAAAGTGCATGAATCGTAAACCCCGCCTATTTAAAAAAATCTACACTCAATTAATTACTTAAAAATTAAAACACTATTTTAAAATTTTAATCTATCTAATTACTCTCTTTTAAGACTAGTTTACTTTATTAAAATTTCTATAAAACAAATCTAATAAAAAAAACTATATTTATTTAAAACTAAAGTTATAAAAATCTTTCTAATAAAAATTTAAACTAATTAAACTTTTGAAATAAAAACATTTTTATTTATTTATTTATTTTTTATTTATTTTATTATTTATTTAATTTATTTTATTTATTAAAAATATACTTTAATTAAAATTAAAAGTTAGTTGTAAAATAAAACGTGACAAAAATAATTGAACTAAAACAAAAACTGCCAAAGTGATTAATACTATAATAATTAATTCGAGGGAAACAAAACCAAAAGAGCTATCAGCTCAGTTGGGTAACACGTTGAACTGGTGAAGGGGAGGTCTCAAGTTCGAACCCCCCAAATGACATATAATTTTTGGATTAATTTCTTTTTGACAGAAAAGTAAATATAGTCACAGGAGTGACCTTTTGACAGCTTAATAGCTATAAGCTTGTGAGGACACAGCTTTTTGAGCTTAACAGATTTATTAATCTGATAAGCTATACTTAAACAATTATGCAGAATATCAACTACCAAGCAACTTAAGACTATCCTCAGTAAACAGATTGACCAATTAAGCAGAAAATTCAGTAAACAACTCAGTAAAAAAACAATCATCAGATCAGAACTAACAGATTAAGCTAGCTAGTAAAAATCATATAACCAGTTCCACAAATAAATCAAACTTCTATAAAACTCCGAATCAGACGAAACTGTTAAATAGAACAAAACAATCAGAAACTAACAGCTTAATCAGGTTCAAAATATTATCTAAAATCATTCAACTAAACAAATTAAGGAAGTCTAGAAACTATGATCTATTAAAACCAACAGACATGCTGAAAACTAGAATAAACGAGCATTACAAATTTCAAAACCGTTTATATCAGCAGGAATCAAGTTTAAACAAAATTCAATTGATCATTTAGCCGTCTGAACTTCAATCAGTTTCAATAAAAACATCATAAACATTAAGCACTTACAGCAAACTTGAACTCTTAATATCTGATTAATAAGCAGTAATCAATCTAAATCGAACCAATCAAACAAGACACATCTAACTTGATATACATGGTAGATTTAAACATCAAACAATTTAAAAGCAGTCATACATTCTCAACCCATCTACAAACTTTAAAACTACTAGCAGATAAACATATTCAACCTGAAACAGAATCTAAACATATTTATAAATTCTAAACATTAATTTAAATAAACTCTTTAAATAACATGAAATTAAAAGAGAGTAACACCTTTTGATGAAACCTTTGGGACGTAGGCTAGCGCTGAGCTACCTATGAACCGAAGCTGGAACCACCATGAACCTCCTTATGGACCACCAATAATCACACGAACCATAACATTTTCATTCAATTTTTCCAGTAGGGAAAAACTATTAATATCCTTTTCACTTTAAATAATAAAAATAAAGCTATTAATTAGCTTATTTTTACCATCACAATGTTATTCTTAATAAGCAGAAAATAGGGTTAATTCATAAATCACTTTTAAGCAGTAAGAGATTATAAACGAGACAAGATAAACTGAAATAAGCTGATTTTTCATTAATTATCAAGAATCATTACAAAGCTTTAAAAAGAAATACATTAATTAACCTAAATCTATTTCTACAGAGTAACAATAAAGTAAAAGAAGGATAAAATTACACAAGAAATTGGGGGTATTTATAGCCTCCCAAGGCTTGTTGGTGCGAATATTCGGATTTCTCTGAAGAATATTCCTTCTTTATTTGTAGCCCTTGATCTTCAATTCTTTATTCTCTCTCCTGTTTTGAGGGCTGAGATGGTTCACAATAGCACACGGATCGCCAACGTGGCATCCGTGTGCTAGTTGTGCTTCTTTTAAAGGCTGTGATTGGCTGAATTGGAGATGTGAGGTGTTGCATCCAATGAAATTAAGCCACGTAGCTCCTTCAATCCATCTACTCTCTTCCTAAAAGATTGGGGTTTTTATTTCTTTTGGTGTGAATTATTTAATTAATTGAAAAGCCCTAATTTATAAGGACCTTTTACTGGCTTAGGGTTTGATGCACAGTAACTTTTATAGGGTTTTTGTGTGAGGAAGAAAAGTGAGATGGGGAAGGTGAGAGAAACTCTCATAGGAAGTATCGAAAGATTAATTTACTGTGTGAAAAATGGTGAGAGAATATAAGTGACGTGTGGGTATTTGTGAAGATATAAATGGGTGGTTGAAACGTTTATTTATTTATGTGGTGGTGTGACATGTGAAACGAATAATGGATAGGTTAATATTTATTTAAAACGTTGTGTGAGAAGTGTGGGGTTATAAAGGATGATTTGTGTGTAAAAACAATCGAAACCCTAAAAGGCTCATCAGTTCTTTGTTTCTTTCAATTTCAGCAACTAACATTTGGGCTTGAGGCCCAAATCACTTTCCATTCGTGTATTACCATTTTGGGCTAAAAATATGGGCCTTGTCCATAAACACTAACAATGTATCCAAAATTTGGGCTTTTCAGGCCCAATAAGCTCTTGTGGGTCCCACATGGCTTGACAATTTATTAAATCCTCTAGAGTCGAGCTCGATTTCGGCTTCCTCGATCTTTTTCATCAAACTCGTGCCGGTTTTCATCGGTTTTCGTGAACTTGGTACCTACACACATGAAAACAAGAAACAAGCATATCCGAGGCATATTTGATACATTTCATGCAATATTTCAATGTTTTAAGCTACAAATGATATGAGTAAAATCACTCATATCAAATTCCCCCATGCTAAGCAATTGCCATGTCCTCACGCAATGATAAAACAAAACTATGACTACACCATTATTCAACTTTTGACATTTTATTTTGTAAAGACATAAAATAACTTTAAGGATCATAAAAGCTCAAATAGATTCATCGTCCTCGACTTTTCACTTTTCCATGCCAAGTGCAAAAACAAGATCATTGTTATTATAAGTTGGTAGACTAACACGAACTCATGTGGGCCAATTATTTACTTAGACTCCCTTATTCCTAAGTGTATCTCTTATATTTTATTGTTGTCTTGAATGATCACGAGGATGCATTGTTGACTTATTTCGATAATTTATTAGGCTGAAAATAAAGTGAACGATTTAATCAATAGTTAGCTAAAGGACAAAATCTTTTAAAACTGCATCTCGGGCTCTCATAAAGTTCATATCTTGGCATAACTTGCTTCGCGATTTGAGAGCTTTCTCGGACCGATATTTGGCAATGACTTTATACTTTCAACCTTGAGAGACGTTCACGAAATAATGGTCTTCTCTTCATAATATTTCTTCACTTGAATTTTTTGAGAGATTCATACTTGGACCACGACTTCTTCATTTTTCTCCAATCTTTATTTGGGATTTTGATTAACAACGATCCGCCTCCTTTTTGGACTTGGCTTCATTTATCCTCATACCTTATTATGGTCTTTTTGGATATACTTCTCCATGACTTTTGGGGATTATTTTGCTTTTCGTCGTGTGTCTCGATCCTTCATATTGATTTTTGATAAATGAGTCTTCACATCACTTGAGATCTTTAGCAATAAAACATAGCCCTCATGTCTTGTTATGACCTTTTTGGACTCGCCAATCTTCACATCCCGCTTCAATAACTTATGCCTTGGCTATGAACTCTAATCCATACCGAGCAACTTTTAAACGATCTTGGGCTAGAAGCTAAGTAACTTTTCAAATCGTTCAACATTATTTATTGCAAATAATTTATTAACAAGCGATGGGAAAATAGGCTCATAATTAACTCACATAAATTCCCAAAAGAATACCAAACTTATAATTGGCTCTATCATCTCTCGTTCTCCATATTGTAAAATTCCAAGAATGAAATCAATGGATACTTAGCCTATTAAATCAAAGTTTTGGGTTTTCAAGTCATCTATAGGATCTTGCAACTTCTTATACTTTTTCAAGTTTTAGAATTTGTGTTTTAAAGTTCCCTTGATAAACGACTTTCTAGGATCAATTATAGGAGCTTGCGAAAAGTTCTTGTTCTTAACTCGTATGAATTAAGACTTTCGCGTTTTAAAGCTCCCTATATAATAGCCTAGCAAAACCTAATTCAAATACATTAAGGAAAAGCGATTAAGTGTAGGGGATTTGATATGTGTGTAAACACACATCTTTTCTACCACTTAATTATAATAATAACCGGACCAAAACATTTTCATTCAATTTTTCCAGTAGGGAAAAACTATTAATATCCTTTTCACTTTAAATAATAAAAATAAAGCTATTAATTAGCTTATTTTTACCATCACAATGTTATTCTTAATAAGCAGAAAATAGGGTTAATTCATAAATCACTTTTAAGCAGTAAGAGATTATAAACGAGACAAGATAAACTGAAATAAGCTTATTTTTCATTAATTATCAAGAATCATTACAAAGCTTTAAAAAGAAATACATTAATTAACCTAAATCTATTTCTACAGAGTAACAATAAAGTAAAAGAAGGATAAAATTACACAAGAAATTGGGGGTATTTATAGCCTCCCAAGGCTTGTTGGTGCGAATATTCGGATTTCTCTGAAGAATATTCCTTCTTTATTTGTAGCCCTTGATCTTCAATTCTTTATTCTCTCTCCTGTTTTGAGGGCTGAGATGGTTCACAATAGCACACGGATCGCCAACGTGGCATCCGTGTGCTAGTTGTGCTTCTTTTAAAGGCTGTGATTGACTGAATTGGAGATGTGAGGTGTTGCATTCAATGAAATTAAGCCACGTAGCTCCTTCAATCCATCTACTCTCTTCCTAAAAGATTTGGGTTTTTATTTCTTTTGGTGTGAATTATTTAATTAAATGAAAAGCCCTAATTTATAAGGACCTTTTACTGGCTTAGGGTTTGATGCACAGTAACTTTTACAGGGTTTTTGTGTGAGGAAGAAAAGTAAGATGGGGAAGGTGAGAGAAACTCTCATAGGAAGTATCGAAAGATTAATTTACTGTGTGAAAAATGGTGAGAGAATATAAGTGACGTGTGGGTATTTGTGAAGATATAAATGGGTGGTTGAAACGTTTATTTATTTATGTGGTGGTGTGACATGTGAAACAAATAATGGATAGGTTAATATTTATTTAAAACGTTGTGTGAGAAGTGTGGGGTTATAAAGGATGATTTGTGTGTAAAAACAATCGAAACCCTGAAAGGCCCATCAGTTCTTTGTTTCTTTCAATTTCAGCAACTAACATTTGGGCTTGAGGCCCAAATCACTTTGCATTCGTGTATTACCATTTTGGGCTAAAAATATGGGCCTTTTCCATAAACACTAACAATGTATCCAAAATTTGGGCTTTCAGGCCCAATAAGCTCTTGTGGGTCCCACATGGCTTATAAACTTGACAATTTATTAAATCCTCTAGAGTCGAGCTCGATTTCGGCTTCCTCGATCTTTCTCATCAAACTCGTGCCGGTTTTCATCGGTTTTCGTGAACTTGGTACCTACACACATGAAAACAAGAAACAATCATATCTGAGGCATATTTGATACATTTCATGCAATATTTCAATGTTTTAAGCTACAAATGATATGAGTAAAATCACTCATATCAGACATAAACTAACATGCAAAGATCCAAACATAACAAAGTACAAACAATTCAAGTAAATGCAATGCAAAGAAAAATTAAAACAAGCAGTGTGCCTCTTAGGGTCTCTCTAGCCACTTATATTCTCATTCAAAGCCTTATGCTCACATGAAAATGATGCTAAAACACGTCAACATAATGTTGGTGAGAGTCATAGGTTTTTGACACTAAGTAAACCCTTTTAAGAAAATATATATGTGACATAAAAACAATTAATTCAACAAGTTATGGACATTAGTACTACCATATAGCCTACAAGCAATTTACATACAACAACCATCAAGTAACAAGCATCAAAAAACAAGCAACTAGCATTAAGTATCAAATATCAATAGGCCTTTCCAAAAATTGAGTTTACCAACGATATTTCAAGTCCTCAAATGAGTTTACCAACACTATCGGACGCCCTTATATGAGTTTACGGACGATATTTCACGTCCTTAAACGAGTTTACCAACACTATCTGATGTCCTCAAGCATGCAGATTACTAAACAAGCAATACACATAATAAGCAACCAATACCCATATTAAGCAAATCACATAATAGCACATTAATGTCCATATATTTCAAAACATAAATTTACAACACATCATAGTAACATAAGCATCATTTCCATCCCTTCTGGAATAAAACAATTAAAAGAAAATGGACTATGAAACTCACCTTGTGAAAGCTACCTAAAAGTCCACGCGCGCTCAAATAATACCTAAAGCACATACAAATAAAACACGCATTAACATTGATTCAAGGACTCTATTCCTTCATCAATGTAATAACCTCTAGGATGGATATACCTAGTACCTATCATATCTCAGTCCCACACCAACCCTCTAAGTGTTTCTTACAACAATTACGCTCATAAACTATAATGTTCACCTTTACCCCAAAACAGACTGTGACGAAATTTATAACAAAAAGTTTGACTCGAGCAGACGAACTTAACCAATTCCAAATGACCTCTCCTTTAAAAGGTGACTTCTATAACATGTAAATAAGCCCTCATAATGATCCCAAGGCTCAAGTCAAAGACTAAGTACCCCAAACACCCCAAAACATAAGTTTCAACCCTGCTGTCCGAAAATCAGCCTTGACTCCGACACTTGCATAAAAGTTTCGATTGACCTCAAATGACCACAAACCTTGCATATTTGAAAATTAGACTCTGAGTATATAATTTTAGGCTTTTGAATCACCCAAAAATCTTTTTTAAACGACCAAGTTATGATCAAAATGATTTGAAAAAAATTCATGATTCGTCCCTATCGTTTACCCAAAATATCAAGTTTCGTCCCTAACTCAAAACAAGTGCAAGAATCGTCCCTATTTTTGAAACTATGATCAAATTTCGTCCCTATTTTGGATGGGGTTAGTTTTGGTTGTTAAGTCTACTTATTAAAGGGGTATCTTGGTCCTTTCCTTATTTTTGGCTTCATTTAATACAATTAAAAAAAATCAAAATCTATTAATAAAAAACACACACAAACACTGTGTTTCTTCAAACACACATATTCAAACACACACAGATCCAAAACCCAGAAATCCAAAACCAATTTTTAATCTCCACACAAATCCAAACCCAGATTGATGCAAGATCCAAAGTCAATAATCTGAAACCCACAATTAATTTGAAGATAAAACCAGACCTGAAACCCATAATTAAAACCAATCAAGATTCAGTTTTGATAAATACTCGTTTATCAACTTATCGTATGTACGTCATTGATTCATTACAGGCCGTGAATTCGAGTATGTTGTGTTTTCAAAGATTATAGACTTAATTTCATCGTTAAAGGCAAAATAATGAGGGTGTTTTATTCTTATTTTGGTTGATTAATGTTAGCAGGTTTTGAATGAAATGATGAATATGAAAGTAGAGAACTTGTTGCTTTTGGTTATTTGTTTTAATGCCATCGTCAGTACAGTGGTAAAGAATTTTAAATTTGTTTCATTATGATTATATTTTAGGACTTTTAAGGATTATGTTTTTAGGATTTAAAATGTTGGTTTTGTTGTTTACTAGAGAATTTTGATCAAGAACAATATAAATGGAGTTCTTAAATTGCTAGAACTTGCATAGCGTGTGCATCAAACTATTTATTATGGATCTTCTACGACATCCTAAGTAATCGGCATGACGATAATCTTGTGATCATTCTCAAGGTGATTGTGTAGGATGTCGTTGAAGTTATAGAATATATAGTTTATCACAATTCACACACACAATGTACGGATCTGGTATGTATTCCTCAAATGGTTTGTAAGTTGCAGATTTATTTGTTTGTTAGACTGTGTGTCACAGTTTTCACCTTGAACCAATAATCATGGTCCTTAAACTTAAAAAGGTAAAAAAATATTGGTTGAATATAATGTTATGACACGCTTTGATTGTATAATGGCAGGATTGAGGCAATTCTAAGTGCAGTATACTCGTACAATGAGAGCTGAGGCTTTGATTGTACAAGACATTTCCAGACACAACAGACCTTTGCATGAGGAAACGATTATGAGATAGCCATGAAGTAGAGTGCAAGGTGGAGCAAGCTTTAACGTTTCTTGAAAAGTGTTAGATGATCTTAAAGAGTAAACATGGTTGATGTAGTCTAATGTTTCGTAGTAAACGATGAGATACGTTTTGTCAGGTGATGTTTTAAGGTGGTAGCGAAATGAAGCTTGGTGAAAGATGGGTGAGAGGTCAAGGGTAGAGACGAATAGTTGACACATCTGAATTGGATTAAGGATTTGGTTGGGATGCTTGATAAGATGTCGAAGAGTATGTCTTGTGGGAGGTTGAAGATGGAGGATTCATAATTGGTTTTTGTCATTTTTGTCATGTGTTTTTGTGTTCCTTGTGTTTGTGTTTCTTCTGTGGGGTAGGAGTGTAAACTATTTGTACTTTGTAGGAACTTGCGAGTGTATTACGGTACATATTTTTTAATTATTTTGGGAGTGAATATTCCATTTTTTTAAAGAAACACAGTGTTTGTGTGTGTGTTTTTTATTAACAGATTTTGATTTTTTTAAATTGTATTAAATGAAGCCAAAAAGAAGGAAAGGACCAAAATACCCCTTTAATAAGTAGACTTAACAGCCAAAACTAACCCCCATCTAAAATAGGGACCAAATTCGATCATAGTTTCAAAAATAGGGACGATTCTTGCATTTATTTTAAGATAGGAACGAAACTTGATATTCTGGGTAAACGATAGGAATGAATCATGAAATTTTTTCAAATGATTTGACTCAATTTCTGCCCAGACTTAGTAATGATTCTGCAACGATTTAGCGTCACTTTAGTGACAGTATAGCGACGATTCGGTGACAGTTTGATGGTTTAAGCCCTAATTCGCCATTACTTACAGAAAAATAAGAAACCCTAATCCATCATATGATTAATTACATGATTATGTTAATTAAAATCACTAATTAAACAAAGGTTGAACGTTTTACCTTGGAAATTAATGAAAGATCATTATTTTTGAAACCTTAATTGACCAACATTGTTGATTTTCGGCTAGGAGATATTTTGGGGGAGTAAAAACCTGATTATTTTTGTTATGGGATGGGTTTGGTGAAATCCTAAAGACCTCCTAATCCCATTACAAGTCCGTTGGGCCTATTTTTTTCGGCTTTTTGGTTATTTTCTTACTTCCTTTCCTTTTGGCCGCCTAAACCATGCCCAAAACACCTTAGGATCTGGTTTTTAACTATTATTTTATAATTCAATCATGATTTAACAAAACCTCACGTTCGGGTTACTTCCAGGCCAAAACCCGAAATCCTTACGTTAATTCTTTGACTTTTTACGCGATTTCCAAACTAACATTCATTTCTAAAAGCTTATAAATATGGAAAGTAACTCTAAAACTTATCCTAACCATATAATACATACTTAATACATACATACAACATACGATACATACATGGAACCTTATAAAAATGATACCCGAACTTTCTCGCAATTCATTTCTGAACTCATTTCACTTCATACCGTTTGCAAATTGTACCATGATTTATAAATCACGTACCTCATTTCAATCTTCCTTATTCCCAAAATCACTCATGAAAACATATAAAACATATTATGCACACATCCTAACACAGAATTAGAGCTTAACGGGTGACAATTGAACCGAAAAAACCCGAGTTGTCACAATGTAATGCACAACCCATCCGAAGTAACTCAAATATCTCTTAAAAGGTACTTGTTTTAATCACACGGAGACAACATATTATCTATCGAGTTATTTAATTAGAATAATTTAATATTGAAAAAGTAGCACTCTTCTCCAGCCTCCGATCACTAAAATCCAAAATGCATAATCGAGTCTAGAGCCATTTGAGATCATCAATAATCTCACTAGGACACATTTCTATAATTCCTTTCTTCTTCACAAACTGTGAAAAGTTAGAAAGATATTAGGAGTCCTACGTAAAATTTTCATGATCTTCCCTAAACATGCAAGTAACACGCAAGTATTTACAATGATGATCGAAATCCTTCTTGAGTGAACATCAAAAAGCTCATGGTAGGTGACTTGTGCGATTCTTTCCAAAGTAAACTTGTGATAACTAGAAAGCAAAAGTGGTTTAATTCTTAATTGAATTCAAACTCGTTCTAGGCCTCTACGCAATATCTTAGTGATCTTGCCAGATTACTCGGAGTTACACTCTTTAGTGTTCACAATGATGAGTAAAAATCCTTCTAGTGATAACATCAAACAGCACTTGGTAGGTAACTTGCAAGATTCTACATGAATCAAGCTAGTGACAACTAGAAAGCAACGATGGTTCGATTCTTAAATGAATCAAACCTGTTCTACGAATCTGAATTGAAGGCTTCAATCATGTGGATAATTTATCCAAATGATTCACTCTTTACGTTCGCAGTCTACTGAGGGACGGTCGAGTAAAGAGAACGGGTTTACCTCTGAAATCTTGTAAATGAGATTCTTAAATGAAACTACCTGCCACAAGTATGATATTTTATATCGTCCAACGGTCTTCACCGACCAAAGGTAAAATGCTACCGAATTAGAATGAAATGTTCAAAGGCATTTCGTTCGTGTCTACTTATGTTGCTGCATTTGAAGACGGTGGCGTTGTGGTGTCCGAGAAGAAGTCGTCCCATATGTTTATATTTTCTGTAGTGTATACTTCAACAAATTCTAGAAAGTTCAACTTAAAGTCTTCTGATGTATCATACTCTAAAGCTTTCAAGAATTACAAAAGTATAAATGTGTGGGACATGAAGTCACGAGGAGACGAATATAACAAGTGATGGATGCACAAGATCAAGTCAGGAAAAACGTGCTCAAGATTAAAGATAAAGATCATGTGATCATATTCACCAAGAAAAAGAAAAGAAAGAAAATCAAAGACTACGAGCTTAAGACAAGCATAGTATGCTAGGTTTATTTTATTATTATAACTTGGGTAACCTCTTGTAATTTTGTTAACCTCCCTTAGGGGGAGATTGTTGGAAATACGTTTTACGTATTTAGGAAGGATCGGTCACTCAAACAATATATTGATGTAACGAGGTAGTAGTTATGAAATAGTTAGATATTAGTTAACTAAATATATCAAGCCCGACCCATGGCCATGGTTTGTCATGGACCAGAGGCCCAAGCCCATCTTATGGGCTTGGGTATATAAACCATTTCCTTAGTTGGAGAGGGTTGGTTGTTCATTTAGTTTTCACATATTAAAGTGTGGTTTCTCTCACTTTCTCTTATTTTCTCTTTCTAATACTGTGTGTGTGTTCAGACCTCTCTCTCTCTACCTTCTCTATCTAGACTTACAGATTTATAATATCCTACACCCGGTTTCTGCCTAAGCTGTATGGAGGGTTATTTGTTTTCACCCTTTATCCTTACATTTATTTTTCATTCTTCAACCCCTTCAATGATTACCAGGACGTCCACATTAACACCATTTTTTGTTTGTTCTGGTGTTAACTCATGCCTTAGTCTACATTATTCCCATATTCTCATTCATCTCCATCTTTCTTGAAGACTTCTAATAATCTATCGGGTTGTCCCAAAGATACCCCCGCTTCTAGTTGGACCATATGATGTACATCTAACCACCTTTTGTCATCAGTATCATCGTGGATTAATGAAGGTTGTTAGTATATTGGAACAAGTATATTAATACTATAGGGTGATTCTCCAAGTCTTACGAGAGCATACATTAGTCGATATGTTTTAGGCCATTACAAAAGCTATAAGGCTCTAGCTCATCTATATTAAGTCAAAATATTTTGTATATAACTTACTATATATAAAAAAATCTTCTATTGAATAAAATGAGAACTTTTTCTATCTTACATGCTCATAAGAGCATCCACAATGCTATAAACTAATAAAGACTTGGTGCATTTATGTAAAAATTTATTAATCAACTTTTGTTGTTTCACCATTAATGCATATTTCATTTAAAGGCAATAGCTTTTGATTTTTCTCTCAAAGACTTCGAGATTTACAATTCATTCTCAAGTCATTTTCAAAGCTTATCTCCCAATGAAAAAAATAATACCAATAGCTTTTTAAAATAGTAAAAAGTCTTTGGAAAACTCTTGCATTGTGGATGCTCTAACATCTTCTAAAAAATAATACATTTATAATTTTTCTATCTTTCATGCCTCTCTTCCCGCTATCACTAAAAAAACCATCTAATCTATCATAATAGTCCAATTAATAACAATGTCATGACTATTTAACTCAACTTATGTTAGAGTATAAATTCCTTAAGAATCTTTATCTCTATCAACTTATAATGCATTTAAGACTATTTTATTATAACATTGTAACAACACATCTAACATATGATTAAAACGTTTAAAACATGTAACCACCAAAAATCATTACTATCAATAATGATATCAAAAAATGTGTAGCTACATCAAACATATAAATTCACACAAACCAACTCATATATATCACACACAAATATTTTATTTATTTTCTTTACGAGGAGTTTAATTGTTCAGTACATCAAAAGTAGTCAATAATATACATCACTTTCACGCCCCAAATCTTATGGGTACTTTATGAAAAGACTCTTTACATGATTATGGACATGTCGCTTGATGACAACGAATTGAATAACATTTGCTCATCGCAAAATATAGCCAGAGGGTATGAAATTTCAGATTTTACTAGTTGAAAAAGTTCGTTTTCTCGGTGTCTTAACGAATTGATTTCCGGTTTAAAGTCTGACTCAGTTGTTCTTGGTGGAAAATAAAATGGTTTGGTTATCTACTCTACTTAAAAGGTAAATGCACAAAATAAAAAGAATAAACTAAAAGCGATTAATTAATATAAATAATAAAACGTGAATTTAAAGCGAAACAATTAATAAAAATAAAACTAAAAGACGAAATTAACTATCGACTCGAAAATAAAGTTTACTAAATGAAAAAGGAGAGAATAAAACTAAAATTGGTACTTTAAAACTAAACGAGGCAAAACCTAAAGCGGGTACTAAATAAAAGATAAAACTTAAACTTTACGAAAAAATATTAATACTAAAAATCGACGAAAAATTCAACTAAAAATACGTAACTTTCAAAAATAAAATCAGAACAACTTTCAGATAAAACTAAACAATTATGGAACAATACTATTAAATAAACAAGCTAGCAAACTAGCTGCTTAAATTGGCGGTAAACAAAAGCATGCATGCATGCATGACATTTCCATCGTAGTTGTAATAACAATTCCATCGCACTAAGGATTGCATTGTCTGATTCCATCGCACCCGTACATCGCAATGCCATATCGTTTCCATCGTACTCTAGCTAAGGATCGTACTCTATGATCGCACTAGCAGATCGTACCCACACAGATCACACTCTATGATCGTACCCACGATCGCAACAAGTGATCGTGGTGTGGATTAAGGAGTGTGATCGTAGTGAACGGTCGTACTAAGGATCGCAGTAATGGATCGCAAGTAGAAACCCTCGGGGTTTATGCGATCACACTTACTCGATCGTACTGGAAAAACCCTTAAGCATTACGATGGCAACAATAAGCAAATAAGCAAATACCAAATAAGCACTTATCTAAAAACTTAACAAAATCAAATTTAAGAAAAAGCTAATAGACCAAAATTTAAAAACTTTTAAAAAATACTAAATAATAAAAAATATTTAAAAACAACTTTTTATAAAAATTAACTAAAAAGCACTTAATCAAAAATAAGAAAATTAACACAATAAGCACTAAAATACTTTAAGCTATAAAAATCAAACATTAAAAGATCAATAAGCATAAATTTGAAAACTTTTTAAAATACGAAATAAGCAAACTTTAAAAAGACCAACTTTTTAAGAAAACTAAAAAGCAAATAAGCTAAGTACAAAATAAGCCAATAAGATTGTCAAACTTATAGCTTATTTCATACGAAAACTTATATAGAAGTAAAAAGGTGAACTTTTTAATCAAATAAGCAATATGATTAAGCAAAATCAAAACTTAATTCGAACCAAAATCACATCAAAACCAAGAAAAGTAGGATGAGAAAGATAAATAAAAGCTTGATAAAAGGAAAATTAAGATTCAACAATTAAATTAACTTACTTAGAATTAAAAGGCTTGAAAGTTAAGACATGAAATTAAAGAACAAGATAGTAAATGACATGAAATTAAAGTTGTGCAAGTAAAGAAAAATGGTGGAAAGACTAATTGTCACATTAGCTAACAACCTAAACAAATGACTAATGAGGTGTATTTATAGGGGAGGAGGGGATTAGTGGAAGGAAGCTTCCTCCCCTCTTTCTTCTTTCTTTAATTATCTTTTAATCCTTCGTCTTTAGCCTTTAATCTTTTAACTTCTTCGACCTTTCAGACTTTGTCTCAGGATTACTTTAACTCGTCTTGTAATTTCTTTGATAAATTAGACTTGAGTTCTTCGGCTTTTAGTAAACTTCCGTCTTTTGACTTTTTCTTCGATAAATCTTCAGAATTGGTCTTGGACTTCCGTTCTTTTTGCACTCTTGATTTCTTGACTTCGTCTTTTGTCTTTTTCTTCGATAAAAGCCCGTGAATGCCCGTGTTTTCTCCCCTTTTCACATTTTCGTCCTAAATCATAACAAAAACACAAACCACGCATAAGTCCGACATTTATGACATAAAATACACGTTTTGGCCTGGTTATTATTGTAATTAAGTGGTAAAAGGATGGGTGTTTTCACACCTATCAAATCCCCTACACTTAACCATTGCAATGTCCTCATGCAATGCATTAGTTACAAAGCACGTTTCACATTTTCCATCATAGTCAATCCACATTGGCCTTTAAAGAGATAGAAAGTTATAAACATTCAAAGGAAGAAAGTAAGTAAAGAAATCAAAAACATACCTTAGGGTTTTGGAAATGTCATGAATAGTCATCATCCTCAAGTTTTCACGTTCTCCAAACCAAGCTTAAAAACGAGATCATTGTTATTATAAGTTAGCAAACTAACATGAACTCATGTGGGCCAACTATTCACTTCGACTCCCTTATTCCTAGGTGTATCTCTTATATTTTATTGTTGTCTTGAATGATCACGAGGATGCATTGTTGACTTATTTCGATAGTTTATTAGGCTGAAAATAAAGTGGGACGATTTAATCAATAGTTAGCTAAAGGACAAAATCTTTTAAAACTACTTCTCGAACCTCATAAAGTTCATATCTTGGCATAACTCGCTTCGCGATTTGAGACCTTTCTCGGACCGATATTTGGCAGCGACTTCATACTTCAAATCTTGAGAGACGTTCATGAAATAATGGTCTTCTCTTCATAATAGGAATTTCTTCACTTGAAGTTTTGAGAGATTCTTCATACTTGGACCACGACTTCTTCATTTTTCTCCAATCATTATTTTGGACTTTGATATACAACGATCTGCCTCCTTTTTGGACTGGATCTATTTATCCTCATACCTTGTTAGGGCCTTTTTGGATAGACTTCTCCAGGATCTTTTGGGGAGTATTTGCTTTCCGTCGTGTGTCTCGATCCCTCATATTGATTTTTGATAAATGATTCTTCACATCACTTGGGATCTTTAGCAACAAAATATAGCCCTCATGTCTTGTTAGGACCTTTTCGGACTCGCCAATCTTCGCATCCCGCTTCAATAAGTTATGCCTTGGCTATGAACTCTAATTAATACCGAACAACTTTTAAACGATCTTGGGCTAGAAGCTAAGTAACTTTTCAAATCGTACAACCTTATTTATTGCAGATAAATTTATTAACAAGTGATGGGAGAATAGGCTCATAATCAACTCACATAAATTCACGAAATAATACCAAATTTATAATTGACTCTATCATCTCTCGTTCTCCATAATTTAAAATCTCAAGGAATGAGACTCGTGGATGCTTAGCCAATTAAATCAAAGTTTTGGATTTTCGAGTCGCCTATAGGATCTTGCATCTCCTTACACTCTTTCAAGTTTAGAATTTGCGTTTTAAAGTTCCCTTGATAAACGACTCTCTAGGATCAATTATAGGAACTTGCGAAAAGTTCTTGTTCTTAACCCGTGAGAGTTAAGACTTTCGCGTTTTAAAGTTCCCTATATAAAAGCCTAGCAAAACTTGACTTAAACACGTTAAGGATACTAGCTAGAGTAAACTTAGATAAGTAAACTCGGGTTGAGTCAAAAGATTCACAACGTTTGAAAACTAAAACCACTTATTAAAATTTATTCTAGCAAAGAAAGAAAATAACTAAACAAAGGGAAAAACTAATAGGCCAAAATAGATCAAAAATTTTGAAAAATGTCGAAAAATTGATTTTCCGGTTAAAATGAGGACAAATACAAGGAAAAGACCACTTAACTTCGATAGAAGTCCCCCCTACACTTGATATAAACATTGTCCTCAATGTTTAAGCATGTGGGAGTAAACTCCTCTACACTTAGTACATTGTGCACTTTGTTTAAATCTCGCTAAGAAAGAGACAACTAAAGAGATTCCTATTTTAATATTGAGAAATATAAAATAGTGAATCGAAAAGAGTTTAGGATAGAACCACGAAGACGGAAACTCGGAATCACGGGTCGTCAAAAGTCATCAAGAGTGTGTCTTTGAAGCTCTAATCTCTGCACATGATAAGAAAGAAAACAAGAAACACCAACGGGGCTCCCCCTACACTTATGGTGAAAACAAGTAAAGATAGATAATCGGGTTGCCTCCCGAAGAGCGCTTGTTTAGATTAACCGAGTCACGAGCCTGACTCGTCCCCGAATTAAATGGTCCATGGGGAAGCCTCAAATGTAATACCGGGATCAAAGACCTTGTCCTCGTTCCCGGTTGACATCAACAAAGGAGAGGCGGAGGGATAAGTCTTGAATGGGAGAAAGGTTCTTTCAACATACGAAAAGTATGTGAAATCGAGATCCACGGGAGGTGGGGTGGGTAAAGTAAGCATATTGTCATCCCCCAAAGACAATGGATGCTGAGCACTCGGCAAAGCCGTAATATTATCAATCATGAAATATTGAATGTCACCTCCCGGGTCAAAGCACTCATCCTCAGTAATAGTGGCTAAAGGGGAGGATGAAAGGTGCTCGGGAGGGGTAATTGGGTCAATACCTTCCTGCGGAAAATTATCAAAAATAATATCCCCCTCCGTGTCATCATCATCAATACCCGGACGTATTGAGTGAATGTCGATTTCTTCCAGCAATGGGTCATTATCGTCAACGGGAGGAATAGATGGAGGTAAAGAGGAGGAGAAGTCAACTCTTCGATTTGAGCAATAAGAAGATGCACTTTATGTAATCTGTCGCGGAGAATCACGTCTTCCACCTCATCTTCAAGAGCAAGTTCATCGGTGAACTTCTCGTAAGTCGGAGAGAATAAATCGTCATCGCCCGCATCTCCCGGTGGAGATTGAGAAATTTCAAAAGTGAAATTCTCATAGCGTGGAGAAAAATCGTCATCATTAGGATCGACCTCTTCCGTAAGATCAACGTCGTCCTCAGACTCTATAGCAGTATGCATGTCACAAACCTCATCATCAAAGAATTTATCGAGGCCCAAATCACTAATCTCACTCAATGAATCACAATCCTTAGACACGTTTGGGATATCGAGAGAAGGAGTAGCAACTTCAGAAGATGGGTCGAGAGCGTAGACATCATCGTCGTCATCATCATCATAATATTATTGACGCACAAGAGGAGGGGTATAATCACTAAGATTAGATACGTGCTCTTGTTGCTGTCGCTTTTCCTCCTCCCATGCTTCGTTTAGCTGAACAACGGCTTCTTGAAGTTTCAAAATAATGGCGTGTGTTTCGTCATTCAAAGTAGTGAGTTGTTGGGCAATATGAATTCCCTGAGAGGATTGATGATTAAGGGTGGGATGTGGGGGCTCACAGTTATGAAAACCAGAATTATAGCACGGATGTGGCTCATAGTAAGTCATCGGTTGAGAAGAATTATAACACGGATTTGGTTCATAATAATCCATCGGTGAAGAAAAATGAGGACACGGATCTGGCTCATAATAATTCATTGGCTGACAGTAAGAAGTATCGTGAGGGCCCCCACAATTTTGGCAACAAGGTATGGAGAAAAATCCGGTGCTTCTTGTAGATAGCTATTACCATTGTCATAATTGTAACCCAGTTCTTGCTCGCCATGAGGCGGGTATCGAATTGGACACGAAACATGCCAATGAGAATCGCTTCCACAATAGATGCAAGGGGGAATAGGAGGTGGATTAGAAAAGGACGAATTAGTCGAGTTGCACGATGGACAAAATCCGAATTGTGTGTTGTCGATATCGTTTCCGCACCGCTCACACGTACACCATTGACATGAGTCGTTCTCGTATAATCGTCTCCCACACCCGACGCAATGGACATAAGAATCCATAAAGAAAAATAGATAAGCAAGAAGAGTATTTTTTGGTGCAAAACTTTGAAAAAGAAATGCTTTTTATGATTTTTCAAATGTTTTTGGATTTTTGAAAATTTTTGACACGAAAAATAACGTTCACGAGTGAACGGATCCCAAAAGCCAACGCGTCTCTGATATGTGTGTAAACACACATCTTTTCTACCACTTAATTACAATAATAACCGGACCAAAACATGTATTTTATGTCTTTTATGTCGGAATTATGCGTAGTTTGTGTTTTTGTTGTGATTTAGGACGAAAAGGTGAAAAGTGGAGAAAACACGGGAATTCACGGGCATTTACGGACTTTTATTGAAGAAAAAGATGAAAGACGAAGTCAAGAAGTCAAGAATGCAAAAAGAACGGAAGTCCAAGACCAATTCTGAAGATTTATCGAAGAAAAAGTCAAAAGACGAAAGTTTACTTAAAGCCGAGGAACTCAAGTCTTATTTATCGAAGAATTAAAAGACGAGTCCAAAGAAATCCCGAGCCAAAAGTCATCAAAGTCCAAGATTAACAAAAAGATTAAGAAGGAAGGACTTGATGGCGCAATTAAGAAGAAAGGAAGGAGGGGAGGAAGCTTCCTCTAACCACCCCCCTAATCACCTATATATACTTCTCATTTTCATTTTATTTAGTTTTGTTGGCTAGATTGACAAACTAGTTCTTCCACCTTTATTTTATTGCACTTTTAATTACTTGCACCTTTAATTACATGTCTTGCACTTTATATACCATTTAATTTCAAGTAAGTTTTTCTTTTTAATTCTCGCACATTTACTTTATCTTGTTGATCTCATTCTTCCTTTCTTTAATCTTTGATTTATATGCTTTTTATCTTGTTGATTTGTTTAAAGCTTACATTTTTATGTTTTTGATTGTTTTAAATCATTTATTTTCATAGCTTATTTTGTTTATTTTCAAGTTCATATAGTTTTTATAAAAGTTATTTTTGTTTAAAAGTTGTTTTTCTTAAAGCTTATCCTTTTCGTGTTTAAAAAGTTGTTAAATTTCAGTTTGTTAGCTTATTTTCATTCGGTTTACCTTAGGATTTTCGTCTTGTGCTTATTAGAATCATAGCTTATTTTTCTAGCTTATTTTGTACTTTCTCTGCCGTATTCCGATTGGTCAAATCGGAAAAGGGTTTTAACTTTCCGATTGGGGGGGGTGTTTGTGGTATTCCGATCTGGACCTCACTACACATTCCGATTGAGAGGGCTTTGGTATTCCGATCAGTTTGATTCCTGGACATTCCGATTGGTACTAGTGACAAGATTCCGATTGGTGGTCTATTAAACATTCCGATCGAGGTGTTAGATTGGTATTCCGATCGGGAGAAGTGACAGTTATTCCGATCATTGGGTTCCGATCTGCATTCCGACCAGGGTCTACCCCGATATTCCGACAGGTTTGGTTTGATATTCCGATCAAGGTAAGATCGGAATATATTCCGATTTGGGAGGTTTTTCACTTATTTTGTCTTGTTTAATTTTTACATTCTCATTTTAATTCTTGTCTAATTTTTAATTCCGTCACGCTTTAATTTTTGGTCATTTAATTAATTTACTTTCCGTCAAGTTTTAAATATCGCACTTTTCGTTTAATTAGACTTAGATTTATTTCAACGCCACTTTACTTTAACGACATTTACTTTAATTGTTTGCACTTTTAATACTACAACGACACAACCTTTTTGTTCCACCAAAACAAAACTGAGTCACACATTAAACACAAGTTTTTCAATTCGAAGAGATTGGTACAACGATAATTTTTAACCTGAGTAAAATCCAGTTATCAATGTCCTTTAAATTTGACATGAAGATTTTCATTTCATTTGTAAGACACCTCTTGGTTGTTTGAGGTATTATCATAACAGATCGTGTCTTTCTTTGCCTTTAGTTATTTCTCTATACAGACGCCATAGTTTTGTGATGATACCCATGAAGTGACACCCTCGTGATTCCGCCTAGGCGGGGTGTTACATACATCACTGGGTCCATGATGTCTATCTTCAATAGCATATGAGTTGACCCGGTTTCTGCCTAAGTTGTAAGGAGGGCTGCTTTCTTTTCACCCTTTATTGTTACAGTTCTTTTTTATTCTCCAACCCCTTTAATACTTGTCAATACGTCCTAACTAGCACCTTGTTGTGATTTTTCCAGTGCTAACTTAAGTACTTGGTCGGCATTCAGCTACGTTCACAACCTTTCTCCATGTTTCCTAAGGACTGCTATTTCTAGCTATGGAATGTCCTTGTGAAGATCCCTCCGGTTTTGGAAGAATCATTGGACTTAACCTATAATACCATCCTTATGTCACCATAGTCGTCATCGTCGTGAAATAAATGGGTTGAGGGTAAGTAATCGTCCCCATGGAATCCATTTTGATATCCAAATCCGTTTTGCTCCCCTTAACATATGGCACGATATTCGAAAACATATTGCATGTGTTGGGATGAACCATCACGTTAAGTCAAACCATTTGAAATAAACCATTTCTCATATTAGATCACATTTTCTCCCTCATATTAAAAGTATTAACCCAACCGATATTTTTTATATCAATTGATGTAATGAGGTTTTAACGAAGGTTTTCGGAAGATTAATGCAAGTCCGTTGTATTTTCATGATACCTATTTGTAAAAAATGACAAGTCATATGTGATATTATATTTGTTGAATTAGATCACATATTCACCATATTAGAAAAATGGCAAGGTTGAACCTTATTGATGAGAACATCATATGATAGAATCACGTGGTTCTTGTCGGCAATTGTCGGTCTCCTCGTCACGTCTGATGTTATCTCTTGACACCACATGTACGGCTGGTATTGTTGTCTTGAACCAATTGTGAGGTCGGCTATTTCGTCTTGGCACCGTCTGAAAGGATAATTCTTTGTCTAGATACCAATTGTAAACATCGGTAATACACACTGAATCAACATCGAAGAATCTAAATGCTTGACAATTGCTCCCCATCAATTGTTGACCCGAGTTATATCTAAAGAGTTGTAGTCGCCGTTTGAGTAGTCGCATCGTTGAGTATGTAGATAACAAATCATAGATCCACAATTTGTGGAAATGACAACTTCGTAAAAAACAAGATTTCTCTCGTTTTAACAAATAAATGCACTGAAGCTTACATAAATTCTTGTTAGATTGTGTTATTACGTAAACACAATCCCTTGCATAGTTATAAAGTAAATCACGCCCGAGAAAATTAATTCCCGTTGTTGAGCCAAATTTTTCATAAGAAATACTTGACTTTAATATGAAAAGCGGGTTATTATCTGAAATAATAGCAAGCCATGTAGGAATGTTTTATGAAATATTTACAACTTTTGTATGAACTCTATTTATGGCGCCGTGTCAAGACTAATCAACATTTCTAAGGCCATAAATATTATCCTCCCAAAAGACATGCCTTTGAAAATTAAAGTTAAATTATTTTTGGATTTTTCTGAATTTTTCAATTTTTATGGTTTTTATATGGTTTTATATTTTTGTATTTTTCTTTTGTGGATAAAATATAAATAATATATACATGATCACAAAGGATACTAAGAATAGTTTTCCACCACTATTCTTTCGCTTCATCTACCAATGCCTTTAGAGTCTTGGACGAGAAAGTTCTCATTCCTAGCTTGTCGGCTAAAAATTCAATTCGAGCGCGATCTAAAGCCTTCGTGAATATATATGCCAATTGATACTCCGATTTGCCAAATAAAGCTCGATCACTCTATTTTCCGCTTGCTCCATGATAAAGTGGTATTGAATGTCAATATGATTCGACCGCGAGTGTTGAACATTATTGCAGTAGAGGGCAATGGCACTTTGATTATCACAGTACATCGGAATTTTGTTGAAACCTAGACCATAGTAGGTTAATTGCGATCTCATCCAAAGATTGAGCACAACAACCGGACATAGATATGTATTCAGCCTTCGTACTTCAAATTGCAGCACTTTTCTGCCTTTTAGATGCCCAGTTGATAAGTCGATCTCCTAGTAGTTGCAAACTTCCACTTGTGTTACGCCTTGTATCTTGGCAACCCGCGTGATCCGCATCTGCATATGCCATTAGGAAATAGAGGAGTCCTTCGAATACTATATTCCCATATGAATGGTTCCTTTGAGATATCGAAAGATCCTTTTAACAGTAACTAAGTGTAGCTCAATAGGCCTAGTTTGGTACTGAGCACACATACATATAGCAAATTAAAGGTTAGGTCTACTAGTTGTAGTACACAGAAGGGTACTGATCATTCCAGGATAAAGTGTAGGATCAATAGGAATCACATCTGGATCCGCATCTATTTTGGTTCTTTCAACCATTGGAGTATCCACGGGGTCGAAAGATTCCATCTTATATTTCTTAAGTGATTCAAGGGTATATTTGGATTGATTAATAAAGATACCTCTGGGACTTTGAGAAATCTGAAGTCCTAAGAAAAATGAGACCTTACTCATCATTGACATCTTAAACTTTGAAGACATGAGTGTCCCGAATTCATCCGATAAGGTTTGGGTCAAGGAAGCAAATATGATATCATCAACATATATATGTACCATAATCATGTCTTTCCCGCGTTTCAAAATGAACAACGTTGGATCCACTTTGCCTTTTGTGAAGCCTTCCGTAATGAGGAATTGTGACAATAGGTCATACAACACGCGCGGATCTTGCTTCAACCCATAGAGAGCATTCTTAAGCTTGTACACGTGATTAGGATATTTATGATTCACAAAACCATGCGGCTATTGAACATAGACTTCTTCCTTGATTTCACCATTAAGAAATTTCGTCTTCACATCCATTTGATAGACGAGCATATTCATATGAGCTGCATAAGTGAGAAATAGTCTAATAGTTTCCAAACGGGCAATAGGTACGAAGGATTCCATAAAGTCGATACCCATTAATTGCCGATACCCACGAGCTACTAACCGAGCTTTGTTCTTCAATATTCCGCCTAACTCGTTGAGTTTCACCTTGTAAACCCATTTCAAAGTGGGTAACATCACTTTACCTGGGCATGGGATAAGTTCCCATACATCAAGACGTTCAAATTCAATAAGTTCTTCTTGCATAGCTTCTATCCAACATGATTGTGTAAAAGCTTCTTGCCACGTCTAAGGTTCAACTTTAGTGAGAAAGGCATCAAAGTAGCAAAAAATTGCACTTTCTTGTAGCTGACTTTGTGTAGATACCGAACGATTAGTGTTACCAATAATAGTATCCATAGGATGATCCTTTTTCCATTTGCTAACATGTTCATGAATCTTGGGATTTGAGTAGACCGTAGTAGGATCTTCCTCTGAGATGGATGGCCCGGCTTGATTAATGTCGGGAATTGGTACACCAAATAATGGAAGTTCATGCATTTGAGCGAATTACAGATCGTGATCATCATCATCATCTTCATCATCAATAGGCATAAGATGGACAGTTGATACAGGTGTTAGTTGAGAATTACTCATTGAAGGTGCATCTTGACCAATTGTTGTTGTAGACACATCTGATTGGGCTTCATTTGCTAGAGCGACAACTTCGTTAACCGGAGCTGTTACTGCAGGTTCTGGAGCAACAATACTTGGAGGAGTAAAGAATTAATCAAAGAACGGTTGAAACATCGTATCCCACTCATTCCTTATAGGTGCTATAAATGATGATAAATAAGGGTTGTTTGGGACAAGACCAGAGCTAATGTTACTGGGTCCCATTTCATGAAGTACGGGTTCGGAGCTACTTTGTTCAGAAGCCATTGCTGTCAGCTCATCAAAATCAACATTCATAGTCTCGAGGATTTTACGAGAATTTCGATAATAGATTCGAAATGCCTTTTTCGTGGGTGAATAACCAATGAAAATACCAATATCGGCCTTTGGTTGAAGTTTCCCAAAGTTGTCACTATCATTATTTGGTTAACAAAGAGCACCAAATACACAAAGGTATGATAAATCTGGGACTTTTCCATGTAGAAGCTCATAAGGTATTTTGACATGGCGCTTACGTATGAGTGAACGGTTTTGGGAGTATATTGCTATAGATACTGCTTCTGCCCATAAAAACAACAGAGCCTTTGCGTAAATTAACATCATTTGGGCTGCTTCCATAAGTTTTCGATTTCTCCTTTCAACGACACTATTTTGTTGTGGAGTGAGAGCACCAGATGTTTCATGAGATATGCCAACTTCTTCATAATAATTAAGCAAGGTTTGAGTAGGAAATTCGGTTCCATTATATGTACGGATGCATCGGACAGTAGTATTGAGACGCACCTGGATCATCTTGAGAAATCCGATGATGAATTTAGGTGCCTCATATTTTGTTGAAAGAGATTTCTCCCATGTAAACCGTAAGTAATCATCCACAATGACGAGGATGTAAATTTTACCACTAAGACTTTCAACACGCATTGGCCCACAAAGATCCATATGCAACAAATAAAGTTTCTCTTTGTTGGTATCTTCAGTCTTAGGTTTGTATGATTTCTTAGTGCTCTTCCCTATTGAACACGCTAGACACAAATGATCCTTGTGAAATTTAAGTTTAGGAAGACCACGAACAAGTTCGTTTTGCGCCAAATGATTGATAGCTTCAAAGTTAAGATGAGATAACCGTTGATGCCATAACCATGACTTAGTCTTTGATTCTTTGGAGAAAAAGACACACGGGAGAAACGTCCATTATATCTTGTAGAGACAATGTATACAAATTATTCCCTCGAGTGCCTTTTAAGGAATCCCAAATGAAGCAGGTATGCTCTCGAAAAGCAACTTCTAGGTTTGCATCACAAAATTGTCCCACAGAAAATAAGTTGTGACCATGTCCTTCCACATAATACACTCTTGAAATCGTAACATTCCTAATTTTATATTCATCATAACCCATTATCGTTGGAATATGATCATTTCCGAATCAAACTGTACCAAGAAACTTGCTAACGAATTTTCTGAGTTGAGAGTGATCTCCGGTTATATGCTTGGAGCAACCGGAGTCCAAATACCACAAGACAATTTCGACAACCTGTTTTCAACAACAATAGTAGACAATGCATTGGAAACTATGGGTTCCGTAGTGTTAGCAGATACATATATAGTATTAGAGTTGCTAACATGTGTGTCATCCTTAGATTTCTAGTGTTTGTAATTGGTTTGCACACAACAAGTATATTAGTTCAAACTTCCTGAGGTTTTGGATTACAAATGGGCACTATAGTGGGAGTAGACCTATTTAAGGGGTACTTTGTTCCTACGGTAGTGTTGGTGTTCTTAGTTAAAGGACAAGCTTGTGTTTTGGTAGCCTTGGCTCCTAGTTAAAGGGCACGCTTTCTTCGCGTTAGTGGGAGTGATCCTGGTTAAAGGGCACCTGTTTCCAACTATAGTGAAGGTTCTACCAGTGGGGCGCTACATCCATCCAACTTGGGTTAACACTTTCCCAATCGGTTTCCATTCTACATTATTCTTACGGGCATTCATCGCATTCACATGGTCGATAAGGCAAGAATCATGGTGATTAGAAAGCATACATTCATTGCAATTCCAAAATCTCAAATTAGAATTCAAAGTAGGCTTAGAACGCTGCACAACCACATAGCCTTTAGTTTTAACTACATGATTTTTTTTATTCAAAACATAAATAACATTCCTAGGGTGGGCTTCTACTTTCTTATTCACTTGACTACTAGATGAAGGCAAGATCTTATCTTTCTTTGTATTTCCTTGAAGTTTAGATCTTTGAGCCTTAGTAGTTTTGTTTACTCCAGTAGAAGGCAACATGGGAACATTAGAGGCTGGTTATGACTTTACCTTATCTTTTGTAACCAATGGTTGAGATGGTTTAATCCTAGAGCCCTTGTTTAGTGGTGTGACGTCAATGAGGTTCCTTTTGATTGCACTAGAAGACGATGCTCAGACGGTGACTGCGTTATTAACAACTTTCTTACCTTTTATAGTATGAAGTGTTTCCTTTAACTCAGCCAAAGCAAAATTTTAATCACTAATTTGCTCCCTGAAATCAGATAGTTCCACATACTTTCGATTCAATTGTTCAATCAATGATTGACTTTGTGTAGTGGTATTAGCACGTACTAGCTTTATTGAATCAAAAAGTTGTGTATTTTTCTATTTTAGGTGATCAACTTTGGACAAAAGCTTGGAAACTCGATTATCTAGATCAAGTTTAAAATTCTCAGTGGCCTCAAGTACGTTCACATGGTTCATATCCTTAGATTACTCAATGTTTATTGGCAACGATTTAGCAACCTTGTCACTTTTACGGCGTTGTTTTGGTTGTTATTCAATCGAGAAATTTTTTGAAAAGTTGCATCATCTATATTAACACCTTCCTGTGATGTTTCCAAAATATCTTGAATAATTTTTTTTACATTCAAGTGAAATACAATGTTTTTTAATCTAATCAAAATGTTTTGAAAGCGAATTATAGGAATCTTGAAGCTCTAAAAAACCATCCTCAGATTTGTGACAATTTTAACTATCTACCACATTATCCACAGATTCAATATTATGCGCAATAGAATTATTATTAACATAATTATTCACACAAACGGATACAATATCATTCGACATCACTTGCTTCAGAAGTTGATCATTTCGACTCAAAATTATTTCCTTTTCAATTAAACCGTTTTTATAAGCCTCATCCATCTCATAGAAAACTTTTTGAACTTCTTTAATTTCCAAAGCAAAATTTTGATCAAGATTATTAAAACACGGTTTAATATTTTTTACAAATGGAGTTATTTCATTACGAAACGCAGCTCTGGTGTGCTCAAAGCTCCATTCGCCTTTGGTTATAGTCGTGGCAGTCGTACGTTCCTTAATGACCTTGTCGAAGTCGGTAAGTGTTGGTGCGGCTCATTCAGGCTTGTATACACCTTACTTACCGGTGGAATTAACTTAGGTAATTCCTTTTCGACAAGTTTAAGAGACGTACTAGGAAGTTCATTGCTCGAAGAGCTTTGAGGCACACATACTGGTACACGATATATTTACTTTTGTGTTTTTATGTGGGTCTTAAAATCAAAAGTTAATTTGTTATGCTTCTCATAATCAAATGGTTTAAGATTTTTTGAAAGCATTTTTAATCGACTTTCTTCCGTAAGTGACATCGTTTCCTCATCATCTCGAACATATGGATTCTCTTTTGATTTACCAATTAGGGTCACATCATACAGACTAGGAACTTCTTGTTGAGCTTGTTTTGCATAACCCGCATTAGGTGGTAAATCTTGTAGACGCTTAAGTTCTAGTTCCTTAAATGATGAAGTTAATAAATGAACCTTTTATGTAGAGCATGTTGTTGTAAAAGCTGAAGATCTTTCATTTGAGTAGTTTGGTAGCATTAATTTCCGATTCAACCTTTTTATACTCGAGAGTTTCGAAATCCGTTTTAAGTTTTTGAAAATTATTGACAACCAAATGTTTTTCTTTTAATTCATTAAAAAGATTAGCTCTTAATGTTTCTATTTCTTTTAAGTGTTCTATCATTTCAAATCGAAATTAATCAAATTCAGAATAAGTTATTTTCTCTGCTTGAGGAACCATTTCAATTGTTTTAACCTTTTTTTATACAGCGCAAGCTCAGCAGTTAGGGTGGCATTCATATCTACGGTGTGTTTGACAGCAACATTCATGTCATCGATTATATGTTTAAGTACTAATACCAATTATTCTTGAGCATAAGATTCCATACCCGCCGTAGCATTTGGTTGAGATTAACTCAAATGTGTAGGACTAAATACCCTAGAATTTGAATTACTAGTTCCCGAATGTTGTTCGAGGTTGTTATTGTCATGCCTAACATGTTTGTATCTTAAATATCACACTTAGCTTGAACCTTAGCCTCTGCTAAAAAATTGGCCATTGTGCAAGGAAGAGTAACATAACCCTCCGTGATGATACCATAATCTAATGGTCTATTTTGAACCAATGCAAAAATAAGATGTCCATTATCGCGATTCATCATATAAAGTTCCATTCTAGACGCCCGTGCTTCATACATTTCCTTCACCAACATTGGTGGACGATTATCCGTACCCAACAAGATGGACTTATTCGTAACAGACGTGTACTGCATTTCAATAGCTAAGATTTACAAACAATGATCGAACAATGAAAGAAAGTAAATGTGCTTGTTTTCGAAAGAACAATAGGGGATTTTATGATTCGTGGAGAAATCAAGAAATAAATTTACGGGATTTTACAAACCAAAAAAACTGTAAAAGTTCTTGAATCCTTGATTGGCGATTAAAATTTGTGATGAAAGTACTTCCGGTTCTAAAAGATACAAAAAATCCGCTTCGAAGAAGAAGTAAAATTCAGGTCTTTTTGGAGCCTGAATAATTCCGGTCTTTTGGAGCCTGAACAATTCTGGTCTTTTTGGTCCTGAGGCACAATTCCGATCCTGAGGCACAATTCATGAGGCACAATTCCGGTCCTGAGTTCACTTCTCCGGTCTTTTAAGGTTTCAAAAACCGAAATTTTCGAAAATTTTTCAACTTCCAAAAAATAAACCTTTTGAATGAGTCCAACGAATCGGCTTTTACTTCCAAGTATTATAGAATCTATAGAACCATAAAAATGTAAACTTTTCAAATTTTTCGACGAAAAATTTAAATCAATAATTGTACATTTCTAAACCATTTTCACCAAAAATCAATATAAACAAGAAAATGCTTTGTGTTTTTAGCTAAAAGATGAAACCCAAATCAATACTAAAAGATAGTAGATGATTTGTTAGAATACTTAAGCACGAAAAAACACAAAAAAAATTGGACCGTGGGTTTTAAGATTAAAAACACACCAACACAAAGTAAAACTAAGCACACTCACAAAACAATCATCCCAGGGCTCTTGATACCATTTGTAGGATATTGTAAATCTATAAATTTAGAGAGAGAAAGTAGAGATAGATAGGATTGAACACACACACAATATTAGAGAGAAAAGTGAGAGAAAATACACTTCACTATGTGAAAAATAAATGAACAACCAACCCTCTCCAACTAAGGAGAGGGTTAATATACCTAAGCCCATAAAATGAGCTTGGGCCTCCGGTCCATGACAAACCAGGGGCCGAGCTTGATATATTTAGTTAACTAATAGCTAACTGTTTCCTAACTGCGATCTCGTTACATTAATATATTGTTTGAGTGACCGATCCTTCCTAAATACGCAAAACGTATTTCCATCACCGGGTCAATACATTTGCTATCAGAATCACAAAAATGATTGTTGCTATTAAAGATAAGACACCATAGACCTAGTGGTGCAATGCACAACCCTCACTAGCTATTCGAGTTTCTCTAAAAAGAAACTTGTCTCATTTCTCACAAAGATCGACATGACTTTTATTGACTTTATTGGTCCGAGTTAATTGATATTAAAAAGGTGGTAGTTAGCTCTAGCCTTCGAGTACTAAAGACCAAAGTGCATAAACCGATTCTAGATAAAGAGATCAGTCAAAAATCTCGTTAGGACACATTTTATGATAAACACTTGTTTTTCATAATAAGAATAAAAGTGACGAAGAAGAGAGTCCTACGCATTATCCTTGAGATTATGCAAAAACAGTCAAAGTGATACTCTTTCATATTCACGGTGATGAATGAAAATCCTTCAAAAGCACTATGGTAGGTGAATTGAGAGATTTTACATGAATCAAGCTTGTGTCAACTAAATACTAGATAACAACAATTGTGCGATTTTATATGAATCAAACTTAGTTCAGTGTTTGAATTGACGACTCAATAAGTAGGATACTAACCAACTGATTCATTCTTGATCATTCTAGAACTTGTTTTCTAGTGTGCTAGTCTACTTTGACACATCTGGTCTTGAAAACAGCAAGCAACAGTAAATCTAATACTTATGTGTTAGAGGAACACCTGTCATGAACTGGAAGCCATGTTAAGGAGTTTCTCATAATGAATCTACCTGACCACAGGTAGAGTATTTATATTGTAAGACGCTCCTCACAGGACTAGAGGTTAATGTTACCAAAACTGATGAATGACAAAGCCATATTCGTCCATATCTGTGATTTATTGCTAACCCTTACATGTGAAGATTACGATGATGGTGTAACGACCTCAACCCAGCTGATCTGTACTCATTACCACATGCTCATGCCTAAATACATACTTAATGCATCAAGATTTAAGAATCAAGAAAGGTAAATTTCAAACAAATACAACGACCTTTACAACTTTGATATTCATGACCTTCCTTAAAAGATATCAAGATTATCAATAGAAGGATTGTCAAGGGAGATTGTCAGCAAGTTTTCAAGATGATACATAGTATGAGGATGTGGGGAAAGACACAAGATCTCAATATGGCACAGATGACAAAGACAAATAAAGGAAATGCTTTGAAGATCTCAAGATTAAAGACCAAGTCACATGACAATGACAAAGAATCAAGATCAAAGATCGCAACATGAAGATACATGCCTATAATTTCAAGTTTAAGATAATGACTAAGACCCGTAGAGCTCAAAGATAAAAGCAAACTCAAGTTTCATCAAGTGTCAAAGAGGATGACCTCACATTTGGGATATTGTTAGCTTCAAAATAGGAATGATGTAACTAGTAGTAGATTAGAAAAGGGTAATGGGCTCATTAATTAAGCTAATATTACTTGGGAAATAGTATAAAGCCCACGAACCCGAGCTTGACCAGTTAGAAAAGCCCATATGAATGGTATGGAAACATGTAGTATAAATACCCATTTTCACTTTGGAAAAAGATTATTGGTTGTTTTCATTTCTCAAACTTAATAAAACATCCCTTTCACCTCTTTATCTCTCTAGTTTCTCACTCAATCTTCTTCCTATTTTCTATCCATGGTTATGGCTATGATTTCGTGTGTTTAATACGAAGTGATTATGGTATACATTCACGGGATAACAAACTTTTATTGGTGTTTGGAATATTGTCATTATGGACTGATGGAATGTTTTGAAAGTGAAACAAACATGATGGTTAGTTGGTAACAGATAACTCTGTGTGGCTCTTGAGTAATAATAAAAAAATTATGAGGAAATGAGTACATTTATTCATGTTACAATGTTTGTATGGGCCCTAAACGTCTAGATGGTTGAGGTCAAATGATAACGCCCAAATCCAACATGTTTTCTTGAGCGTTATCCATATATTTTGCATGGTTTTTGGTTATACTAACGAGCTATTTAGATCATATATGTGTGAAGTTGTGTTTTGAGTTGTTAGTTAGCCAAGAACAAGAAAAGACAAGGAAAGAAAGAATAAACGTTGATTCATGCATATATGAAGGAATCCCGACAAGTATAAGCCTTTGACGATCCATTCCGGATGCAAGAACAAGTGTTTCCAAGAAATGTACAAGTCACTCAGCATGAAAGTTGCCACCAGCAGAATCCAAGTTATCACCAACATTTTTGAAAGTTGCCACTGACGGAATCAAAGTTTCCACCTACTTTTGGGTTGGCAGATTTTTGAATACATACATGCAACATATGGAACACACATGAAGCTTCTATTGGGACTTCTAGAAGTACTTTGCCACCAAGAAAACACCTTTGGCTCCAAGTCTATTCCTTTGACTCCAAGTTCAAGCATTGAAGACCAAGGCTTGAATTCAACTATAAATAAGACCCTTGTGGTCATGTAACTACAACACTTACAACATCACCTTCATTATTCATCGAGGAAACTCTCTCTTTGGTGAAAATCCTGGATTTCGTCCAAGTGTGCCAAAAACACATCATTTTGAAGCTCCAATCACCAAAATAACCTTGCTAAACTCTAAGGGATCATTACCCTTATCATTGGTAGTGTTTCTTGATACCTAAATCACCACCAATCTTCACCAAACCTCTCCAAAACCCACCTCAATTCTCAAATACGAATTTCCAAATACATAACCCGAAAGACCCCAAAGTAACTTGTAGTCAATTGGAGGCTTAAGAATTGCTCTAAATTCTTCCATTTCATTTACCTATTGTAATCACACTTTGGGTAAACATTTGTTACTTTCATGATGTTGAACTCTATATCATATGTTGAATGTTTGTTGATTAATATGATCATGGAGTAGTTTTCTTTACACTTGTTTGGATGATGTTGTGACATAAGGATTGTTTATGTTTTATAATGGTGTTGATCAATTTCATGTTACGTTTGAAATCTAATTGTTTTTAAGTTTCATTCCATTTGCTTATCATACTTGATTACTTGTTGGTGATTTCATAGGTCGAAAGGGTTATCATTCCCCAACTAGTTATAATCATTTTGTCCATGGATGATTATCTATTGTATTGACCATTTCTTTAGTGATATGATTATGCAAAGGAACATAAGTGTGATTGTTAATAAATTTGTGAAACGCCCGTGAATCAAACTTGTTAAACTAAACATAGTCTTGAATTGGTTGATTTGTCTTAATGCTTGATTTCATGGATGTATGATCTTCCGCGAGGGTTATATACTTTAAAATCAAAGATTGGAATTTGTGATCATCATTTTCTTTACTTGTAATCAATTTATCAAAACCATTCTCATATGAACAATCCAAATGTTTTGAACTAATCCAAGCAAGTATCTTTATTAATATTTGTTATCTCATCTTATTAGCTTAATCACCATCTTAAGGTTTACTTGTTGCTTAATTGTTAATTGTTACTTGTATGGTAATTTTGGGAGTGACAACCACTTTTACCACTAACGTTACATTGTTACTTAGATTCTTTACAACTGAAAACACCCAAATCCTAGTGAACGACCTCGGCTTACCACAACAAGCTAGCTACAAATGAAAGGGTCATACTTGCCCGTGTGTTCTTAGCTTATTCGGTAATCCTTGTACAAATTTAAAACTTGTGTACTCACAAAGAACGCATCAAGTTTTTGGCACCGCTGCCGGGGATTTGTGTTTTGTGATTTTCATGTTTTGAATCTTTGTTGCATATCGTGTATTGTTTAATCTCCATAGTCCTTATATCTTTTTTGATTATTTGGTTTAAAACTAAAGTGTGTTTAGATTACGCTTTTTAGTCCTTATTTCATCAACCCCCCCCCCCCCCCAAAAAAAAGTTTTTTTTTCTGTGCTCTAAGTCTATAAGTGCCTAAATCCAAAAAAAAAAATTCAACAGTCGCCGAGTTACTGGCCGGCAAAAGCCATCTGCCGCCGGCAACTGCTCATCAGAAGCAAAGTTTCCGCCCGGTAGAAGCAATTTGCCGCCCGGCAGAAGCAAGTTGCCGCCGGAAACTGCTTCACAGTTTCAAAAAGCCGGCCGACAACTCGTCTAATTTGTTAAAAAAAATCACAGAATCGATTTTGCCGCCCACCCCTTTTGCCGGTTGGCAGAAAAATCTTGCCGCCGGCAAACCCCTTTTGCTGACCGGCAACTTTGAAACTGTAAAAAAAAAATCATTTTTATCTTCTTTTATTTAAACCGACCCTTCCTCAAACTCGTTCCTAATTGTGTTTTACACTCGTTTAACATCCGTTATTCGAGTTTAAAACCAATTACTCTATTTTGCTCATAACCCACCCAACCACTCCGTTCCAACTATTTGTGCCTCGTTCGTATTTCTATTCGCTCTGGTTTGATCCCAAACCCCGTGTGTAGAACCCGAAGTCATTTGAACCATCTGGTTTGATTGATTTGGTACAATTTCTTTCTTATTTTCTTGTTTCTTTAGTTGTTTTAAAAATAATAATAATACTAGTAGTAAAAAATATAGACATATATACAAAAATATTTCCGGTCTTATTTGTTTTATTTAGTTTATTTTTCTATGACGTTTTGCAAATCACTTTGGGTTTGTATAAACCCGCGTTCTTGGGGAAAACAACTCGTTCGTCCATTCCAAAAGCTTAAACGTAAGATCAAAAATAGGACGACATCCGATAAAACACCAATCGTACCCATTGAAATCGAATCACCCGAACCATACATCAAACCACCATTCATCAAAGAATTTTTCGTCGTCGCCTCCAAAGACGACGTATTTGACACCGAAGTCGAGACGATATTCAAAAATCCATTCCATATTGAAGGAATCTCATCCTATGAAACCGAATCCGATTCTTCAACCATTGTTATCGTTGATCCCGATGATCAACCGATGTGGTCAAACACTAGGATCGTTGCTCCAACACCTAGTTCCTCTATTGTTCAATTCCCTATTTTGAACAATTTCACTATCACTGAGTACCCACATGAAAATGATTCGGGAGAACCAATTTGATGGACAAGTCCTATCCGATCCTCACTGACACGTTCTCGATTTTCTTGAGATTAGTAGCCATTTCCAATATGGTGAAAATCAAGAGGAATCGATTAATTTGAGGAAGTTCCCATTCTCAATAACCGGAGAAGCTAAGTCTTAGTTGAATGAACTAAATGAAGGAACAATTACTTCGTGGAATGAATTAAGAGAAGCTTTCATAAGCCGATTCTTTTCACCCACACAGTTTAAACGTCTCCTAAATGACATTCATGACTTTCACCAACTCGATGATGAGACTTTCGTTGAAGCTTGGATCCGAATGTAAGAAATGCTTTGCACTTGTTATGGACATGATCTAACCAAAAGAACGATAATTGAAACATTTTATCGTGGCTTAGACGATCCAACTCAAGTATCCTTCGACGCCGGAGGAATCTTCCTCTACAATACTCCCAACGAAGCTTTTCAAATCCTCGAGGACAAGGTCCTTATCAAGCTCAAATTTTCGAAGGATTCTCATATCAATCCTAAACCAAAAACTGTTGTTTCCGCTGGTGGAAACACCCTCATCTCCGATCACACCGTGTTGATGGATAAATTTGAAGCTCTCGCTAAACTTATCGATTCCCAATTCCTAATCATATAGAATGAACTAGAAGATATGCGAGAAGATCGTAGAGACGGCCACGATCCAAAAACCACCATGAAGGATGACACGCCGATGTGTGAACCTCATGAAGTGAATTATGTCAAAGAATATCACCGAGGATATCACGACCAAAATTCAAGGAATTTACATTCCTATCTTACCCTAAACCCGAACCGTCCCATTCCTCAATCTTGACCGCGACATGTGACGACATACACATCACAATATCACCAAAAACCCGAAGCCTCAACGAAGGAGATGATGAGAGAATTTATGGCTTGGCAAACGGAAGAAAACGAATGTGTTAAGAACAATTTGGTTGACTTGGAGTTTCAAATCAATCTAAGGTTCCGAAACCATACAACCATAATCGAAGACTTGGATAGACACGTAGGTTATGTAGAAGATGACATAAAACGAACCAAGTCCCTTCCTCAAATCACCAACACCAAATCAAGATACGATATACCCTCTATTCGAAACGAGAGTGATAAGGGTGATGTTGCATTTATCGAGGAATAAGAAGAAGACGAACTTATTTAAACCGTGCCAAAACCGAAATCCATTATTTCTAATTCAACTTTTCCCAAGGATTGCATCGTGCATATCCCATACAAAAAGGAGAAGACGTATGAACATGATTTAATGTCAATTCATGACGCGGAGTTGAAATCAATGAATGGCATTGGAAGTAGAAGAATGATAAAGAATGACAACAATGGTGTGCCAAAAAAGCCTTTCAAAGTTTGGACTATAAATGGAGAATTGCTTCGGTTCAATGTTGATAATTATCAAAATCAATGGCACCCAACCAAAGTTCCCCATCTTAACCGTATCATCAAAGAATCCTAACATCGAGGGAAATAGTCTAGCTAACGACTCAATAATAAATTAAGCGCTTCTCGGGAGGCGACCCGTGCTTTGATTGTTTGTATGCTTAATTTTGTGTGTTTTGAATAAATATGTACACCTAAAGTATTTTTCTAACTTGGAAAATCTTAAGTGTGAGGGGGGTGTACATTGCTGGTAGTATTTTATATCTATGTTTGTTTGTGTGTTTTGTTTGAATAAATGTAGCAATAGGTAATGGAGGAGAATACATGGAGAGGAAGGAAGTATCAAGAAATCGATTGATCTCACAAGCTTAAGTTCGAAATGGTGTAGCATTGCATCACATGGAGATCAATTGCAATTTCTAAACCCGGGAAGTTTCGTTTCTCTTTGACTATTTATTTATTTCCTCACTTTTCATGCTTTGAAGTTTATTTTTAACATTGAGTCCAATCCAAAACTTAAGTGTGAGGGGAAATAAATGGGAAAACGAAACCAATTTTTGTTATAAAAAAATTAGTAAGTAAAAAAAAGAAGAAAAAAAGGGGAGAGTTGTACACTTGTTTGCTCTTAGGATTTAATTTTTTTTTCTCACACGTTTGTTTGTAAATATATTTCAATAATCGTTCCCATCAATATATATATATATATATATATATATATATATATATATATATATATATATATATATATATATATATATATATATATATATAATTAAAAAAGGATTTTTAGTAAGATCGCACTTGTGTGATAAAAGTGTATATGCGTGACAAAGAGGCAACCTTAGGAATAAAACCCAAATAGCTTTTTCCATTTTCCTTTTAGTTAGTTGCATCGATTAGCTAACCATCCATATTAACCCTTTTGTTAGTACTCTCGTTAGTGCTAGATACCCTTAGAACACCCATTGAGTCATTCTTTTCTTTTTTGTTCAATCCACTAAAAATAAAAAATATATATATAACCTTAAACCTTAGCCTAACCCATGTCGAAGTCTAAATGGTGGGTTGCTAGTTGCATGGTATGGTGGATCGTTTTTTGATGATTATTAGTTTTGCGACACTTCGCATGTGTATGTCCCATTCTAACGAAAATGAAGTAGGCCGCTTCTTATTTGTACTTTTTATGGTGTGTGCTCAAGCGAAGTGTGAGGGGAGCATGTGATGTATGTTGAAAAAAAAATTTAAAAAAAAGAGGAGGATGAGAAAAAAAAGAGAAAGAAAATAAGTCATCGAAAAAAAAGAGTATAAAAAAGTTGATGATGACAAAAATAGCCAATGAGCTATATGTTTATGAAGATGAAGGAAGACTAAGTATATTTAGATATCGATTAGCCAATGTGCTAAGACGTGATATATATTTTTGTTGATCGATATGTGTTGAATAAAGCTCGTAGCTATGATCATTTTGGACTTGTAATTAGTTCGGTAACTAGCAACATGTGACTTATACTTTTAACTTGTATATTCTTGTTACACCTCTCATAAAAAATTCCCATGCCTTATCCATACCCAATTAACCCTTAGCCTTGTAAACCCAATAAAAGTTCTTTTTAGATGTGTACACTTGGTGCTCACGCCATTTCATTTAATTTTGTTTGTACTTGATAGATTTGCATCTTATTTTTCAATAAACCATTTTTATGCACCGTGTGGGAAAAAATTTCTTTTACTTGCTTGAGGACAAGCAAACTCTTAA
Source organism: Glebionis coronaria (assembly GCA_025667525.1). Taxonomy (NCBI): domain Eukaryota; kingdom Viridiplantae; phylum Streptophyta; class Magnoliopsida; order Asterales; family Asteraceae; genus Glebionis; species Glebionis coronaria. The sequence continues at coordinate 153,930,649 of CM046878.1, forward strand.
GTGTGAGGGAGTTTGCACTTTTAGCCATTTCTTATAAAAAATAAAAATATTTTCAATTTTTCATAGATTTTTCAATTTTTCGTAAAATTTTTAAAAATTTTCCTTTCTTTTAGAACTAGGTATTTAGTTTCTATTTTTATTTTTCTTTTATTTGCTTGAGGGCAAGCAAATTTTTTCTTTTCCTTCCTCGAAGACGAGCAAAACTTAAGTGTGAGGGGATTTGATAATGCCCAAATCCAACATGTTTTCTTGAGCGTTATCCGTATATTTTGCATGGTTTTTGGTTATACTAACGAGCTATTTAGCTCATATATGTGTGAAGTTGTGTTTTGTGTTGTTAGTTAGCCAAGAACAAGAAAAGACAAGGAAAGAAAGAATAAACGTTGATTCATGCATATATGAAGGAATCCCAACAAGTATAAGCCTTTGAATATCCATTCCGGATGCAAGAACAAGTGTTTTCAAGAAATGTACAAGTCACTCAGCATGGAAGTTGCCACCAGCAGAATCCAAGTTATCACCAACATTTCTGAAAGTTGCCACTAGCGGAATCAAAGTTGCCACCTACTTTTGTGCTGGCAGATTTTTGACTACATACATGCAACATATGGAACACACATGAAGCTTCTATTGGAACTTATAGAAGTACTTTGTCACCAAGAAAACACCTTTGACTCCAAGTCTATTCCTTTGGCTCCAAGTTCAAGCATTAAAGACCAATGCTTGAATTCAACTATAAATAAGACCCTTAGGGTCATGTAACCACAACACTTACAACATCACCTTCATTAGTCATCAAGGAAACTCTCTCCTTGGTGAAACCCGGATTTGGTCCAAGTGTGCCAAAAACTTATCATTTTGAAGCTCCAATCACCAAAATAACCTTGCCAAACTCTAAGGGATCATTACCCTTATCACTGGTAGTGTTTCTTGATACCTAAATCACCACCAATCTTCACCAAACCTCTGCAAAACCTGCCTCAATTCTCAAATACGAATTTCTAAATACATAACCTGAAAGACCATAAAGAAACTTGTAGTCAATTGGAGGCTTAAGGATTGCTCTAAATTCTTCCATTTCATTTACTTATTGTAATCATACTTTGGGTAAACTTTTGTTACTTTCATGATGTTGAACTCTATATCATATGTTGAATGTTTGTTGATTAATATGATCATGGAGTAGTTTTCTTTACACGTGTTTGGATGATGTTGTGACATAAGGATTGTTTATGTTTTATAATGGTGTTGATCAATTTCATGTTATCTTTGAAATTCAATTGTGCTTAAGTTCCATTCCATTTGCTTATCATACTTGATTAGTTGTTGGTGATTTCATAGGTCGAAAGGGTTATCATTCACCAACTAGTTATAATCGTTTTGTCTATGGATGATTATCTATTGTATATACTATTTCTTTAGTGATATGATTATGCAAAGGAACATAAGTGTGATTGTTAATAAATTTGTGAAACAACCGTGAATCAAACTTGTTAAACTAAACATAGTCTTGAATTGGTTGATTTGTCTTAATGCTTGATTTCATGGATGTATGATCTTTCGCGAGGGTTATATACTTTAAAATCAAAGATTGGAATTTGTGACCATCATTTTCTTTACTTGTAATCAATTTATCAAAAACATTCTCATATGAACAATCCAAATGTTATGAACTAATCCAAGCAAGTATCTTTATTAATATTTGTTATCTCATCTTATTAGCTTAATCACCATCTTAAGGTTTACTTGTTGCTTAATTGTTAATTGTTAATTGTATGGTAATTTTGGGAGTGACAACCACTTTTACCACTAACGTTACATTGTTACTTAGATTCTTTACAACCGAAAAAACCCAAATCCTAGTGAACGACCTCAGCTTACCACAACAAGCTAGCTACAAACGAAAGGGTCATACTTGCCCATGTGTTCTTAGCTTATTCGGTAATCCTTGTACAAATTTAAAACTTGTGTACTCACAAAGAACGCATCATCAAACTTGGACTTATCTTGAGTTTCACTTACAGGAAAATAGGTAAGATATGGTATTTAAACAATGGATAAATTTTACATTTTGAATATGAAGTATAAGATACATAAAAGAAAAACTCTTAATTTTGCTGATTGTGGAGAGTGGGTTGTGGTCTAGTCTAGCATGCCTTAGATGATAAGTATTGAAAATTGAGAAAATATAGTGTTAGGTAGTGGTAAAGCAGTAGGGAGAAGATATAGTCCACTATAAGGTGCCATGTGTTGTGTTTCCATCATGGCCCTTATAGACAAACTTGTCATAAGTAAATGTGATGGAATTGGTTTTGTATGACAGCTTGCTTATATAGATATGGTGTAGCTTAATGTAGGTATGTATAGTACATTATGTAGTGTGAGTTAGGGACTTAGTTTGACAGATCCAATCATGTATAACTTGGTTGTTTGATCATTTGGAAAAAATAATTATTAGTGTTGTGAGTTTAACTAAGTTATGCATCAGTGTTAAGGATATGAAACTATGGTATGTGGCTCTACTATCAATGAACCAAATATTTAAGGTGGCGTGTGTGACATTAGAAGCATTGAATGAGTGCATACTTGCACTGATATTGAATGGATGCATACTAGTAAGCTTAGTAGGAGTTCTAGCAGACTTTTTGAATGTAATTATACATGTCATGTGAGGAGTTGTGAAGTCATTTGAGTTTGTCAAGTTGCATTGCATCAAGAGAAGCATGTGGTTCAACCAATTTTGCAACTAGTCTATCCTTGCATTGACTTATGAATCACTGTAAGCTGCTTATGTAGCTTGATCAAGTAGATTTGGAGTTGATGCAGATCAATGCATTTGATGTGGACTATTACTTGACAACAAATTGGTAATTCTAACAGTCCTAATTCCTTCTAAGGTCCTTTGAGAGGGTTTTTGGTAATCATTATGTGTAATGTGACCGGTGGATACCTTAATAACTTGTAGCATTACTCCTTTGGATGATCCTCCTTCTTGCAACATGCACAAAAAAATTCCTTCCCTAAAGTTGCTTCTTTTCATGACTGGGTTGTTTGGGTTAGCAGAGGTATTATTGATCCAGAATTGACCAGATTATGAATTTGAACGAGATGATGAAGTTCGGCCATTTATGTATGTGTTAAGTGTTGTTGGAGTGGTTTGGGGTGGTGATACATGCATTTTGTATGGGTTCTAAATTCTCTCGATATCCTCTCGAATTGATCTTGGTTCTAAGTGGAATGATTTGTTTTTGGTGACAAATAGGGGGTTTGGATTTTTAATCTACTAAAAGTTTTAATGCATGAAAATGTAAACTTAAATTTAAAAGCAATTAAATTAATAACAATTAATAAAAACTAGAATTAAAATTAGAATAAGTAAATGTAAAATGACAAAACAGTAAGTATTAATTGAAAATGCTAAAAAGAAAAATGATTCGGAAGTTCTTACTGATTCGAAAGTTTTCCTAATGAAAAGATGTCAACTACTTGATCCGGAACTTTACTCGGAACCTTCACTCGGAACTTTACTCGGAACCTTCATGCGGAACTTTGATTCGGAAGTTAGTTCGGAAGTTCACCCGGAACTTTTCATTCGGAAGTTCACTCGGAAGATTGATTCGGAAGATTGATCCGGAAGTTTATCCGGAACTTTATCCGGAACTTTGAGTCGGATGTTTATTCGGAAGAATTGACTGATTCGGAACTTTTAAAAAGAAAACTCATTCGGAACTTCTTAACTCATGCGGAACTTTTTGAAAAACCATTCATCCGGAACTTTTTATGTTCATTCGGAAGTTTGTGTTCATCCGGAAGTCTTAGTTCATTCGGAAGATTTGGTTCATCCGGAACTTTTGGTTCATCCGGAACCTGGGAAACTCAAGAACAGTAACAATACCGAAAAACAGGGGAAATACGTTTTAAGCCGAAAATCACCAAGTTTCTAACCAAAATCTTAAATAAACTAATCACTAAGCATCTACTAACCATAAACTACAAATCCCATCAATAAAAACATAAATCCCAACAACTTTTGAAGATCAAATCAACCAAATAAGAACTTTAACTTTTAACCAAATAAATGAAGATGAACAAGATGAAATGGAAAGATTGATATATTGAATGATTAAGGTTTTAACAATCACAAAACAAGGATGAAATTACAAGATTGAAAAACAAAGATCAAAATCACCAAACACCCTAGTGGTGTTTGTGATATCTACGAACAGAAAGGGAGAAAAAAAAAGGGGAGAAGAAAAACTAAAAAAACTGGATGAAAAGTGTGAGGGTAACCCTTTATATAGGTGTTCCCTTTGGTTGGTGAGTGGGCTTTCTCCCGTTCTTCTTGTCTTCTCGTCTTTTCAGAAAAGTTGACGTTTTCGATTCTGATTCGGGATTTGTCGTCGATTAAATTCAACTCGTCTTTTAATTTCTTCGTTTAATAGACTTGAGTTTCTTCGACTTATGTAAATCTTCCATCTTTGGTCCTTTTCTTCGATAAATCTTCGAATAGGTCCAGTGACTTCAAATCTTTTGCATTTCTTGGACAATACACTTTGTCTTGAGTCTTTTTCTTCCATAAAACCCCTGCAATCCCATGTTTTCTTCAATATTTATCTGGTTGGCTCTGAAAACACAATAAACACAAAAACCACGCATAATTCCAAACAAATGATATTAAATACGTGTTTTGGTCTCGTTTTAGCCAGAATTAAGTGGTAAAATGATGGGTATTTTCACACCTATCAAATCCCCTACACTTAACAATTGCCATGCCCTCATGCAATGCTTAGTGATAAAGCAATTTTACACTTTTCTCATAATTAATCAACCTTGGCCTTATTAAAATACTACTAAACAAAAATTTAAGTACTAAGAGAAATTAAAAACTTTAAAGGAAACAAAAGGATATAAAACCATTTTAACTTGAAAATAGCTACACGGAAATAACTTGCAAAGAGATCAAGGACTTACATTAGGGCTTTGGTGCTGCGAAGATTTATCACCCTCAAGTTTCACGTTCCCCAAACTAAGCTTAAAAACGAGATCATTGTTATTATAAGTTAGTAAATCAAACACTTACACACATGGCTTAATTATATGCTTAAACTCCCTTATTCCTAGGTGTATCTCTTATATTTTATTTTTGTCTTAGAATGATCATGAAGATGCATTTTTGGACTTATTTCGATAGTTTATTTAGGCTGAAAGCAGAGTAGGACGATTTGATCAATAGTTAGCTAAAGGACAAAATCTCTTAAAACTGCTTCTCGGGATATCAAAAAGTTCATATCTTGGCATAACTCGGTTCACGATTTGAGACCTTTCTCGGGCCGATATTTGGCATGTACTTCATACTTCATATCTTGAGAGACGTGCTTGAGATAATGGTCTTCTCATTGTTAATAGAGTTTCTTCACTTGGAGACTTTTGAGGGGTTCTCCAACTTGTTGACCACGACTTCATGATTATTCTTCAATCTCTAATTGGGATTTTGAGATACAACGATCTGCCTCCTTTTCGGACTTGGATCTATTTATCCTCATACCTTGTTAGGGTCTTTTCGGATAGACTTCTCCATGATCTTTATGGGAGTTGATTGCTTTTCGTCGTGAGTCTTGATCCTTCATATTGACTTTGGGAATAATGCATTTCACATCACCTTGGATCTTTAGCAATAAGATTGAATCCTCATGCCTTGTTAGGGCCTTTTCGGACTCGCCAATCTTCGCGCCCCGCTTCATAAGTTATGCCTTGGCTATGAACTCTTATCATTACCGAGCAACTTTTAAACGATCTTGGGCTAGAAGCTAAGTAACTTTTCAAATCGTACGACCTTACTTATTGCAGATAATTTATTAGCAAGTGATGGGAGAATAGGCAAATAATTACACCAAGTGAGCTTGTGCAAGAATACCGACTTATAATTGACTCTATCATTTATCGTCCTCCACAATTTAAAATCTCAAGTAATGAGACTCGTGGATACTTAGCCTAATAAGTCAATTAAGGTCTACATGGTTAAGGATACTAGCTAGAATAAACTTGGATAAGTCTATTCGGGTTGAGTCCAAATAAACGCAACGGGCCTAATATGTCAAAGACTTCTAAACTAGCTACACCACTTTATTAAAATGTGACTTTATTGCGGGATGTATACATACGAAAGCAACGATAAAAATTTAAAAATTATGACTAAATGGCCAAAGTTAATAAAAAATTTGAAAAATGTTGAAAAAATATGATTTTCTGGTTAAATGAAGGCATTTTCATGGAAAAGTCCACTTAAAACTTCGATAGAAGTCCCCCCTACACTTAAGATAAACATTATCCTCAATGTTTAAGCATGTGGGAAAAGTCTCCCCTACACTTATGACATTGTGCACGTTGGTTAACTCAAGTTAAGGAAGAGACGACTAAAGTGATCAATTTCAAATGTGAGTATGAAGAAAATTGAATCACGATAGTTGAGAGATAGAACCGGATTTCGGATAACACGGGAGCACGGTTCTTCAAAAATTCCAAGAGTGCATTCATCCCTGTAATCACAGCACCACACAAAAACAAACACCTATAGAGGTCCCCCTACACTTAGGAGGTTAAACGGAAAAGGATAGATACTCGGGCTGCCTCCCGAGGAGCGCTTGTTTTTGATAACCGAGTCACGAGCCTAACTCGACCCAAAATTAGTTCATGGGGAACGTGGTGAGGGATGGAATCATCTCTTGAGAGATGTCCTCACCAAAGTATAATTTCAAACGCTGGCCATTCACCTTGAAGTTGGGCCCATTTGGCTGAGAAAGCTCAATGGTGCCATAGGGAAAAACATTGGCGATGGTGAATGGACCAGACCAGCGGTTCTTCAACTTGCCTGAGAAGATCTTCAACCGAGAGTTAAAGAGTAAGACTTGATCACCAACGTGGAACTCTCGGTTCTTGATTTTAGCATCGTGGATAATCTTGGTCTTCTCCTTGTAGATCAATGAGTTCTCGTAAGCTTGATTCCTCAATTCTTGTAGCTCGTTGAGTTGAATCTTGCGAAAATCACCGGCTTTGTTGATGTCGAAGTTAGCCCACTTCAAGACCCAGTATGCTTTATGTTCCAGCTCGATAGGGAGGTGGCAAGCTTTACCGTACACAAGACGATAAGGCGTACAGCCGATCGGGGTCTTATAAGCAGTACGGAAAGCCCACAGAGCATCATCTAACTTATCGTCCCACGCGGCGCGATGCTCTCCCACAGTACGCTCCAAAATTCTCTTCAATCCATGGTTGGATATTTTGGCTTGACCGTTGGTTTGAGGATGATAAGCGGTGGAAAGACGGTGATTGACACCATACTTTGCCATGACTCTTGCAAATTGATCGTTGCAAAAATGAGTCCCGCGGTCACTGATAATAGCACGAGGAACACCGAATCGAGCAAACAGTTGTTTCAAGAATTTACAAACCACCCTCGCGTCGTTAGTGGGTAAAGCCTTGGCTTCAACCCATTTGGAAACGTAGTCAACAGCGACAAGGATGTATTTGTTGCCTTTAGAAGAAGGGAATGGCCCCATAAAGTCGATACCCCATACATCAAAGATTTCACATTCTTGTATGAAATTTTGAGGCATCTCATCTTTATGTGTGATCTTGCCTTGTTTTTGGAAAGCATCACAATGTTTAATCATCTCGTGAGCATCACGGTAAATGTTGGGCCAATAGAATCCCGAATCAAACACTTTTTTGGCAGTGTAGTTGGGACCAAAGTAACCACCGGTGGGTCCTTTGTGGCAAGCCTGGAGAATGTCCAAAGCGGCCGGTCTGTCAACACATCGGCGAATAATCAAGTCAGCGCATTGTTTGAATAGGAAAGGGTCATCCCAAAAGTAAGTCTTAACATCGTTCAAGAACTTCTTTTTTTGTTGGGATGTTAACCCTTGGATGAGAACACCACCCGCTAAGTAGTTTGCAATATCGGCAAACCACGGGGTGCCATCAAGATTTAGATTCATAGACATTAAGGTCTCAAGGGAGAAAGAATCATTGATCTCTTTGTTCGGATGATCCCCTTGATATGGATCCTCAAGTCTGCTCAGATGATCCGCGGCCAGGTTTTCGGCTCCCTTCTTGTCACGAATTTCAATGTTGAATTCTTGAAGGAGTAAAACCCAGCGAAGAAGTCTTGGCTTAGAATCATGCTTCGTCATCAAGTACTTCAACGCGGAATGGTCCGTGTATACGATTGTGGTGGAAAGGACAAGATAGGGGCGGAACTTTTCAAAATCATAGACAACAGCTAAAAGCTCTTTTTCGGTTGTCGTATAATGCAATTGTGCCCCCGTCATTGTCTTTCTAGCATAGTGGATTGGTTGGAAGTGTTTATTCACTCTTTGGCCCAAAACCGCACCAATAGCAAAGTCGCTAGCATCGCACATCAACTCGAAAGGCAGCTCCCAATTAGGGGTAACCAAGACGGGTGCCTTAGTAAGCTTATCCTTAAGCAAGTCGAAGGCTTGAAGACACTCTTTGGAAAAGATAAAAGGGGTATCTTTTTCCAAGAGGTGGGTCATCGGGCGAGCGATTTTAGAGAAATCCTGAATGAATCGACGATAGAAACCCGCATGACCCAGAAAGCTTCTCACACCCTTCACGGTTGAAGGTGGAGGTAATTTGGCTATGACATCTACTTTAGCACGGTCGACTTCAAGACCGGCTTTAGAGATTTTGTGTCCTAGCACAATGCCTTCTTTTACCATAAAATGGAATTTTTCCCAATTCAGAACAAGGCGAGTGTCTTCGCACCGCTTAAGCATACGTTCCAAATTGGCAAGGCAAGAAGAGAAAGAATCCCTGAAAACCGAGAAATCATCCATGAAGACATCCATGGTTTGTTCAACCATGTCATGGAAGATAGCTAACATGCACCTTTGGAAAGTCCCGGGGGCATTGCATAAGCCAAAAGGCATCCTTTTGTAAGCAAATGTGCCATAGGGACAAGTGAATGTTGTCTTCTCTTGATCTTGGGGATCGATGGGTATTTAGAAATAACCGGAGAAACCATCAAGAAAGCAGTAATATTCATTACCCGCTAAACGTTCAAGCATTTGGTCCATAAAAGGTAGAGGGAAATGATCCTTTCTCGTGGCATCATTGAGTTTGCGGTAGTCTATACAAACTCTCCACCCAGTAACGAGACGGGTAGGAATCAACTCGTTGTTTGCATTGGGCACAACGGTGATGCCGCCTTTCTTAGGCACACAATGGACTGGACTAACCCATGGTGAATCCGAAATAGGGTAAATCATACCCGCATCAAGAAGTTTGATAACCTCTGTTTTGATGACTTCATGGATTTTTGGATTCACTCTTCGTTGGCTTTGAATTGTGGGCTTAAAGTCGTCCTCCATGAGAATTTTGTGTGTGCAGAAGTAAGGATCAATTCCACGAATGTCGGAGATTTTCCAAGCGATAGCTGTTTTATGCTTCTTCAACACGGCGACAAGGCGGGCTTTTTCTTCTTCTTTTAGGTCCTTTGCGATGATGACGGGCGACTTCTCGTTGTCTTCAAGGAAAACGTACTCAAGATGAGGAGGTAGGTCCTTAAGCTCAAGAGTGGGAGGATCCTCAATAGATGGTTAAACTAACGATGGATCATCATTAGTCACCTCTTTAGGAGAAGGAGGATCAATAGCAGTTACCGTCGGAGATAGTGGAGAAAGATTGTCTTCTTTGAGAAGGTTTTCAATGAGGCGGAGATCATTATCCCAATTGGTGGTCGAATCGTCATGGTCTAAGTTCACATCTCCTATGGTAGCTTCCAAGTCTTTCCAAAGGAAATCACTTTCTCCAAATAGCGATAGTGATGAGTCGATAGAGGAAACGGTCTCAACATTGGGAAGAGAGGTATGAATACTTTTACAAGCATCTTTGAAGTGTTCTTCACAAGCCTCATCAAGAACGTCAATACAATTAACACTCTCGTATGAATAAGGCTGTTTAGAAAGCTTTCCCATGTTGAAGACGATCTTATCGTCACCCACTCTCATGATAAGCTCACCGGATTCAACATCGATTAGAGTGCGACCGGTCCTCAGGAATGGACGACCAACGATCAATGGCACACGAGGGTCCATGTCGTAGTCAACAACGACGAAATCAGCAGGAAAAGTGAATTTGTCGACTCCTACAAAGACGTCTTCGTCTATCCCCACTAGATAAGCAACCGTACGGTTAGCTAATTCCAAAGTCATTTTGGTGGGGACTAGCTCAGGGAGAGATAATTGCTTCCAAACGCTTAAGGGCATTAAGTTGATACTGGCACCTAGATCGGCTAGGGCCATGCAATTCTCTACTCCCGGGAAGTTGCAAGGGATTAAGAAACGACCCGGATCACCAAGCTTGGTTGGCAATTTCCTTAAGAGCACTGCGGAGCAGTTCTCATTAAGTTGGGTCTGAGCAATGTCAAGAAGCTTTTCCTTATCACTTAAAAGATCTTTAAACATCTTAGCGTATTTGGGCATGTGAGCGAGAGCCTCGGCAAAGGCGATGTTAAAATTCAATTGTTTAAACATTTTGAGAAAGTTTGAAACTTGAATATCATCCTTGCTCTTTTGCTTCTCTTTCCTCAACCTTGAAGGATAAGGTATATTGGATGAAGAAGAAGGCTTTAGGGGAATAGGATCACTCACAACCACGGGTGGTGGGTAAATGGGGGTAGAAGGTGAAGGAGGCGGAGAAATTGGGAAAGTAGAAGGATGAGGAATAGAAGCAGGTGACTCGTTCTCCTTAGTCACAACCACCGGTGGAGGTATAGGAAGCTCGGGTTCCTTGGTACCTTTGCCACTGCGAGTGGTGATTGCTTTCATCTCCCCTCTTGGATTCGCAACGGTGTTACTCGGAAGAGTACCCGAAGAAGAGGGTTGATTACCTTGGAAGAAACTAGCCATCATGTTCTTTAAGTCATTTGTTTGACTATCCAAAGTATTTCTCATGTCGGCTCTCAGATCGTTCCCTTGTTTGACCAGGTCTGCTTTCAAATTGAGCACTTCCCGTTGAAGATTTCCCACGATCACATCGTTAGTCCTCATGTAGGTTTCCACTTCTTGGTGTAGAGCGGTGGGTTGGTTGGGAGGAGCATTGTATGCAGGTGGTTGATAAGCAGGTTGCTGGTAAACTTGGTTGTTTCGTTGAGGTGTAGGTGGTTGTTTGTGAGGTGGGATGTATGGTGTACGAGGTTGTTGTTGTTGTTGAGGAGGGCGATTGAGGTTTTGTTGTTGGTTTGGGTTGGTAGGAGGAAAACCGGGTGGTGAGAGGTAGTTGTTGGAGCGGTAGCTAAGCAAATTACGGTCACCTTGAGGTCGAGCTTGATAAGCAGGTTGAGGATAGGTGCCATAAGCTGCATTCACATTCTCAGAAGGGTAGTCTTGGGTGGCAGTACAAGTGGTGTAAGAGTGAGGACCCCCGCATATCTCGCATGGTTGGCTAACAGCATTGACTTGAGCGTCTTTAGCGTTTCTAGCGTTGATGTTGTTGGTGTTGCTGGCGGTTTGGGTAGCGAGCGATTCAAGAAGCGTAGTGATTTTGTCAAGTCGCTTATCGCTGTCACTAGTACTAGCACTAGCAACATTGGTCCAAACACTCTTGGTTTGCACACGAGATTTATTCTCAATGATATCCCAAGCAGCATTGGAAGTCTTAGCCAAAAGATTACCCCCCGAGGCACTGTTTAGTGAATCTTGGTCATTCATGTTTAAACCATTATAAAAAGTGTTAATTTGATGCACTTTGGTAAAACCATGTTGTGGGCATTTTCTTAAAAGATCTTTAAAACGATCCCAAGATTCACTAAACGACTCATCGTACTTTTTTTCAAAATTTATGATTTCATTCCGCAAAGCGGTAGTACGAGAGGGTGGGAAAAAGTAATTGATAAACTTGGTCTCCAAATCCGTCCACGAGAGAATACTCTGTGGCGGTTCCTTAGCAAGCCAATGCTGGGCTTGTCCCTCTAAAGAAAAGGGAAAAAGTTGTAAACGGATAAACTCTTGTGGAACACCATTGAACTTGACAGTATTAGTGAGTTGTAAGAATCTCTTGATGTGGTCATGTGGATCATCAATGGTACGCCCCAAGAATGGTTGATTAGAGACCATCTGGATAAAGCCTGATTTGAGCTCAAAGTTGTTGGCTGCAATCGCTGGTATAACAATTGGATCAGTGTTGCCATCTACATGAGCTTGCAGCAGTTCAATCATCGGACGATTATCCGGTTGAGGCTCATTGTTGTTGTTATTATTCATGTTGTTGAAAGGTGGGTTGTTGTTGTTATTATTGTTGTTTGGAGGTGGTATGTTGTTGTTGTTTTGTACACCGGCCATGTCTAAGTTATCGAGAGGCTCGGGCTCTTGATAAGACGTTGATCGAGTGCGCATACAATTGCAAAAGAACTAACAAGGCAAAAACAAAGCAAAAATATTTTTGGTTTTTTATGTTTTTTACTTTTTAGGATTTTTGAAAATTTTATATTTTTTAGTGTTTTTGAAATTTTTTTATGAAAAAGTAACGTTCACGGGGAACGGATCCCAAAATCCAAGTTCTCACAAAAAACTTTTGATCTTAACGAGAAAGGCCGGCAGTGGCGCCATTTGATACATGCATTTTGTATGGGTTCTAAATTCTCTCGATATCCTCTCGAATTGATCTTGGTTCTAAGTGGAATGATTTGTTTTTGGTGACAAATAGGGGGTTTGGATTTTTAATCTACTAAAAGTTTTAATGCATGAAAATGTAAACTTAAATTTAAAAGCAATTAAATTAATAACAATTAATAAAAACTAGAATTAAAATTAGAATATAAGTAAATGTAAAATGACAAAACAGTAAGTATTAAATGAAAATGCTAAAAAGAAAAATGATTCGGAAGTTCTTACTGATTCGGAAGTTTTCCGAATGAAAAGATGTCAACTCCTTGATCCGGAACTTTACTCGGAACCTTCATGCGGAACTTTGATTCGGAAGTTAGTTCGGAAGTTCACCCGGAACTTTTCGTTCGGAAGTTCACTCGGAAGATTGATTCGGAAGATTGATCCGGAAGTTTATCCGGAACTTTATCCGGAACTTTGAGTCGGAAGTTTATTCGGAAGAATTGACTGATTCGGAACTTTTAAAAAGAAAACTCATTCGGAACTTCTTAACTCATGCGGAACTTTTTGAAAAACCATTCATCCGGAACTTTTTATGTTCATTCGGAAGTTTGTGTTCATCCGGAAGTCTTAGTTCATTCGGAAGATTTGGTTCATCCGGAACTTTTGGTTCATCCGGAACCTGGGAAACTCAAGAACAGTAACAATACCGAAAAACAGGGGAAATACGTTTTAAGCCGAAAATCACCAAGTTTCTAACCAAAATCTTAAATAAACTAATCACTAAGCATCTACTAACCATAAACTACAAATCCCATCAATAAAAACATAAATCCCAACAACTTTTGAAGATCAAATCAACCAAATAAGAACTTTAACTTTTAACCAAATAAATGAAGATGAACAAGATGAAATAGAAAGATTGATATATTGAATGATTAAGGTTTTAACAATCACAAAACAAGGATGAAATTACAAGATTGAAAAACAAAGATCAAAATCACCAAACACCCTAGTGGTGTTTGTGATATCTATGAACAGAAAGGGAGAAAAAAAAGGGGAGAAGAAAAACTAAAAAAAACTGGATGAAAAGTGTGAGGGGAACCCTTTATATAGGTGTTCCCTTTGGTTGGTGAGTGGGCTTTCTCCCGTTCTTCTTGTCTTCTCGTCTTTTCAGAAAAGTTGACGTTTTCGATTCTGATTCGGGATTTGTCGTCGATTAAATTCAACTCGTCTTTTAATTTCTTCGTTTAATAGACTTGAGTTTCTTCGACTTATGTAAATCTTCCATCTTTGGTCCTTTTCTTCGATAAATCTTCGAATAGGTCCAGTGACTTCAAATCTTTTGCATTTCTTGGACACTAGACTTTGTCTTGAGTCTTTTTCTTCCATAAAACCCGTGCAATCCCATGTTTTCTTCAATATTTATCCGGTTGGCTCTGAAAACACAATAAACACAAAAACCACGCATAATTCCAAACAAATGATATTAAATACGTGTTTTGGTCTCGTTTTAGCCAGAATTAAGTGGTAAAAGGATGGGTATTTTCACACCTATCAGGTGGTGTTGGTGATCTCCCTTTGTTTCTCTTCTTGTCTTAACCTACGATAGGCTCTAGAAACAACTGGTAATGGTTTCATTAGAAGGATTTCACCCATGATGTTTGTGTAACAGGTATCTAAGCCCATCAAAAACTAAACTAGCCTCTTCTTATGCTCCCTCTCATTATTCTATTTATTATTTTCACAAGTACATGTGCAAGTACATGTATTGGGTGCCTCAATTTCATCAACCTCATCCCAAAGTCCCTTAAGACTATGGTAATAAACCTTTATATTGTTGTTTGATTGCTTAAGATGAACTATCTTATATGCAATCTGATAAATCTTATGACCATCTAGTTGTGAAAAGTTCTCAAACATTTCATTCCATAAGGCAAAATTGATTGATGTAAGGTTGTTACCTTTTTGTTTAATAAGTATGTTTAAGATCTACGATATTAACATGTCATGTTCCCTCTCCCAATTAGCTTTAAGATGTGATGATAATGGTGGCTCTTCATAGTCACCATTTATAAGGTTGATCTTATTACTAGCACTTAACGCAATCATCATGAAACACTTCCAAGTTCCATAACAAATAAAACCAACTAAAATCTTGATATAAGAATCATTCTAAATGACCATTAGGATAAAAAAAAAGAAAAAGTGGATGTAATGGTGATGTGACATCGGTTGCCGGTGATAATGTTTTTATGCTTTATGATTGAGAATGTGTCACGTTTTAATTGATTGAGTGAGTTTTGAGTGAGTTGATTGTGATCTTGAAGGTATGTTTTTATAGTAGATTGTAACTAATTTTGTAACTAACTCTCTAACAGACTTTGTTGTGTGTTATTTCAAATTTGGGTTAAATGTTGTATTTTTTTTATGTTGTGTGTGGATTTTGGTCATAGTAACGATGGGTTATGGTGGTTTAATGATTGTATTGGTTGTTGGTGGTGGTTGTTATTGTTAAATATGTTGCTTAGATGAGAAACATTTTGGTCGGAAAGTGAGTTAGGTGGTGGATTAAGTTACGTTGGACATGTTTATTATTGTGATTGGAATCAGTTGCTCACCACGGTATATGGTGGTGAGTACTCAGATACCAAATGGTGAAAGATAAAAATTGAGGGAATAAAAGACCGTGTAAAATTGTATTATAAATTGTTAAGTGAAAGTGATGTACAAAGTAAGTATCTATACTACATTACAAAATCCGCACACAAATATTTTATACCTTCTTAATAACTTATTAAAGTATGCTCAAAAAATTGTGAAGTTCAATTTTGAAATATGACTTACAAGATGCAAATACCAAGCCACAATTAAATCTACTAAAAAAAATTACATTTGCATCTTCTATGCCATAAGAATCATATTTTATACCTTCTTACTAGCTTATTAAAGTATGCTCATAAACAGATAATGTTGCAATTCTTACTAGCTTATTAAAGTATGCTCATAAACAGATAATGTTGCAATTTTAAACTTATATTTACTATGTCTAAATAAACATATATTTCAGATACCTAGCTAGAGTTAAGATCTATATAGACACTTAAATTAGCATAAACCTATTCAACCAATCATAATCATCCATTTTTTTAAAAACCCACTTCCCACCATATTTTTAAAAATTAAATATCTCACAAACGGTAAATCGTCAAACAAAAAAAAATACACAATTGTAACGAGAATTAAATCATCTATGTATCAAGGGGCACATATATATACTTTCGACGAACTTTTTTTTGACTTTTTTTCTTAAGTCACGTCTGGAGAGAATCATATATGATTCGTCACGAATCATATATGATTCGTCACGAATCATATATGATTTTCAGAAAATCATATATGATTCGTGATATGAATCATATATGATTCGTGATATGAATCATATATGATTTTCTGAGAATCATATATGTTTCGTGACGAATCATATATGATTCTCTCCAGACGTGACTTAAGAAAAAAAGTTGAAAAAAAGTTCGTCGAAAGTATATACATATGCCCCTCGATAGATAGATGATTTAATTCTCGCCGCGATGATATGTTTTGTTTTACGTAACGATAAACGGTTTGTGCGATATTTACTTTTTAAAAAATAAGTTTTTTTGTTACATGACAAAAATAGATGGTTGTGATTTGGTTGATTGAGTTTATGCTAAACTAAGTGTACATAGGGATTTTTTCCTACCTAGCTAAACTGGGGAGTTTATGACTACAAATCTCCCCCTATGAATGTTTTACGGATTTTTAAAATAATGGGACAAATGTTATTGGGTGAAAAATTTTGATGGTTTGTAATTTTGTAGACATGTACACCCTTTATCTCCGCATGTCCGTTGACGGCGTACCACAGCAACCACTACAAAAAGTATTATTACAAGTCATAGAAAAAGTCTTTACAATTTTACCATCCTCCCACTTGTCACACACACTCAAGTCTTACTACATTTTATCTCTCACATTTTACAAACCATTACTCTTACTAAAAACTAGGACAACTTCAACTACAAGATCATCACCTCACATTTCATCATTTTCATGTTCTTCTCCATTCATGGATTGTTCTAATGATCAACAACAAGATTTTAAGCATTTTTGTAGGATTTGTAACAAGGGTTTCATGTGTGGAAGAGCTTTAGGAGGCCATATGAGAGCTCACGGTGTTGGCGATGAAATGGAAAATTTTGACGATGAGGATCTCGTGACCGATTTGGATGGAAACAAGAAAATGTATGATTTGAGGACAAACTATAATCGGTTTAGTCGTATTTGTGAGAATTGTGGCAAAGAGTTTTTGTCTTGGAATTCTTTCTTGGAGCATGGAAAATATTGTTCCGACGATGCTGAATCATCGCTTGTTTGGTCCCCAGAATCGGAGGCTGATGATGATGAATATGGTTATGGCCACAATAATGGTGGAGTCAGTGGATGGTCTAAGAGGAAAAGATCGTCTAGGGTTTGTTCTAACGAAGATAAACAAGATATTGTTTTAGCCAAATGTTTGATGGCATTATCTAATTCTAAGGTTGATCATCCAATGGAATTACTCGATGATCGACACTGCGACACCACAAATAAGGAGGAGCAAACGCAGAACAAGCCTTTGTTGTCGATGGAGTTTAACTTATCGAATTTAACAAAACCTCCACCACCTTTAGATAAAGCCAAAGGAGTAGTGTCGACCAACAACACCCCTAAAGGTATGTTTTCATGCAAAGCATGCAAAAAAGTATTCAGCTCGCATCAGGCATTGGGTGGACATAGAGCGAGCCACAAGAACGTTAAAGGCTGTTTTGCAGCGCGCAATGATCAGTTCGATGATAACTCAGCATATGAAGATGTTAACATCCATGACAACTATAAACCAAATGTCACGTACCAATCGGAACTTGGACCTAGCACAGGTCAAGTTCCCTTAGCAGGAAGAAAATCGAAGGTACACAAGTGCTCCATTTGTAGTCGGGTATTTGCATCCGGTCAAGCTCTAGGCGGCCACAAAAGGTGTCATTGGCTAACCTCTAATTACACCACAGACACTTCTATAGCTAGGTTTAACCTTCATGAACATATTGAACAACTTCATCAAAGGGCTCTTGCAATAATCCCTAAGGAACTCGAACTAAACCTCAAACTCCCTACTTCAAGAGTAGACGCCACCAAAACACAAGGGGACGTGCAAACTACGCCAACGTTGGATGTGTCCACGGAGATCAATCTACATGCTCATACTACAACACATCAAGAAAGTGGTGAAGTAATTGCCAAAGAAGACCATTATAAACATCAAGATGGTCATAACACAACAATAGAAAACATGGAAAATGAAGAGAGTAAGGTAAAGCTGGCTAAATTAAGCGAATTGAAAGACATGAATAACACAAATGGAGTTTCATCTTCATGGTTACAGGTTGGTATTGGTTCAACCACTGATGTGGCTCATGATCCATAAATATAAGTTACGGAGTATAATCCTTTTTTAAACATCTACACGAAAACAAGTATATATGTACGTGTACGTACGTAGTATAGAAACTGTAATTAATTTGCAACTTATTGTATCCAAATACTTCATATAATAATTCTTTATACGAAGACGAAGTATCTTCGTTACCGAATACATGTACATTTACATAACAATCCACGATGTTTTAGTTTTAGATATAGCTATGTGTAGTCCGTAGCGAAAGAAAAAACACAAACTGTTCTGTCTAAAATTGCAGTGCAATATATATACGATTAATCTATACTTTGTTTATCATCATAACAATGTCACACTAAAGAGATTTGAGATGAATTAAGATGAGCAAAATGGCCTCATATGACTTACACACGGAAGATTCAAGATTCTATGGATTTAAAGACGAAAATATTAAAACGTGCAAGACACGTAAATGAAACAGTTAACAGTGCCGGAAATATGAGTGCATATTTTTTAAACTTGCAAATTTTTGTCTTCAAAGGTAGATAAGGTAAGTTGAAGGTTTATTCAGTAGTCTTTACATAAACAAGTTTGTTGGTGTTTGTCATCTGATATTAAGATCTGAATAGCAACTTTATACAATTGAGTTTTATAAAATATACTCTTAGAGGACACATTATGGTAAACTGGGGCTGGCTGGCCACGACGGCGCGAGGCCACAGCGGCGCCAACCACACCGTGGCTCGCGTTATCGGTTTTGGGCTGGCTACCACCAGCCGACGCCATGGTGACGGCGCGAGGCCACGGCGGCGCCAACCACACCGTGGCTCGCGTCGTTGGGTTTTTTAATTTATTTTTTTTTTTTTGAAAATTTTAAAAAGTAGCCGTTTTTTGACCGTTGGGTAACGGTTTTTTTTAACGTTTTTTTACCGTTCGAAGGGGAAAAAAAACCCTTCATTTTTTTTCCTATGAATTCCACCTCAAATTACCCACAAATCACACCTTCTTCTACATCTAATTTCTCTATTTTTTCTATCCACCATGAGTCAAAATCATAATCCAAACCAATACCCGAATCAATGGTTAAACAATTACTTTTCCGATCCTCAAAATCAAATTCCTTCTACTCAACTACCGAATTCGTCTTCTTCGTCTAACCCGAATACTCCCTCATCCGCAACATCTAGCACTTCACGAACATTCGCCAACTATAATCAACTCCCAAATCCATTCACTAACTTCCAACAATCACAACAAAACCCGTTTCTTAATTGTACACCCGAGCAATTTAATATGTAGTTCCAACAATCACAAATCTTTCAACAATCACAACAATTCCAAACATTTCCTCAACAAAAGTGCTTGGCTTGTTTTGAAAGACAAGTATAAATGGAAAAATCTCGATTCAACTCGAACACGCCGGGCACGAGGGAAGATAGCCGATCAAGATCCGGATCTTTTCAATGACGATAAGATCCCTCGTCCATCCGGTGCTCCAAGAAAGGCCAAGGTTCAACGCTCGACAAGCTCATCCGCCACTTCGGGGTCTCAAAAAGAACAATTGGTGGATATGCTATAACAACAAATGTTATCCGATCGTGAAACTAAAAAGGAACGATTGGACCGAGAGGTGGCGGCTAGACTAGAAGTGGTTGCACTTCAAAAAAGGAACGAGGATTTGCAAATCCTTCGATACGACACTACCGGTTTATGTCCCCAAGACGTGGCGAGGATCGAGAAGCTCAAAGACGAGGCGCGTGCAAAATATTTTAATTTTTAAGTTTATTTTCGTATTTGTGTTTTTTTTATTCGGTAAATTTTTTTTTATTTCGTGTTTTTTTTCTATTAGTAATTGTATTTTTTTTTATTAATGAAAATTTAAGTTTATGTTAATTAATTGTTGGAAAAAAAAAAAGTTGGGTGACGACGACACGAGAATTCTCGTGTTAACCAGGGAGGGGGTTGAGCCATCGTGAGAAGTTTTGGTGTCGTGGAAGTAAAAAGTGATGTGGCATCACTTTTTGCCCACAACACGAGCACGACGGCTCAACCACACCGTGTGCTCTTAAGAGTATATATATATATATATATATAACTGAGCAAGATACAAGACTTCGGTAAAGAAGTTTTATACGGCTGAGTTTCGATCACATTCACTTTTAATATTGCTAGCGAAGAATTACACTGTGTGAAGGTAGTTATGAATATGCCATGACAGAGGAAGAGCTCAATGCCTCAATATATTCAAGGGTTTGAGACATTTAATAGCTACATACTTTTTCAAATATATCCATATTATATCTGTACTCATAAAATTGTCAAGATAATACTTGAATTTCTGATTTACCTGTTAATATGGTATCTCAAACTTTTTTCTACCTATTTTACCCTTCAGCCCAATGCCAAATTTTGCATTGTTAGTACTTTAACTAACGATCGTTTTTTCAGAGAAAAAATATTTAACTTAAAAACAATTATAGTTTTTCCAAAAAAATTTAGAGTTAAAAAAAAACTTTTTTTATTTGCTTTTTACGCTTTTCCTGAAATTGTTTAAATTCAGTTTCCTTTTTTTTTTAGTTTTTTCGAAAAAAGTTAACCTTTTTTTTTACATTTTTCTCTTAATTTTTTTTAAAGTTATAAACAACTCACATGATTTTCTTCTAAAAAAATTAAATAATTTAAGTTATTTAAAAACATATTCGTATTTTCCTAAATTAATAGATTTAAAACATTTTAAAACATTTCAAAAAAATTTAAAACATTTTAAATTATTCCTTTAATGATTTTTTATAAAAAAACTTAATTTTAAATTAAAAATTTACGCTTTTCTCTTATTTCAATTTACTTCTAAAAAAAGTTTTTAATTTCCGAAAATACAAAAAAAAATAAAAAATAAAAAATTTTAACTTTTAACACAATTTTATTATATTTTAAATATGTTTGGAAAAATTGTAATTTTTTTATAAGTTAAAACTTCTTTTTTGGAAAACAAAAACGATCGTTAGTTAAAGGACTAACGACGCAAAGTTTGGCATTCGGCTGAAAGGTAAAATAGGTAGAAAAAAGTTTGAGGTACCATATTAACAGGTAAACCGGAAGTTCAAGTAGTATCTTCGTAATTTTATGAGTACACGTATGATATGGATATATCTGAAAAAAGTACGTAGCTATTAAATGTCTTAAACCATATATTCAATAGTATAAATCGAATGACATGATTTTAATCGTTTATTTTTTTTTAAATTAAATATCTCATAAACCGTTTATTGTTATAAGATGAAACAAATCATAGCTACAGAAATTAAATCATTTTCTTATATATGAGCACATGTATATACTTCTGACGAGTTTTTTTATAGTTTTTTCTTAAGTCACGTCTCACAGACCATATATGATTTTCTGAAATCATATACTGTAGGATTTTATGAAATCATGTATGATTTTGTGAAATCATGTATGATTTTATGAATTCATGTATGATTTATAATACAAATCATATATAATTTTCTCATACGTGATTGAAAAAAAAAATTAAAAAAAATCATCGAAAGTATATATAAGTGCCACTCTATAGAAAGATAATTTAATTTTCATCGTGATAGTGTATTTTTTGTCACATTACGATTTACCATTTGTGAGATAGTTAATTTTAAAAAAAGATGGAAAGTGAGTTTTTTAATTTTAATGAAAAAATGAATAACTAAGATTATTCATTAAATCTATATTAAATTATGAGTCTATATTAATCTCAACTCGCGTCATATATACAATATCTTGCGGTTTTAATGGTTTTAGATAACTATAACAATTTTCATAGCAGTAATACTAGCGCAAAACTTTGTGCACTAAAAGGCCCATGTTATGTATTAAGTCTTTGTTGAAAATACGTTTTTTACGTATTTATGAAGGATCGGTCGCTTCAACGATATATTAATGTAACAGGCTCGTGATCTAGTTAGTAAACGTATAGCCCATATAGCCCACATGTAGGGTGGGCTATATATACCCCTTCTAGCATGTTAGGAGGGGTTGGTGATAACATTTTACATTAATTCAATATTTACTTTCTCTCTCTACTCCTCTCCTACTCTCCTTTCGCTCTCTACACCCTCATCTCCATTCATCTCCTTCTTATATTATTAATCAATCCATACATCAAATCCATCTAATCCATCATGTAGAATAAGCCAAGATTTACGTAGACCTTCAATTGGTATCAAGAGCCAAGGTTAGATTGGTTTATTCTTGCCTTTATTTTAATTGATTTTAGTGGGTTTTGATTTTTTCAAGCTTAAATCTTAAAAAGTTTGTGTCTTTATGCTTTAAATCATAGTCAAATCTTTGATTTACTTATTTTAGATAAAATTCACAAATTTTTTTGCAAAAATCAAAAACTTTTATCATCAAATCTTAAAAAAGTTTATGTTTTTATAAAAATTTTGTGTTTTATCTTTTTAATTTGATACTTTTGATTGAAAAAAAAACAAACACGCTTTATATTTTTTAATGAATTTTTTATTGAAATTTTTTTTTAATTATTTTTATTGCACTTTTAATTTCATCTTTTTCATTTTTAAATTGATAGTCTATTTTCAAGTTTTCATTTTATTTTTTATTTTTTTTAATTTTTTTTCTATTAATCTTATTGATAGTCAAATCTTTCGTCTTTTTGCCTTTATCCAAAAGTCATATCTGTATCTTCGCCAGATTTTTGTTTTTCCAACTTTTTATCTGTATCGAACCGTTATTCCGAATCAAGGTTTTTTCCGCATCACCCATTATTCCGAGTGAACAGAAGTATTCCGGATCAGTGGTGTTCCGGATCAGTGGTGTTCCGAATCAGTGGTGTTCGGAACGAACGTGTTCTGAATCAGTGGTGTTCCGAACGAACGTGTTCGGAACGAACGTGTTCCGAACGAACGTGTTCCGAACGAACGTGTTCCGAACGAACGTGTTCTGAACGAACATGTTCGGAACGAAGCATTTTTTATTCAAGCATAACGGGAAACAATACACAAACTTGACACCAAAACACCCTCGTCTCACTCACCAGACTCGACCCAAGACTCATTTCTCACAGACTCGACCCAAGACTCACACTCTTTCTCACAGACTCGACCCAAGACTCACACTCTTTCTCACATACTCGACCCAAGACTCGCACTCTTTCTCACAAATCCAACCAAGACTCCACACACCCTGACCATCGACAACACTCTCGACTCACACTTAAAACTCTCGACACCCATTCTCACCCTCAGACTCGACACAACCCTCTCGAATGAAGACCCTCGACACCACTCTCACAGACTCACCAAAAATACTTTTATCACACTGACCACTCGACTCCACAAACCAACACCCTCACCCCCATCTAACACATCACTCGCCAAAAACATGGACTCGAACACATCACCATCTAACACTCTCTCAATTTGACTCACAAACAACTGGAACTACAAAGCCCCTCGACCCACAAACCACCCACACCCTGGTTCAAAACTCACACTTTCGACTCAGCAAAACACAACCCTCGACTCACACACCCTCGAACCCACAACCACATCTCCTCGACTGCCACATAAACACACCCTCGTTCAAAACACTCGACACAGAACCAAAAACAAACACCCTCAACTCGACTCGACCCAAAAACCATTTTGACTTCCCACGACAGACTCGGAAAACAAAGAGACAAACACCTACCCGAGATCTTTTTAAAGATCTTGAAGTCGTCCTTTATTGAGCAGTATTCCCACCTGAGTGGATGTAGAGTTTAGCAGAGTTGATGGGTGTTTGGGATTTAGAGAGATAGAGAGAGTTATCAAGAGACAGGGGAAACGAGGAGAGAGTGAGAGAGATAAAAGGGATATGTGTGTGTGGTTATGAGATGATAAAACTTTTTGGGAGAAGATAAAGAAAGGAGAGGGTAAACGATTTTTATATTACTCCACTTGCTCCCAAATCTATACAGGGGTGGTTGATATATCGAGTAGTCAAAGACACGTGGGTTGAGACTTGACCAAGTGTTTAATATGGAGTACTCAAAGACACGTGGGTGTTAGATTTAAGAGACGAGCCATTTTTATTTATTTTTATAAGCTACGTTTTGGACGTTGGAGTTGGTGTTTGCATAAGACGTGTGTGGGTATTTGTCACTTTTGAATTTTAGTTTACTAAATTTTGTTTATTCATTTTTGGTACATTGTTTTGAGGCGGGTATTTCGAGAGAACCAAAGTGGTAACATATTTGACGGGTTAAAAGTTTTTGTGGCCGGATTTGAAGACAAAAGTGACGTGACTACGTGACAAAGTAACGTGATAAAGTGACAAGGTTTATTTTGCCGACGGGTTTTTGATCGGGTATTTGTAAGTGAAGACGGATTTTTCATCGATAAGTAATTCTTCCTTTATTTTTTCATTGAACTTCAATGGATTCGTTGACTTCAATATCTCATGAGGGAGAATCGCATTCAATGCAAAACAAAGTTAGAAAAAGTGGCATCACTTCATTTCAAATGCTTCAGTGTCATCTAGTTACTCTTTCACGGATTCAAGGAGGGAGCGAATTTGTGACAATCTTTGGTCAAGATCGTCATATATTCATGGAATCGATGTTCATCATCTTGACCCAACTCGCCGAGCAACTCAACAATGAAAACTTTAATCACTCGGAATCGATACTTGCATATAAGGCTCTTGTGACACAACTCACGCCTTTCCTCCAATTCAATATCATCAAGCTTCAAAATTCAGTGATTTGCCAATCATTTCTTCGAGATACACATACCGAGCTTCGAGTTTTCCATGATACAATATTGAAACTCATGACATCGGTCTCGTCTTCGATTTATAAAAGATCTCGACTTCAGCAAGCGTATGATAATGGAGTGCAAGAATCTTCGATGCAAGAGGAAAATGGTCATACGATTGACGCATTGGAGGCTAAAGGATGCAAGGACATGGAATCAACAGTTCAGCATGACATTACCAACGTGTCAAGGAATGTTACAGACATCTCTTATGATGATACCATACCCGTTTATGACGAAGAGCCTGCAAACATGGTACAATGTAATGTTGTGTATGATGTATATGCTGATGAAATGTCGCATATTGAGCATTTCGAACCTAATTATGACGAACATGGGATGGAAAAGAGTGATAGCGTTACTATTTCTGACTCATCCGATGTGCGTCATAATGGGGGAGAAAGTGTTCAAAATGCTAACAATCATGGTAAATGCTTAATGACTGCCTCGTTAATTGATTCTGATCCCAAGATTAAAGAGCTCGAAACGATTGTAGCTCAACACTCAAAAGACCTTGAGGATGCCAAACTTGAATTTTCTAAGAAAACGGACAAATTTGAGACATACTTTGAAAAACTTGAAAAGTCAAACGTTGTTCTTGAAAGAAAATTGGATCAAAAAGTTTTAGATTCGAAAGTTGAAAAGGATAATATTTTGAAACAAATTCAGTTACTAGAGTCTAAATTGGCATCCTAAGATAACTTGCTCAAAGAGAATGAGACCTTAAAAGCTCAAGTTCAGGAAAAGGTTTTTGCTATAGCTGCGTTGAAAAACGAATTAAGGAAAAATAGAGGACCTAGTGTGGACACTAAGCTTGAAAAACCATCAATCTTGGGGAAACCGCCTACAAATCAGTTCGTCAGACAGTCGATTGTCAGACAACCTACTGCATTTAGATCTGAGCGACCACAATCCTCGAGACCGCAGTTTGCCTCCCACGTTGATTTGGTTCATTTTCCTAGACCAGTCACTCCAGCAACTAGGCCCAATGTGTTCAAAACATATTTGGCAAGACCTAATCACATGATTGCCTCTATTTTCCCTAAAAATACCAAGGCCACGTCTAGAACTAGTTCAAATGACGTTTGCCATAAATCTGGTCTTAGGGAAGCTAAGCAAAAGACACATGTAAGAGATAGCAATGTCAAACCTAGTCACATGCCTTCTAGATTACCCAACAATGCTAACCGTAGCATGTCATCTCCTAGGAGCATCGATCAATCATCTAGGAATTACTCGGACATTAAATATGCTACTTGTAAAACATGTAGAAAATGTGTCTTTACGGCAAATCATGATTCTTGTGTCAAGAAATTACTTGATGAGGTGAACTCCCGTGCTAGACTTAAAACCCAGTGGATAGCTAAAATCATACCCTTTGGTAAAGTTTGGCGCCCCATTGGTAGAAATTTCACTCTTGTAGGAAACGAGTGCCCTTTAACTAGGATAGTCTCCGATTCTACTAAGTCTACTAGGGAGGAAACTGATAAAGATGATACTTCACTTAAGCCTAAACTTAAGGTTTTCTATAAAAGGAAACGTTTGCCAGCTAAGACAAGTGAATCATCTACTCAAGTCGCCTCTGACACAAGTAAAGGCAATTGTGAACCTCCACGCGCTTCTATAATTGATATCGCTAACACATATCAAAGCATGCAAATTCCTAATGAGAATGCAGGTACCAAAGTTGATGTTCCAAAAGAATGAAGCGATCCAATCGTTGTATACCGTTCAACTAAGGACACTCTTAGAGTTTGGTTGCTGAAGAAGCAGATATTGGAGAAACAAATGTCTCAGGGGATTCATGGTTAAGCTAACCAGAGGCTCACATTCAAATCACAGTCTGTGACCCGAACTTCAGAGAAAGGGAAGCCTATCTCGTCAACGATAACTTACCCTCACAACGAGAAATTAATTTTTCTCGGACACGAGCTTACATTAAAACCATTCAACGGTTTTAAGATCGTGTACAAGACTTACAGTCACATAACAGGCTGTAACTCGCTCTCAAAAGACAGGAAAGTTTATCGCCGATGATAAACTTATCCTTACAACGAGAAATTAATTTTTCTCGGGCATGAGCTAATATTAAAAACATTCGAAGTTTTTAAGCTCATGCACAATGACTTACAGTTAAATGTCAGACTGTAACTCGAACTTCAAATAAAGGAAAGATTATCTTTTATGATAACTTATCCTCATAACGAGAAATTAACATTTCTCGGTCATGAGCTTGTATTAAAACATTCGAAGTTTTAAGCTCAGAAAGGAAAGTGTATCTTTTAAATAGGAGAAATTTTCCTCATAACGAGAAATTAACCTTTCTCGGTCATGAGCTTTCCGTTAAAACAGTCAAAATTTTCAAGCTCGTGAAAACGACTTCTAAGTAAATGTCAGCTTAGAACTCGTCCTTCAGATAAAAGGAAAGTTTATCGTCGGTGGTAACTTATCCTTAACAACGAGAAGTTTACAACTTCTCGGATTTGAGCTTTCCTAAGATATTCCAAATCTTAAGCTCAAGTAATTGGTTTTCAAAACTTGGAACACAATTTTTCAAGAATTTCTCAAAAGATTTTTCTAAATCTTTCAAAATTGTGTGTTCAAAATGTTTTGATAAAAAGAGCATGTCTTCTGGAATCGATAATATTTACGAACCTAGAAATGTCATTCAATAATGACACAGGGTTGTAAATAAAGTTCGAGCAGAAGTTTAAAAGATTTAAAACATGCTCAAAATGGTTTGCTATTATTTTCGATAGTAACCTGCTTTTCACATTGAAGTCAAGCATTTCACCGGAAAGCTTTGACTCTACAATCCGAAGTTATCAACTCCACAATCCGAAGTTCGTTGCAATTGGTATCTACATACTAGACGATGCGACTGCTCAAACGACGACTACAGCTCTTTAAGTAGAACACGGGTCAACAATTGAGGGGGAGCAATTGTCTAGCATTCAGAATCTTTGATGCCGAAAGTGCCATAGTTCACAAGTTGGTGTCAAGACAATGATATCAATTGTCCATGTGGTGTAAAGGGGAAGATAATTTCAGAAGTTACGAGGAAGACCAACATTCGTGAACAAGAACCATGTGCTTCTTTCATATGATGTTCTCCATCATTCAGGTCCAACCTCGTAAATTGCTAATATTGTGAATTCATTATCATATATGATCTTTGCACGTGATAAATACCTTACACTTGTGTTTAAAAGGTATTTAATTTACGTTTCAAGTAGACCCTCATTAATTTGAGGGGGAGCTTGTGTAACTCATGAAGATTCTTGGCTTTGTATTTTTCTTCCCAAATTTTCTTAAAATGCTATTAAATCAATTGATATTAAAAAAATCGATTGGGTTAATATTTTTAATATGGGGGAGAAAATGTGATTTAATATGGGAAATGATTAATCACAAATGGTTTGACTTAACGTGTTAGCTCATCCCGACATGTGCGAAATGTTTTCGGATATCGTGGCATATGTTAAGGGGTAGCAAAATGGATTTGCACTTCAAAATGGATTTCATGGTGACATACACTTAGCCAAAACATCTCTATTCACGACGGTGAAAATTGTGGTGACATAAGGATGGTAGGATAGGTTAAAGTCCAATGATTCCTCTAGAACCGGAGGAATCTTCCCAAGGACATTCCATAGCTAGAAATAGTAGTCCTTAGGAAAGATGGAGAAAGATTGTGAATGTAGCTGAATGCCGACCAAGTACTTAAGTTAGCACTAGAACAATCACAACAAGGTGCTAGTGATGACGTATTGGTAAGCATTGAAGGGGTTGAATAATGAAAAAGAATTGTAAAGATAAAGGGTGTAAAGAAAGAAGCCCTCCTTACAACTTAGGCAGAAACCGGGTCAATACATATGCTATTGAGATCATTTTTAATGACTCTTGATATTGAAGATAGACATCATGGACCCAGTGATGCAAGGCACAACCCATCTCAGCTAACTCAGATATCTCTTAAAAGATATTTGTGTTAATCACACGGAGACAACACATTATCTATTGATTTATTCACTCCGAATAAATTGGTATTGAAATGGTGGCACTCCTCTCCAGCCTCCGATCACTAAAAATCCAAAATGCACGATCGAGTCTAGAGCCATTTGAGATCATCAAATATCTCATTAGGACACACTTTCATATTTCCTTGCTTCCTCACACACTGTGAAAGGTAAGAAAGATCTTAAGAGTCCTACGCAAAATCTTCATGATCTTGCCTGAACATCCGAGTAATACGAAAGTATTTACAATGAAGATGGAAATCCTTCTTGAGCGAATATCAAAAAGCTCATGGTAGGTGACTTGTGCGATTCTTTATGAATCAAACTTGTGATAACTGGAAAGCAACAGTGGTTTAATTCTTAAATGAATTTAAACACGTTTCAGGCCTCTACGCAATATCTTAGTGATCTTGCCAGAACATTCAGAGTAATACTATTAAGTATTTACAGTGACGAATGGAAATCCTTCTAGTGTTAACATCAAACAGCACTTGGTAGGTAACTTGCAAGATTCAATATGAATCAAGCTCGTGACAACTGGAAAGCAACGATGGTGCGATTCTTTAATGAATCAAACTTGCTCTAGGAATCAGAATTGACGGCTTCAATCATGCGGATAATATTATCCAAATGATTCACTCTTTACGTTCGCAATCAGCTTTGGACGGTCGAGTAAAGAGAACGGGTTTACCCGCGAAATCTTGTCAAGGAGGTTCTTTATTGAAACTACCTGCCACAAGTACGATATTTAATATCGTCCAACGGTCTTCACCGACCGGAGGTAAAATGCTACTGAATTAGAATTAAATGTTCAAGGCCATTTCATCCGTGTATATTATTTGTTGCTAACTGTCTTATGCAGCGTAACAAGAAGGTGGCATTGCGGTGTACAATCCAGAAGAAGTCGTCACCACATGCTTATACTACATACGATTAGTACTTCAACAAATTCAAGAAAGTCTGAAGGTCAAGTCTTCCGCTGTATCAAACTCTGAAGTTTTCAAGAATTTAAAGGTATAAGTATGTGGAACATGAAGTCACGAAGAGGCGAATGTCACAAGTGATGAATGCACAAGGTCAAGGCAAGAAAACATGCTCAATACTTAAGTCAAAGATCACATCAAGCATATTCACAAGAACAAGATCGAAGACTCAAGCATAGATGCTAGGTTTAAGATTTTGTAAAAAGATGTGACCTCCCTTAGGGGGAGATTGTTGGAAATACGTTTTTCCCAATAAAGTCTCGGTCACATCTTAGTTAGCATAGATCACGAGATATAGACTATTTAGAACTTTGTTTCTTGGAGCGACCTCCCTTAGGGGGAGATTGTTGGAAATACTTTTTTACGTATTTATGAAGGATCGGTGATCGACGTCGAAGTGCCGGTCAAAAATAACCTAATTACCTTATACTAGATAGGGTAAATGGGTATCGATCCACGAGGACTATGTGGTTTTAGTTTAAGTTTTGAGGTGATCACTGATCAATAAAGGTTTTGGTTTTGAAATCTAACAACTAAAATACTTTTAATAATAAAAATGCGGATTAAAAATTAAAATAATTGTTAAGCTAATAGTAAAGCTAGAAAAATAAAATAAGATGTAAACAATTAAAAGAAAAATGCAATCCCTTCCAGCTCCTAATATTTATGGTTGATCACACTAATGGATTATTGAAACTTTTTAGAACCGGTTACAAAGATTATTTTGACTTAATATGAATGAATTAATGTCGGCATTTATAATGTTTATCAATAACTCACGATAATAAATCTTATATTAATCCAACCAATAATTATGTTTTAATAATTTATTTAGGTACAACTTATGTTTATTATACGACCATCTTTTTTTTTTTTTACTAAATAAAATAAGTATGAATCGTTAACTAACAATAAATTATCTCACACAAATAATTAAACATAATATTAAGTCAATAAAAATAATTTATAAATAAATCGTAAATCAATGTAGTAAAAATATGATAACCCAAAAGTAATGATCAAACCATAAATAAAGTTACCGGAAGGAATTACAACAAAATTAGTCGGACATTGCGGTGTACCCGACCCACTGTATATCAAATATCATCATAAAAAAAAAACTTTTCTCAACACACTTACAACATTTTTTTAATTTGTGAATGTTTCTGTTTGTTTCCACCCAAGGAAGAAAAATGTCGACCCCACCTCTCTTTTAATTGCGACAGTGCTGTCCCACAAAGGACAATTGTGTTTTTCAATTGTGTTGTTGTTCATGCGGCCCCCACTGATTTTTTTCTTCCAAAAGTCAATCGACTTTTGTTTTTGATATTCGGATCTCTGTTTGTGTAATAGTCGACTGTTGTAATCCTCCACTTTGCAATCCCCTCCTCTCCAAAAACCAAGCGACATTTTTTTCTTTTATAGGACTTTGATGTCGGTTAGCTTTTGGGCTTGGGTCCAAGTGGGCCAAAACTATATTTTTTTTTATTCTTTTAACATATAGTAACTTTGGCCCAATAAAATATAACCCAACACCAACAATTGCTCAAACGAAGCCCAGACAAATAAAAGATGACCGAAAATATTGCGACGCGCTCAAATCTTTTTCTTCAATATTTTTTTCTTCATTCATCGGCGCTCACAATGTCTTTTCTCCAAAAAATTAATTAAAGCGGCCATTTTATTCCATTTTGCTCGTAACCTATATAATCACAAAACACACTCAAAGTACATATATAACGACTAAAAAAATGTACAATTATACTAGATTAACATGCTATGAGGTGTATACAAAATACACCAATCAGATCCCCTCGAACTTAACCTTTTACGTGTCCCAAGTAAAAATAAAATAAAAAAATACAAGCATGTTAATTTCATAATTTTTAATCATACTATTGAAATTTCATCAAAAAGATCACATTCAACCTAATACACTAATAACTATCCTACATGACAAATAATCCAAAATGATTACCAATATTTTTGTCCTTCTTAAACACTTAGCATAACCATTCCCATTGATTCCATTTACTTTATGTTTCATATAATTAACCATGTATCCAACGTACCTATTACACACCTATAATCAATATAAACATTAATCTAAAACAAAAGGTGAGAATATCGTACACCTTTTATAACATTGGAGTTTTTATAGCATAAGAGCACATCATAAGCCATCATACTTTAGCTTACATACTTCCACTTTTTTTTCTCATCATTTTTTTTTTCATTTTTTTTTTCATTTTTTTCACATCACACATCAGCTCTATCTTTTTTAGCCATTCGAGACCGTTTCTTATACAAGTCATCCCGAACGCTTTATACACTCCTTTTAAGGTTAATATAAAGACCAATTATTCAGAAAAATGAATATCTATCCTATAGGTGCATACTAAGACACATTGGCACATGAGAACCGGTTAATTAAGTCTGTTTAATTAAATGGGAACAGTTATACTTCGTGCCTACTGGTACATCACATGATGGAATTATCTACCACATAGTATAATTATACAATGCACTAAATTAAACTAATCTTCCTAATTTCATTACAACAATACAAGGATTAGGTTATTTTACCTAAAATTGTCTCAGCTAAGTGCAATGCTATCCATCATAAAAATTGGCGTCTGACCCATGCTAACAACTAAAGTATCACCTTGCGCGGGTGACGAATCAGATAGACAAGCCCAGCATATGACTACCACCAATAATTATGACAGTTCTCCAACTCTTTTCTAAGGCCACCGTGCGCGGGTGGCGAGCCGAATAAGATCAATTTCAAATGTCTTAACCCAACTATTACAATTTCATATTATTTATTTAAACTTTTTACTCGATCCAAGCAAAGGTAAGTAGAGGGAATTCAACCAGCGTGGTTTGATCATCTAATTATACACATGCCTAACTACATGCAAACAATCAAATCAATTTAATAACCAAATTATACAATGGAATTGGGTGCACCTGATAATTTCGGCCAAATCCTCTAGCTTGCTCCAATAAATCATTCACAAACTAATCTTTAGAATCTGCAAACACTCAACAAATATATATGTAGAAGAAACTTCCACATCTAATTAGCACAAGACTCTTATAATGTGATTTAAAATTTTAAAAATTTTCAATTTTTTCCCAAAAATCACATTTCCACCGATTTTTGACCAAAATTTCACACAAAAACATGTAACACATGTGCCACCCCCCCTCAACTTAAAGCATTGCATTGTCCCAAATGCAAAAACTTTAAATTGAAATTTTGGTTAAAAATCAATTTGACAAACTCACACAAAAAACAAAAACCTAACTCACTTTCGTAGGAATCACGGTTGCATTTAGCGTATGCAACAAGCCTTTAAACCACTCGGTAGCCCGACTGGACGAGTTTTGTCTCGTGAGGGTTTGTAGTGAACACACCCACAAAGTTCCAAAAACCACGGGTTGCCTCCCGCGAAGCGCTAAGTTTACCGTCTTCAGCCAGACATAACTCATATGAGCTATTGAGACGGTTGGATTGGTTCCAAGTAAACCACATCCACCGTTTCCATCTGATCACTCTCTAACTCAACATGCGGCTTTAAACGGTGTCCATTAACTTTAAAAGTTTCTCCACCCACCATATTTTTCCTTCGATATTTTTGTGCTACTCCTACTCCTAGGGCGGGAAGAAGATAAAGCGCCGAATAAGTAACAGCTCTATTCCCGACTTGAAATCCATAAAGGACTTTAAGGGAGATAAAAGGTTCTCCACCCACCATATTTTTCATTTCAATGGCTCCGTATGGAGAGACTTTAGTCACAACGTATGGACCCGTCCATTTACTTCTCAACTTTCCAGGAAAAAGCTTAAGTCTAGCATTGAATAACCAAACTTTTTGACCAACCAAGAAGGACTTCTTGGTGATGTGTCGATCATGAAAACCTTTGGTTTTCTCCTTATAAATCCTAGAACTCTCATAAGCATCACGTCTAATCTCATCTAGTTCAGATAATTGAAGTTTCCTAGAACTACCCGCTTTCTCTAAATCCAGATTAACGGTCTTAATCGCCCATTCAGCCCTATGCTCTATCTCAACCGGTAAATGACACGCCTTGCCATATACCAACTTGTACGGTGACATACCAATAGGAGTCTTAAAAGCCGTCCTGTATGCCCACAAAGCATCATCTAACCTCAAGGACCAATCTTTCCTATCACTACGAACGGTCTTTTCCAAAATTCGCTTAATCTCCCTATTAGATACTTCCACCTGTCCACTAGTCTGTGGGTGATAAGGGGTAGCTATCCTATGATTAACTCCATAATGTTTCAATAATTTACCAAATTTATAGTTCTTAAAGTGAGAACCCCCATCACTAATTATAGCCTTAGGAATTCCATGTCTAGCAAAGATATTCTTCTTAACAAACTTAAGAACTACACTATGGTCATTCGTTCTAGTAGCCTCAGCCTCTACCCACTTAGACACATAATCAACTGCCACTAAAATGTAAACATTTCCATGTGAAGTGGGGAATGGTCCCATAAAGTCAATACCCCACACGTCAAAGATCTCAACAACAAGTATGGGATTCATAGGCATTTGATCACGCCTTGAAATCCCTTCAACTTGTTGGCAACGAATACATGCTTTCACAAAAGACTGGGCATCCTTGAAGATAGTCGGCCAAAAGAAACTGCTTTGCAGGACTTTATGCCCAGTTTTCGTAGCACCAAAGTGACCACCACATGCATAAGAATGGCAATGAGCCAATATGTCCATATGCTCATGGTCAGGAACACATCTCCTAACAACTTGGTCAGCACATACCTTATATAGCTCCGGATCCTCCCAAAAATAATGCTTCAACTGAGAGAAGAAGTATTTTCTTTGTTGCTTGGACCAAAAATCCGGAAGCTTTTTAACAGCTAGATAATTAACTATATTTGCGTACCAAGGAACCTTAGAAACCTCAAATAAACTTTCATCCGGGAAGCTTTCCTTAATCACATTAGAAGGGTTGAACGGCGGAGGAATAATTCTAGACAAATGGTCGGCAACTACATTTTCTGACCCCTTTTTATCCCGAATTTCTAGATTAAATTCCTGTAAAAGCAAAATCCACCTAAGCAACCTCGGTTTTGTCTCTTTCTTAGTCAACAAATGTCTTAAGGCACTATGATCTGAAAATACTATCACCTTAGAATGCCCCCAAATATATGACCTAAACTTATCAAGAGCAAAAACCACGGCTAACAACTCTTTTTCAGTAGTAGTGTAATTCATTTGAGCTTCTGAAAAAGTCTTACTAGCATAAAAAATCACAACGGGTTTCTTATCGACCCGCTGTCCTAGAACCGCCCCAGCGGCATAATCACTCGCATCACACATGATCTCGAAAGGCTTCGACCAATCAGGTGATCATGTGTGGTTGTGGTAGATGTGATTGATATTAAAAATCTACGGGTCGAAAGCGAATGAATGGTGAGACATCGGATAATCAGAAATTCGGATTCGGCTTTAATTGCGGAAGACTTTATTGAATTTGAGATTTTATGGTTTTTGATTTGGGAGTTATCTTATAAGACATGGTGAAATGAATAAGTATTTTGAATTGTAGTTTAAATGTGAATAAAATGGTGAAATGAGTTGAGTATTTATAGTGTAAAAGTGTTTAAATTTTAAAAGTTAAAAAAGTTCTTTTTTATCAAATGCCAAACGGTGCAAATTTTTGGAATGTTGTGGTTTGTGTTTCCGTCGTCTGATCGTCCTTTTAACACATCCAACGATCGAAGACCATGGGCAACACTACAAGCCGACCCATGCTTCCAACCATGGTCGACTAGTCGATCGACCATCTCTATAGCGGGTAGCCTTATTTAAAATGGTATTGTACTAACTATAAAATTAAGAACATCTCCGATGCATAAATCTTAAAAAATTGATCCATTTAATGTCGTTAATGTCAACATAATTCATAACTAACACTGTGTTCACAAGCATAATTTGGAGAATGAAAGTGAAAAAAATGAGTGAAAGTAGAAAATTGACTGTTTTAAAGTTTTTGAAAAACGTGAAAGCAAAGAAAAGTGAAAAAAGAGTAAAATTTTCTTTTGTTGTTTTATGTCACTTTCACAGTCTCACCTATATCACGGGTGAAACATGAGTAAATAAAGCAAACAAAAAGTAAAAGAAAGTTATCGACAAAAATACCTTTTGTACTTTATGAATAGAAATTATTTTGAAAGGTATATGAGTAAATTCATAAAAATCAATGATATAATAAACCACAATCATCTTTCACTTTCTTTTCTTGAATTTAAGCTTTAAAACCAAAAAATATATCAAACCCTCTTTCTTTTCCTTTCTATTTATTTGCATTTCTTTTTTTCTTTTGCATTTAAAAAAATCAATATACATTTTACAAAAAATTTAAATATTTATTTACCGAATATTTATAGAAAGCTTTTTAAAAAACATTTAATGCAATAACAACAATTATAAAAAAGACTTTGTTAATTATTTTCGTTAAATCATGTTTAATTAACACGTGACTTAATGCATACAACTTTAGTTTTATTACTTAATATTTTAAATCATATGTGATTATTAAGTGATAAACAAACAAATTTTTTATAACTTAATACATTTAGTTTTTTTAGATTAAATTAGTTAAATTATTAAACAGCACCTTTCTACATTATAGATAGGGTAAAATGCAAAAAAACGTCCATAAACTTTCTGAAATTCGCAAATATGCCCCTGAGTCCAAACTACAAGCATTTATGCCCCTGAACTTTTATGTCGCCTGCATTTTTGCCCTTGAGTCATCTATTTTTTATTTTTCCTAACGTTCTGCCGTTAACTCACACACGTGCCTGGCACGTGAGGGTATAATCATCATTTTCCGTTCAACCCCATCTCCCCACCTTTCATGATATGCAAAAAAACGTCCACGAATACTCTTCCAACTCGAAACTTCTACAATACCCCTCTAAACCCACCTTTCGGGAATGCAACAAATGTCCCGAAACATTATTAAACCCATTTATTCTCCGTCATTATTAAAATGTCATATTTTGATTCAGGGACGTTATTTCCACGAAGGTAAACTTTCCATCTTCTTCATTACGACACTATATTAGCTTCAAACACACACACACACATACACACACACACACACACACACACAGTCACACAGAAAGGCTCAAACACACAAACACCAATCATAACATGGATAAGGTGAGAAAATCTGCAAACAAGTATCACACTGGTCCAACCCCCAAGAATATGGTTTGGAGACCTAAAAAGGTGTAGCCGGCAAAAAGCAATGAAAATGTTAGGATTAAGAAAGAAGGTTATGGTAGTTCAGAAGAATATGTAATTAATGAACATGTTATTAGGATGTTCAAGAAGTATGAAGCTATGGAAAAGCTAAAATATATTGAAACAAAACCAGACTATACTTGGGATCATCAAACAAGCAGTAGAACCTATGAGTTCAGAGATCTGAATGGAGATCATTATTACAAAGTATACAAGTTTCTTAGGCCAACAAAAGAGAATCCTAATGTATATTGAGAACTCATCGTAAACACTTATATCCAAAGGGAACTGTAAAATGTGTTTGTGTAAATCAAATCGTTTGTAAAAGAATATGATGTTTGGTTCTAATCTTTTTGTTATGGGTTATTCTATGCATTTTGGCTTATTTGTTACTTGTTTGAGCTTATTATGTGGATCTTTTTGTTATGGGAACTGTAAAATGGGTTTTAGTGTGCTTTTTGAATTGCTGAACTGTGTTATTCTTGACTCCCCATAACCAGAACGCCTGTGGGAGTGACTTTGTCCAAAAAGAAAACAAAAAAAAAAGTGAAAAAAGTATACCCTGGGTTTCGAACACGCGACCCATCGATTGGGGGAGTATGTGCCTTGCGAGTGTGTTATACTTGTTATATTGTTACCATTTCATTCCAACACTTATTTAAACCTTCTTTCATTTCCACAAGCTTTAATAAGCCGTGGCTTATTTCAATTATTTATGGTTTATTTTCTTTACCTTTTTCATTCTTTTCATTTTTCTTAGATATTATTTAACTTTTAGGATTTTTATGTGCTAGTTTTATATTTTTCCCTTTCATAAATTACTTTTAATTCAATTTTATTTTTCTGTTTTTTAGAAAGTCAATGAAAATAGTAATTTTGTTTTTAAAATTTTTGAAAACTACTTTTTAGCATTAGAATAATATAATTGAGGTTTACAAGTCATAAAATCTTTGTTATGATTTTTTTCTTTATTCTTTTTGATTTTATGTCTTGTATTAGATTTTAAAATTAAATAATAATTAAATAAAAATGTTTTATTGATTTGCCAATCTTATTCATATTATTTAGAATTTATTTGTAATTTTCACAACAATTACTTATTTTTCAAAATCAGTGAAACTGATATGTTCATTAGTTGGCAAATGTATGCAAATTAATGAAAACTTTTTTATTATTTAATTTTAAAGTCTAATACAAGACATAAAATAAAAAATAATAAAGAAAAAGTCCTAACAAAAGTTTTATTGCTTGTTCAATTAGATTATTCTAATACTAAAAAGTAGTTTTTAAAAATTTTAAAAACAAAATTACTATTTTTTGTTGACTTTCTAAAAAACAAAAAAAGAAAATTGAATTAAAAATATTTATGAAAGGGAAAAATATAAAACTAGCACAGAATAATCCTAAAAGTTAAATAATATTTATAAAAAATAAAAAGAATGAAAAAGCTAAACCAAATAAGCCAGAAACAATTGAAATAAGTCACGACTTATTAAAGCTGGTGGAAATAAAAGAATGTTTAAATAAGTGTTGGAATGAAATGGTAACAAGATAACAAGTATAGCACACTGGCAAGGCACATGCTCCCCCAATCGAGGGGTTGCGTGTTTGAAACCCAAACTATACTTTTTTCACTTTTTTTTTGTTTTCTTTTTGGACAAAGGCACCCCACAAGCATCTGGTTATGGGGAGTCAAGAATAAGCTCAAACAAGTAACAAATAAGCCAAAAAAATCCACAGAATAAGCCCTAGTTCATCAATTTAAAGAAGTTTGACTTAAAAAGGTCAAAATGTCAATACAACCCAATCATAACATAAACAAAAGATGCATGACTACATTTTCATTAGTTTTAACATAGATTGTTTAGGAATTTCCAAATTCCTTCTTAACAATTTTGTGCCATTTCGTCACACGCAAGCTCTGAGATGCAATTCCTTATTGCAGGTGGCTTTTTCCCTGGAACAACAGGTTGTTGATGTTTCTTGTTGGACCTCTATTTAGCCTTATAATTATTAGAAGTTGAACACGGCCTAACTGGATCATTTTCAGTGTCGGAGTCTGAGTCAATTGTTATAACTTCTACAATTAAGATATCGGTCTAAGTTAAAAATAAATTGATAAAAAGGATGTTTGGAACAACACTTTTTAATCAAAACCCCATATTGATTAATGAAATATTTACCTCTATTCACTAGTAGTCGCTCCTTTGCTGCTTGAAAGATCTTTTCTAGTTTTTCTATCCTAATTTCAAGAGCATCAAATCTCTTTTCTAGATTCTCTCCAAAATCCGCCATTGATCAACAAAAAGTAGGTTTTTTTTGTTATTCGTTAAAGATGTTGTGACTGCATATTTTATTTATATGACCAATACCCTAAATCTAATGGGCTGGACCCATTTGGATACCTAACTGACTTTTAACTTTTGTGGAAAATTAGATAATGAAATAAGATATCGAATTATGGAAAACACATCCAAACACCTCTTTAGCAAGAACAAAAACCATACTAACTTCAATATCATTTCATTTAGTGCAAACATAAGTATTACATTAGATATTGAACTAATAATACAAAAAGATGTGATAACAGCCAAACAAACACTCGTCTTTATTCACTAAGACGTGAAAGCATCTTAGTCATGAAGACGGTGTTTGCTGTTGCAACACGTCGGGCTGCTATCACCAGCTCGTTCAACTTCGCAATCATGTCTTCGTTGCGCTCACGAGCGTCCTTCAGTTCTACCATCCCTTCTACCGTTGTTATACAGCCACTGAGAATGCTAAGCTCGTTGATCAAGAGATTACGATGGTTCATCCTCTCTTGAATCTCTTCGATGAGGACCTGAAGGTCCCTCAAATCAACAAGATTATGTTGTCTTTTTTTTTGTAAATTGGACAAAAAGTTGCCTCTCTATGCGAGAGGAGTTTGCATAATGGGTACACTTATAAAAATTCCGAATATGTGAATATCACATATTTAAGGGACTAGTCCTGCAAAAGGTGAAACCATATAAATAGAGAGAGTATTCATCTCCTCAACGCATAGAGTTTAGCTGCTGCTGTTGATGTTCTTCATTAAAAAACGACGTTCAGGTAAAACCTAGTACCCACTAATCTTTGCACTTTAATTCCTATGAATATATTTAATTTGCATCTTTTTAGTTTCTTTAGTAAAACCCTAAATTTATTGTGTGCTAATATTAGGGTTAGTTTTTGAACTAGTCTGAACTTGCTTAAAGATTAGGTCTTTATTGGTTTTCTGTCTGGTATGTGATTTTGGTGAGTAAATTTGGGGGTCAAATGGTGCTTTTGTTGGATTTTTGCGAAATTTGCGAGGTCCGAAAGGATCCGATGCCCGTTTACCGACTCCTTCCTGAGTTGAGTTATCAGAGCCGTAAGTGGACAGTTGGACACGGCTCGCCTTACTACATTAAGAAAGTATCTTCACAGGTCATAGGAACTTTTGGGCGTGTTTGTTTCGCCTGTATATAGATTTTTATATTTATTTTTGGTTTATGTTTCATAAGCTCACTTTTTGTGGCTTATTTTGATACTGTTCAGCTTATATAAGTTTACTATGACATGATAAGCTTATACAAGCCGAAAATTTTCAAAATAAGCCACAAAAAGTGAGCTTATGAAACATAAACCAAAAACCAAATAAGCAATAAGCCCGCTATATAAGCCGAAAGAAACATCCCCTTAGAGCACCTATGCGCGGGTCAAACCCACCTCGACCGGATCAGAGTAAACATTAGTTTGCGTTAGGGTTGTTTCATTCCTGTAGGACTATAAGGGATTTAGATTTAAGTATTTTGTAGTTTTTTAGATGTTTGTTTTACAATGAGAGTCGAGAGATGGATGATGGTTTTACTTTTATAACTCATTTGGGTTTTAACAGAAAGTACACACTTTGGAATGTCAAATGGTTTTCTGCTGTAGTTTTGATAGGAGCTCTACTACGGTGTAGTGTAAAAATTAAGAGAACGCTGATAGGTTCAACAAACTTTAGAAGTCCTAATAATGAGCGAGATTTTTAGTTGTTATCGTATTTCGTGTTAATGTTATGAGAAGGGTAAATTTCACAGACACATAGGTTTGTATCAGGTGCAAAAATTTATAAGCTAAAAACGTGTGGTGATCAAGAGGACCCGTTATTATTCTAACTGTTCATAAATTGCATAATGAATTTTATGACATATCATCTGTTTTTCCACAGAACCAACAAAAGTTCGTGACTGTCTGAAGCACCATGATGCAATCCAAGGATCCCTTTGAAGTAGCAGATGAGGAACATGAGGAATCTCCACCTCTTAGTCCAGTTGATCATGATGTGATCGGAACTCAAATTCCAGCAGGACAACTCACTGTTAGTAGTCCAGGAGCTGATACAAACAATGGTAATCATTCATTGATCCCTCGAAAAGCAACCACAACACTGGCCTCAACATCAGCTGCCGATAAAAACATCAAGAACAAGGAAGACGATGACGAGGAAGAGGAGGAGAACATGGATGTTGAAATTGGGAAACTCCCTTCGTCTAGTGATCCATCCAAGATGGCCAAGATGCAGTAAGTTTTGATATGTTAATGATCTTTGCTCGATT
The DNA here is from genome assembly GCA_025667525.1 of Glebionis coronaria. NCBI lineage: Eukaryota > Viridiplantae > Streptophyta > Magnoliopsida > Asterales > Asteraceae > Glebionis > Glebionis coronaria. The sequence continues at coordinate 153,972,479 of CM046878.1, forward strand.
CGCTGTCATAAATTGTTGGCATGCAATGAGTTTATTTTAAACTTAACTAAAAAAAATATCCATCCGGAAAAAAAAAAACTTAGCTGTTCAGGGAGCTGGTGAAATGTAATTTTTGTACATGTCTGAAAATGACACACAATTTTTGTACGACTTCCTAAATCACTTTCTTTAAAATAATTAGATTATTGTTTTTCTATTATAGCTTCTTCTTAATCATGAGTGATTCATTAATTAGGTCATTTTACTCGCATTAAAAGTTAATAGGTTTGACAAGTTAATGATCTGCGTGACCCACCCATTTTGTTACCTCTAGTTTTGTTGTTGGGTAAATATGATTATTATTATTTGGCTTGCTATCTATATCTGGTAATAAATAGCTGGATGAGCAATCTAAGATCATATCAATGTGCTTTTCAGGTCTATTCTATCCCAGTTTACTGAGGAACAAATGAGTAGATATGAATCTTTCCGAAGATCTGGATTTCAGAAATCTGTCATGAAAAGGGTATGTTTCTATCTCTGTCTCGTGTGTCAACATTGCAGGAATGCACATTGTGCTGAATCTAAATGGTGCTGGGTCAGCCTATTATTACGAAAATGGGTTAATTTGGCCTATAAATGTCTCTTAACGGGTTATAAAAATTCAGCTAAAAAGGAAGTTGGTTAAATGTTAAAAAGATATCCCACAACACTCTGCGTTACAACCTTTAAAATTGTTTAATGCTTTTATTAAAAATGGATTGTACATATTTATTGCTTTGGTGCCGTTTAAATGTATATTTATCTGTAGCTTTTGCAATCTGATTTAACTTATTAATAATTTATGAACATCAAAAGGAATAGACAAGAGGCCATATTTCCACCTCAAGCTGAAATTGCTAGTTGCTACAATACTCGATTACTCATTACACAATTTACCGCATATATTGTATTCCTTTTTGTGGGTCCCATCTCATTGAGATTTTAGGACACATGGTTTGGTTGATTTATTTATGTCTCCTCAAACTATAAAACCAAAATGTGTTTCTTAAGTCGTTCAGATGTTAAACAATTGAACATCTGGTTATGCATGTAACTTTTTGTGTTCACAGTTGGCTAAGACAACCTAAAACTGAGTTCTATATAGTTTATGTAATTAAGATTCTTATGTTACGTTGTACTATGAATACAGATGATAGGCAGCATCACTGGAAGCAACAAAATTTCAATGCCCATGACCATTGTGGTATCTGGAATTGCAAAGATTTTTGTTGGTGAACTCGTTGAAACAGGTAATCTAGCACAGAAAATCACACATATTAACACCAGTCACTTAAAAGCATGCTATGATCATAATATTGAATCATGATGACTTTGCAGCCAAGGTAGTGATGAGAGAGAGAAGTGAGACCGGACCAATCAGGCCATGTCATATTCGAGAAGCATACAGGAGGTTAAAACTGGAAGGCAAGATACCTAAAAGATCAGCGCAAAGGCTCTTTAGGTAGACAGAAGAGTAAAAACAGTTCCATATGTTTTGAGAGTCGATTTAAAACTTGTGTTTGACGGTTAAGGCATATATGTGCAGCTTATTTAGAGCATATTCGTAGTGTTGTTGTAGACCTGTGGTTGTATTGTCACCCATCGGATTCAAGAAAACATCAGTTTGAAGTAAAAATGCTGAAATTAGTATGGTTTGTTTGTTATATAATCATCGTAAAACATGCAATGATGAGTTGATGACTGGTGTTTTTGCGTTTACATATATGATATCTGAGGGTGTGGCTGGTGTTATCATCTAGCTTACCTATAAAGTTATACGTCCTATGACTTCAGTATATTGTCTTGCAGACCCATGCAAACGTAAGGATCAATATAATCTTGTAGAATGCTTCAGGTTAGATGATATATTGTTAAAGGACAAGTCTCGTTATTGAAGTATATAGCTGTATATGTGCATACTCAACTTGTCTTTTACCAACGACTATAGCCTATTACTTGATTATTGGGCAAATTGGTTCAAAAGCCCAATAAGATGGCAAAAATGGTTTCGGGTTCACAAAGGACGACGAACAAGCAGTGGTGTAGGACTGCAAAGTCACAGCCTGCAGGTCAAGTACACCATGTAGTAGCGTGTTTGTTTTGATTTGGATAGAAATAGGTGATGCACCATGATTGTTGCTACGTTGATGTTAACTACCTGATCTAACTTCCATTGATTATCTACAGTCAGCCACGTCCATGAAATTTAGAGACTTCACAAAAAATAACTTATGCAGAAAAAAGCACTAATCGTTCCACCTGGATGCATGCAAACCAAAAACAACAAATCAACTTTAGCCCGATTTAATTGTAGCTGAACTTGATAACTTTGAGATGCTTGCAGCTTTCGCAACGTTACTCCAGGTTGTAGTGTTAGGGTCATGAGTTCAAACTTCAAACAAACTTTATATTATCAACTAATCTAGTGCCTTTTTGAGACGACACACATGTTTCTTTTCTGCCAAGTGTAGTAATGACTCCTCTCAGTGACTTGTTACCAGATCTCGGTTTAAGGTAGTCAATAATCTCAACCCATACTTTTGATTCGCTTCTGTCCAAACCTCTATGTAGCACAATATCATTTGAGAAATTAACTCATATGATCTTGGTCGTAACCTTTTCCCCATAACAAGCCAGATTATGAAAGTGCGCGTCTTGGTATGTTTTGGCAATACCGGAGTACCTGAGCTCAAGATAACTTAATTTCTATTCATAAGCTGTTAAATGTAGGGGTGGAAACCAGCCGAACCACTCGTGAAAAGCTAGAGCCTAAGTAATAGCTCATTTATTAAACGAGCTCGAGCCTGACCTTTACGTACAAAGCTCGTTTAAGCTCGCGCCAAGTTTTACTTTTATATTGCCAAATCATATAAACGAGCCGAGCTTAGGCTTGATCTTTGTAAAGCTTAAACGAGCCGAGTTCGAGCTCTAGCTGGCTCAGGATCGACCCGACTCGTTTCCACCCCTAGTTAAATGGCGGTTTTCAAACAAGGACGGAACTTTCGCACTTTTATCATGGGAAAGACGAAAATCATGATATATATGTACCAAAAAGAAAGATAATAAATACGCCGACAACTCACGAGTTAGTTTAAGATTGAGAGAGATTACGAGGAGTTAGAAAAATGGTTTGTAGCTCACTCTTATTTATTTAGTAAAGAAATAAAAATGCAAAAAAAAAGCACTTACACATATATTCTTTGGAAAGTTTAACATTACATAAATGTTATTCTCACTTTTATAATTGCATAAATATCCTTACTAAACTTTGGTAATTACATCAATATATTTCACAAACATTTGTAATCATATATATCAATATAATTCTCAAATATTTATGTTCTAGTCTATTATTTTGCTCGAAGCTAAAAAAATAAATACCAATAATTTTTTATTTTTTTTTGGGTAAAGGGTTATCCTGGTAAATATAAAATACGAATAAATTAATATGTGAGTAATTTGTTTTTTTCATATCTATATAAAAACTTCATAATTATATTATCATGTTTTTATCACTCGAGGTTAAAATATATGTATGAACAATGCAATGAATAATAGTTTCAAAATTTAAAATAAATATACGTAAGATTTAATTAATTTTTGAATACATATGACTATTTATAAGTTTGAGATGGATATTGATGTAATTACAAGAGTTTAAAAATGATATTTTTTTCGAACGGCAATGATTGAATTAAAACTAGCAAGAAGTTGGAAAAACAATTACAAAGAAGAAATCTCTAAGGGATTTCGTAACCAATTGTTCCAAGAAATAGAAGAACTTTTGTTTCTAGTTGAATACCACCTATAAGAAGAATCGACTATCTTATCAAGTAAATTACTTCGTTTAGGAGGATTGGTACCAAAGAGCAACTCATTTCGGAAGCTTCATAAGGACTAAAGGACGACGCTACATATCGTATCCACAATACTTTTGCGAGACGCAAAGATGTGGAGCTCGTCAATTCATGTGAAAACCTCTTGAATGTTAGAAGGACTCGGAGGAGCTATGCCAATCCAATCGAAGATTTTATTCCAAACCTCGGTAGCAAGGGAGCAGAACCACAAAACGTGATTATGGTTCTCAACGCCAGAGTCACAAATCGAACAGTTAAGAGAGACAATGTCAATCCCTTTTCTGCTAAGATTCCACCTGGTTGGGATGCGATGACGACGAACCCTCCATATGAAAATATTGATCTTCTTGGGAATAAAACGATTCTACCTGGTTGCCAAATCATCCGATAGGAGATAGAGGTGATCAATGTGCATACGAGTGGATTTAACCGTAAAGGTTCCATCAATGTTCCACGTCCATTTATCTTCCATATCATTTAGAGTATAAATAGACAAGGCATGGTAAATAGTGGAAAGATGAACATCGTTAGTACCTCCCAAGATAGGTCTGGTCCAACTTAAAGTCCAACCATTATTCCAGCAATCTCTAACCGTGCATTCCTTATTTAAAGCTAGACGAAACAACCTTGGATATTGATTTTTCAACGGAGAATTACCAACCCAAGTGTCATGCCAGAATTTTGTAGAGACACCATTGTTAACATGTCTTTGCAGGAAGGAATGAGGAATAAACCTTTCTCATGCATAGTATTTATGGATCCAACAATTCCACCCCAAACGCCATGGTTATGCACATTTCTAAAAAAAGTACACGTACCTCCATTTTGACCATGAATAGAATTGATCAACCGAACCCACAATGAAAGAGGATTGTTGAAAAAACGCCAACGCCATTTTTGTATAAGGGCATGATTCAAGGAGTAAAGACTGCCAATACCAAGCCTACCATTGTCTTTTAACGCAAGGGCTAACTTCCAGGGGATCCAAGGAATCTTTTTAGAAGAACCGTTACTTCCCCAAAAGAAATTAGCTCGGATAGATTCAAGTTTCTTGTTCACGGTAATAGGCATAGGGAAGAGAGAAAAATAATATGTACCGATGGAATCCAAAACGGAGGATATGAGCGTAGATCTCCCTCCGAAGGAAATGATTGATGCTTTCCATTTGGATAAACGTTTGGAGAACTTTTCTAAGATGGGATCCCAACTCTTCACCTTGGCCATATTACAGTCCATTGGTAAACCCAGATAATTGAAGGGAGTTTTCAAAGCATTACATCCGGTGCAAGCAGCAAATCGACTGACTTCATCAAAATGAACCTCAATACCGAAAAGGTTGGATTTATGGAGGTTGATTTTAAGGCCGGAAACCTGATAAAAACAATCCAAAATAGTGACCAATCTTTTAATGTTGGACTGGGACCATTCTCCAATAAATAAAGAGTCATCTGCAAATAAAAAGTGAGAAAGATTCAAGGAGTTAATCTTAATGCCTCCATAAAGATCAGCGGCCATAACATCTTCATTGGCTACGTGAAGGCCTTCTATAGCTATGATGAACAAAAAAGGAGATAACGGATCCCCGTGACGAAGCCCACATCCAATGGAATCTAGTAGGGCTCCCGTTTATAAGGATGGAAGAAGTAGCCGAGGTCAAACAACCTAGGATCCACTTAACCCACGTCTCATTGAACCCCATAAAACACATAACTTGGATAAGGAAATCCCAAGAAATGGTGTCAAAAGCTTTTTCAAAATCTTTTGAAAACAAGGAGATTACGGTTGCTACGTTTGCACCATTGAATCACCTCATTAACCATCAAAGGACCATCCAAGATCTGGCGGTTTTTAAAGGTTTATTAATATTATAACAATTATATAAAACCCTAAATGAGATCAAAGCACATATAGCGGAAGTGATTTAACAAGATCATAATAATAACACAATTATAATTAGTCGAATTAGGGTTACATACCTTTACGCTAAAGCAATTCCACAAGACGAAGAACAAATCACCGATTCGGGTTTAAAACGTATATACCAAGATATAGTCTAAAGTAAGACTATATTACGTTCTTGTACACACGTAATACAACGAGCTAACCGTGATTCTAGCACGTGAAAACGGAGCTACAACGCTTGTAAATAATCTACCCAACAACCCTAGAGATGAGCTAGGACTAGATTATGTATACAATCGATCAACCAAGAAAAACTAACCGAAACCCTTTTCCTGGACAAAACCTTTTAACGATTCTGTATCATTATTATTATCCTTTTTATTTCTAATACAATGTTAATAAGGATATGGATCTTAGTCATTCCTTTCATTAACCATTATGTTTCTCGTTCACAGATTCAACAAGACTACCAGACAAATTTGGTTGTGGCCACACAAACATCTTACTAATCCCACGAGGGGCCCAGCTGTATTAAACTCCAAAACGAAATTGGAGGAAATAAATTCTATATTGACTACGAGCAAAACTTATGAATTTTGCAACACTTCCAAAAATAATCCTTATAGCTACCAGTTACGTTTAGCGTTAGATTATTCCACAGAGATGCACTAGATTCATAATAGTTTTCTGGTATCTCAAGTCTAAGAATAACTATTTATGTTTTACTTAATGACAAAGATCCATAAAGTAATAACATATAGTTGGGATAAGTCCTATATTCGATTCATCGAATATCATCCAAAATTGATCAATATACTTTCAAGTATACTCTATCACCATTTTGATTTGTCTTCGTTTAATAATATTCCCATATTATTAATCGACAATGGACATTTAGCATAACTTTTATTCAAGGTTTAAAACATGTAAAATAGGATACACTTATTAAATAATAAAAATAAACGAAACCCAATCTTTATTTCATTATATAATAATGTCATAACATCTTTTATCCAAATACTAATCGCAGATTTATTGCATGAGTTCACTAGCTAGTTGCAGCCCAATCGCCTTGGCATGCTTAACTACCTTTGGTCTAGGCAATGCCTTAGTCAAAGGATCTGCTACGTTATCATCTGTGTGAACTTTTATCAATTTTATTTCCCGAGCTTCAACTTATTCTCGGACGAAGTGATGTCTACGCATAAAGTGTCTGGCGCCTTTCATGACTCCAGGGTCATTGGCAAATATTATTGCAGCAGAATTGTCACAATACATATCAATAGGTTCTTTAGTTGAAGGCATCACTACAAGATCTTCAATAAAATTCCTAATCCAAACAGCTTCCATTGCAGCTTCTAAAGCAGCCATGTACTCAGATTGAGTCGCATGCATTGCAATCGTTGTCTGTTTCTTGCTCTTCCAATCAACTGCTCCTCCATTGATAACAAAAAAGTTACCCGTCCGAGACTTCGTATCGTCTTTATCACATTGTTAGGACGCATCACATAAACCTGTAACATTCAGTTCTGTGTCTAGTTTTTCCACCATATACCAAAAACATATCTTTCGTACTCCTCAAATACTTTAGAATATGTTTAACAGCAGTCCAGTGGAGCTTCTCTGGATTCTGTTGGTATCTACTGACCAAGTTCTGAGCAAACGCCACATCAGGCCTTGTGCATCTAACAACATACATTATAGATCCTACAGCCAAAGCATAAGGCACCTTCTGCATGTATGCCTCCTCTTCAGGAGTTGATGCATCCATCTCATGACTCAGATTATGCTTAACTTCCATAAGTTGAAAACCTTTCTTGGAATTATGCATATTATACTTCTTCAAAATCTTATCTATATAAGCATCTTGACATAGACCAATTAACCGTCTTTCCCTGTCCCGATAGATCTTAATTCCCATAATGTATGCAGCTTCTCCTAACTCCTTCATAGAAAAACATTTACCAAGATAATCATTAACAACTTTAAGTCTTGGAATGTTACTTCCCATGATTAATATGTCATCAACATATAGGAATAGGAATACTACATCACTCCCACAGTCCCACTAGCTTTGCGATATACACATGGCTCATCTCGATTCTAAACAAATCCAAACTTTCTGATTTCTTCATCAAATCTTTTATTCCATTGACGTGATGCTTGCTTCAAACCATAAATGGACCTGTGAAGTTTGCACACATGTCATGGATTCTCAGGATCAACATAACCTTATGGTTGCTGCATATAGATGTCTTCATCTAAGCGACCGTTTAAGAAGGCAGTTTTAACATCCATTTTCCATATCTCATAGTCATAGTATGCTGCTATAGCTATGAGAATCCTAATAGCTCTTAAGTCTGCTACGTGAGAAAATGTCTCCTCGTAGACTACGCCAAAAGTTTGTGTAAAACCTTTAGCTACTAAACGAGCTTTATAGGATTGTACTTTTCTATCCATGTCGGTTTTCTTCTTGTATAACCACTTATGTCTCACTACTTTAGCATTCGGTGGTGGTTCTACAAGAATCCAAACATCATTTACTTTTATTGATTTCATTTCCTCATACATAGCAACCATCCACTTATCCTTCTCAGGATCAAGTATGGCGGATTTATAATTAGCGGGTTCACCAAGATCCCCTAACTCATCATCATCCTCTATGTTAAGACACATATTGCTATGTGCGTTTTTAATCCTTGCGGATCTACACAGAGGAACTAATTTCGGTGGAACCGCCAGTGTAACACCCCACTTGGATAAGTGGACCGTTACGTGTATTTATGGCGTGTCATCAAAGCATAAGATAAATGTCCTAAAACATTAACTGACCATAACGGGAATACCGGAATCAAACATCGGTAATCCAACCTAAGCTCAAAACATGAAAAAATTAAATACTAAAGGAAAGGACTAAACAATGTCCAAATAAGCGAATAATATAAGAAGTGCATAAAGTAAGAAGTCCGGATAGCTTCCATTCAATGCACATGCTCTCAGAATCCTAAGAGCGTCCTGGTGTACGTGCCGTTAGAACATGAAAGAACTACGGCTGAGCATAACGCTCAGTGAACGGATATAAAGCATGATAAGGAATTACTGAAATGAACAGATGATAAAATACTGGAGCTGGAAGACTGATAAGTAAAGTTGCAGCGGAAATCTGTGTATAATCCGTAAATTATGATTTATAAATAATAAAGCTGAACTGTTATCTGTTAAATCTGAAAACATGCATTTATTGTATTTTAATTGCCAGAGCTTATATAGGTCACGTGCTGTAAAAATCGTGCATGAATAACTGGAGGGGTAACCTCATCATGCTGTAGAGGGGTGCCCTCTAATTAACTGTAGAGGGGTGACCTCTAATTACTGTGCTGGGTGGAGGGATCAGCTCCAATGTGAAGGATGTAGAGCACACACCACATTCACCCTGATAACTTGTAAACTGATAAGCCTAGGATGCATCCATACTTCCCACATGACATGATAATAATAATGGCCAAAACGTGAAGGGACGATGCAGGATATCACTCTCCTGCATGTGAGTCACGACACCGGTGCCTCTAGTGCCATGGTTACGGTACCTCCGTAACTAGTACATAAACTAGTCATGCTTGTATATAATGCTCAGGCAATTTATTTAGTTATTAACATGATTAATGATAAGCTTAAACATATACTGGGGAAAAACATTTGGCTGAAGACGGGGAATCCTAATCATGCATAAGAAGGAAGTCCTTACTGAAAGGACGGAAAATCTGTACCTCGTGTCTAGTAACCGACCGAGATCAACTGATAGAAAGTCTACTCCGATTTCACGCGAGCTACATGAGTAAAAGACGCGAATAAGTTAACTAATATTCATTTATTTTATTTATCTCAATCGTACTTAGTTAATTTTATTTATTCTTGTAATACTGTTAATATATAACTGATAAGTTTGAAAGTCCTAATATTTTTTATTAACGTATTCCTGTTCTATTATTAATTACGGTACAACACGTATAATATTTTTATATTTAATAACCCGCTAATAATAGAAAGTTCTCAATTAGAAATATTTTCATATTTGTTTTTTCTTGAAGGTTAAATCGTGATGAAGCACATGATTTTAAGTGGTTAAAAAGGATCGTTAAAAATCAATTAAACTTTACTAATTAAATTATTACAATAAAACCACTTAACTAATTATATATTAACACTAATTTATAAATATGATTAATCATAATTAAAATAAATCCGGTATTTATTATTTCCCGTGACCCCGAAACCGAGTCAACTTAAGCCTACCGGGACTCCTAACGTCTCGGTCGCACGACAAAGCAAAGCAAACAAAACAACAACCAACGTCCTTTTTTTCTGCCCTCTTTGTCCGAGATCTCACAGCCTAGTGCTGTCCGAGATCTCAGACCCTCCCATGGGTACTGTTTGGACAGCAGTTCCCCCTGCTGCTCATTTCGTTCCCACCGTTTGTTATTATTCCCACTGTTTATGAAAATGTTCCCACTGTTTTCACAGTCCCAAACACCCTCTTGCTGCGAGTTAATCCCAAACACCCCTGACTGGTCAACAAACACCCCTAACTGGTTTCTTAGGCTGCGGTTGTTTAACAAAAGCACAACCGAGCCCTTGGAGGGTCACAGCTGGCCACAAACACACACACCGAGACCAATTGGTCTCGGTTCTGCCTAAGTTCGCCAACAGCCCGACACCCCTGCTTGGATATTACATGTTTAACCATTTGAACCTAACTGATTCTTGGCTGAACATAAATTCGAGATCAAAACACAAAACGAAAAGTAAGAATTACCTATACGTTCAGGGATTTGGTAAGAACATACATGACGAATGATTAATAGAGTAAATTCGGATCTCCTTGTTCTTGATCTCTTTTTTTTGTGGCGGCAACTCAAACCCTAACCCTCGTACCTTTTTTTTTCGTCTGAATACTACCAAAGGGGGTAACCCCCGTGTTTATTTTTTTGTATAAAATGGGCCTAAGCCCAAATTCCTTTTTTTATTTTACAAACCGCCCCTTTCAAATATTATATAGTTTTCCTTTCCTTTTTTAAAAGCTATAAATTGTTTACATACTTTCGTGATAAATTTTCGCGTGTCTTTAGTCTTTCTGAAACGTATTAATTATGTGTACTTAACGTATATACGTTCGTAATAATTATTTTCCTGAATAATTGCATAGTTTTATATAAGTAAAAACTGCGTATATAATATTTCAACTATTTAAATACGGGTTTTACAATTCTTCCCCTCTAAAAAAATAATTCTTCCCCGAATTAAGGATACACTATACTGGGTTTTACAATTCCTCCCCTCTAAAAAAGAGAAATTCGTCCTCGAATTAAAGGTAATAAGCTGATGAAGTTATAAGAACTGAAAGAACACGTAAACTGAAAGACAAATAAGCTGAAGGATAATTTGTCTTCTAATTAAGACATAATGCTGCTGATAGGTATAGACCTGACATGACTGAAGTGAACCTGGAATGTGACATTGCTGAAAAGAACATGGAATGTAACATGTCTAAAAGAACTTAACTGGATCTATTGAAGGAAAAGGATGAGAGGTCCGGATGGACTCCTCCGTTTCGAGTGGCTTCCCGCTCGAAACGATTCCTTCAAAGGTCTAAACATAATGAACAAATCTTGGTCTTGATGACCCTATCCTGATAATGCTGAATAGTTTCTGGTTCTAAACTTAAGGTGGATTTTCTGAACTTGAATGAATAAGCTATAGCATGTAGTATACATGAAACGGTACGTACAATTATCCTGAAAAGATAACATTTATATCTCTGAGCAAGCTGCTGAGAATATATAGGGACAAACTACGTGAACAATTGTGAACATGCTAAGTGAGCAATTGTAAACGTGGTTCATAATTATATGAGGAGCGCTGGCATGGAATTAGAATGTGATAAGTGAATCATACTGTGAACGTGATACTAGAACATATCATGAACGTATGCTGACTGAGGAATGAATGCCAAACGATACGACCTGAGATGTGAAACGTCTACCTGGTTATGGAATAGTTGTGCTAAACTTGAGTCTGATTTCTCAAGCTTTCTGTAACCGTATTCGGTAATAACTGAGAAACGTGTATCGTGAAATGGCACACGAACTTGAACGTGAACAATGTTATGAACACAAACGTGAGCTTAAATTATGAGATAGCATAAAAGATGAACTGAAACAGCATCATACTGCGAATAAGACGTAAACGTGAAAGTGAAAATAAACATGAACTTAAAGTGGGCATAAACATACACTTGATCGTGAACTTGAATTATGTCTGATAAGATGGTCGATGGAATGCCTTAAATTCGTACGATTTACTGCTGAATTTCAAAATTTTCTGCAGATCTGCTACTGCGTGATCCTTTCGGATGAAAGAAACGCGCAGGCTGATTACATGGTTGACGATAACTTAGATAGTATCATACTTTCTCTGAGCCTGTGGTAGCTGATAACAATTTCATGGAATTCCGTCTCATTTCTGTTCAGAAATTTCTAAGGGTTGTAGTAACTCACTAACATGACGGCGTTCTATCTTGAACCTGCAGTAGGTCTGGCATCTAGATATGAACATAGCTGCATTAATGTGTGATGTGGATTCTATAAAAGTTTTGTCTGGGATTATGGAACATTCTGGTGGAAATCTGGTTGAATAGTCATAAAACATTTTTAGTGAGAACTATCGGCAATTTCTGCGGTAGTAGTCAATTGAGTTCTAGAAAATTTTACTTCATTCACAGGCGTCAGTCGGGACCATCAGGTGATGGCCTTCACCTGTGCAGGATTGTCTGAAATTTCTTTCTGTTGAAATGTGGTGGCTCAGAAATGCCACTTTGTTCAAGTGAGATTTATATCTGGAAAGTTGTGTATAAAAATAACTCCTATTGAAGATTCGGTACAATTATGAGAAGATGAGTCTCCTGTTCTTCTCTAGTATTAGGCAGATTAGAATGTGATCAATGAATATACTGATGATATTGCCTGAGAGTCATGAAAAAAAAATTATTCATAATTTCATAATCTAACTGGAGCGTTAAGGAGCTCAGAAGTATAAAATCAAAATTTTTAGAGAGACTGTAATATGTGCAACAGCAGTCTGGAAACGTCATGTTCTTTCTCTCACCACTGATGGTAGCATGATCGGAAATTTGTTCTGGAAAATGTTTAAGACATCGTAGCAGGTCAGATAAACCTGCTATTTATGGAATGAACATTGATTAAGAATGGTGATCTTGTAAAAAAAAATTAGTGGTCGATACATGATCTCATGATACCGGCCTTCTTCCTGATAGACATAAACGATGCACTTCCTGGTGGTGCGCTAAGGTGAATAAGGCCTCGCTCCGGTAACTTTTGCAGCAAATGCTGCAACTCTTTAACTTAGCTTAAGCCTTGCAATAAAGAGTTTTGAAAACAGGTTCCGTTCTTGAGACTAACTCGATGTTAAATTCTGTCTTGTAGTCAGGAATGACTTTCTGGAAAACCTTCCGGAATTACATCTGGAAAGTTTAGGATAATCTGTTGATCATGAATTTAAGGAATTTCAGAATTCGTATCATGAATGGTGACCAGAAGTCTTCGCAGCTAAAAGATAATAATTCACGTGCTCGTAAAGCTGGAACAATTTGTACTGATTTTTCTGGCAGGAGTAAAATGAATATGTTCAGGGTTGGTAAGACGGAACTCGTTGTTAACTAAAAATAAAACTTTAATAAATATGGTGATACTGTTGAGTCCTTTCTGGCTGAGAGGCAGGTGACTACCTGATTTAAGATAAAGCTGACATAGGAATACGTGAAGTAAACATGGCGACTTTTCACTGAATGTGTTCGTCTGTAACCTCATAGAGTGAATACTGCGTGTTTAACCTGAATAATACTCCAGTGGTGGTGACTGAATTTTTCAAATGATCTAATTTATGCGTGGCATAATAGAGCGAGTGTATCCCCCTTGGAGGGTGCCCTGAATCATTGAGGGCCTGGTTTAGAAACATACGGAGTTACGAGTTCTGACTCGTACTTTGAGAAGATATTCGTATGACGTGTACCATGACTGGTGTCCTGACAAATGTCTTCCGAAATGATACTTGAGACCTGTGTCTTAACTGTTTTCTGGACATGTATTTTAATGGTGAGTCTGAATAAGGTTAAGAATTTCTAGTAACTGCTAGGATTGGCAGACCGGTTAGACTACTGACCTCTTGTATTTCTGGTCACGTCCGTTCCGGAGTTCCGATAGTTACTGACTGATCAATTATAAGCATGGTGGTTGACACTACTGCTTTGTCTGTCACTTTATGACGGTCATTATCATGACCGTGATTCATGTAACTATTCTGCTGAGTGACCGGCTGGGTTCCGGTTCCCACTCTTCGTAATGAACGGTTAGCTGAGTGAAGTGTGGCATCTAGCTGAGAAGGTAAATGTATGGAATGGAATGGTAGTGTCTGATGGTTGAAATTTATTCTTGTCAGAAATTTCAAATATATAGTTTTCGTCATTGTTCTGCAGAGTCTTCATAGTATAAAAGGCATCAACATCCTGAGAAATTTCCAAAGTATCAGCAGCATCAGCATTTGTGAGGTCTTCAAAGTGTTAGCAGCATCAGCATCTGGTAAAATATCGACAAGTGGAAACGCTTGAGATGATTGAGGATCGATTAGCAATATCCATGGAGTAGGGTACCTGGTGTACACCTGGACGACTGTACATGAAGTACAAAGTGAATACTACACATGGAGCATATCTGAGACACTGTACGTGGAGTACACATGAAATACTGTACATGGAGTATAACTGAGACACTGTACATGGGGTATATATGGAATACTGTACATGGCACTGGTGGAAATTTTATGGGATGATCGTACTGGTGTCGCTTGTCTGATATGATCAAGCAAATAATTTGATTTAGACGGTAATAAACTGATCTGAAATAAGTAACATGATAGGCTGACAATTCCTGTGTAGACTTACTGCTGGTTGTATCGAGGCTGAAAAGTATGATATAATCGAAGTCCCAATAGTGGTCAGCATGAAGCATGATTAATGAAGGCCAATCATGATTTATCATGAAAACGGGTTTTACTGAAATTCTTGTGTATCTTAACATGAAAATATCATTACTTTTGTTGAAAACATAATCCTCGTAAGGAGGCATGAAACTGAATCATCATGAAGACGACATCAACGTGAGGGTATGCAATTTTGGCTGTTACAAGGAACATAAAAGTCTAATCAACTGAGGTGTAATATAGACTGATGTGGACGGCTATGGTTCAATCCACATAATTCAAAGAAGAAAACATGTGACTAAGTATGGGCTATTCTGGTTCGATCCATACTTGTCAAAATTTCATGAGAACTGTCATGTATAGAATTTACAATCTGGGACTAAATATGGATGGTTGTAGTCCAATCCATACTTGTCAAAATATATGAAATGTCCTGATATGACAAAGGTGAACAACTGTAGATCGGTTCACAAAACATCATTTGACTGAAAAGCATGAAATTTGACTTGAGAAATGGTTAACGTTTATGGCTAGTTCCCTAAGTAATATTCGACTGAAAACATGAATCTGACATGAGTAAGGGTAAACGCCTATGGGTCGGTTTACCAATACAAAATCTGAACGGGCAAGGGTGAATGCCTATGGGTCGGTTCACCAAAACAAAATTCACAGAAAAGCACATGCGACTAAATATGGCCAGTCCTGTACCAACCTTTTACTTAGTCAAAAACTTTAAGAAAACTGACTGATACCTGAAGGAAACTGACTGATAAATGCATGAGAAACATGAAAGATAACAACGCCAAAATTTGGGAAGTTCCTGGTGACTACCCACTAGTCACAGGTCAAGTTTTAGAGCCTACAGGTCGAACCTTGCGCTCTGATACCATAATTGTAACACCCCACTTGGATAAGTGGACCGTTACGTGTATTTATGGCGTGTCATCAAATCATAAGGTAAATGTCCTAAAATATTAACTGACCATAACGGGAATACCGGAATCAAACATCGGTAATCCAACCTAAGCTCAAAACATGAAAAAAAATTAAATACTGAAGGAAAGGACTAAACAATGTCCAAATAAGCGGAATAATATAAGAAGTGCATAAAGTAAGAAGTCCGGATAGCTTCCATTCAATGCACATGCTCTCAAAATCCTAAGAGCGTCCTGGTGTACCTGCCGTTAGAACATGAAAGAACTACGGCTGAGCATAACGCTCAGTGAACGGATATAAAGCATGATAAGGAATTACTGAAATGAACAGATGATAAAATACTAGAGCTGGAAGACTGATAAGTAAAGTTGCAGCGGAAATCTATGTATAATCCGTAAAGTCTGATTTATAAATAATAAAGCTGAACTGTTATCTGTTAAATCTGAAAACGTGCATTTACTGTATTTTAATTGCCAGAGCTTATATAGGTCATGTGTTGTAACAACCGTGCATGAATAACTGGAGGGGTGACCTCGTCATGCTGTAGAGGGGTGTCCTCTAATTATCTGTAGAGGGGTGACCTCTAATTACTGTGTTGGGTGGAGGGATCAACTCCAATGTGAAGGATGTAGAGCACACACCACATTCACCCTGATAACTTGTAAACTGATAAGCCTAGGATGCATCCATACGCCTCACATGACATGATAATAATAATGGCCAAAACGTGAAGGGACGATGCAGGATATCACTCTCCTGCATGTGAGTCACGACACCGATGCCTCTAGTGCCATGGTTACGGTACCTCCATAACTAGTACATAAACTAGTCATGCTTATATATAATGCTCAGACAATTTATTTAGTTATTAACATGATTAATGATAAGCTTAAACATATACTGGGGAAAAACATTTGGCTGAAGACGGGGAATCCTAATCAAGCATAGAAAGGAAGTCCTTACTGAAAGGACGGAAAATCCGTACCTCGTGTCCAGTAACCGACCGAGATCAACTGACAGAAAGTCTACTCCGATTTCACGTGAGCTACATGAGTAAAAGACGCGAATAAGTTAACTAATATTCGTTTATTTATTTATCTTAATCGTACTTAGTTAATTTTATTTATTCTTGTAATACTGTTAATATATAACTGATAAGTTTAAAAGTCATAATATTTTTTATTAACGTATTCTTGTTCTATTATTAATTACGGTACAACACGTATAATATTTTTATATTTAATAACCCGCTAATAATAGAAAGTTCTCAATTAGAAATATTTTCATATTTGTTTTTTTCTTGAAGGTTAAATCGTGATGAAGCACATGATTTTAAGTGGTTAAAAAGGATCGTTAAAAATGAATTAAACTTTACTAATTAAATTATTACAATAAAACCACTTAACTAATTATATATTAACACTAATTTATAAATACGATTAATCATAATTAAAATAAATCCGGTATTTATTATTTCCCGTGACCCCGAAACCGAGTCAACTTAAGCCTACCGGGACTCCTAACGTCTCGGTCGCACGATAAAGCAAAGCAAACAAAACAACAACCAACGTCCTTTTTTCTGCCCTCTTTGTCCGAGATCTCACAGCCTAGTGTTGTCCGAGATCTCAGACCCTCCCATGGGTACTGTTTGGACAGCAGTTCCCCCTGCTGCTCATTTTGTTCCCACTGTTAGTGAAATGTTCCCACTGTTTGTTATTATTCCCACTGTTTATGAAAATGTTCCCACTGTTTTCATAGTCCCAAACACCCTCTTGCTGCGAGTTAATCCCAAACACCCCTGACTGGTCAACAAACACCCCTGACTGGTTTCTTAGGCTGCGGTTGTTTAACAAAAGCACAACCAAGCCCTTGGAGGGTCACGGCTCGCCACAAACACAGACACCGAGACCAATTGGTCTCGGTTCTGCCTAAGTTCGCCAACAGCCCGACACACCTGCTTGGATATTACATGTTTAACCATTTGAACCCAACTGATTCTTGGCTGAACATAAATTCGAGATCAAAACACAAAAAGAAAAGGAAGAATTACCTATACGTTCAGGGATTTGGTAAGAACATACATGACGAATGATTAATAGAGTAAATCCGGATCTCCTTGTTCTTGACCTCTTTTTTTTGTGGCGGCAACTCAAACCCTAACCCTCGTCCCTTTTTTCGTCTGAATGCTACCAAAGGGGGTAACCCCCGTGTTTATTTTTTTGTATTAAATGGGCCTAAGCCCAAATTCTTTTTTTTAACTTTACAAACCGCCCCTTTCAAATATTGTATAGTTTTCCTTTCCTTTTTTAAATGCTATAAATTGTGTTAATGCAATAATGTCTAAAAACGTTACTTGCATTTTTCGGTCTTGCTTAGTTTTGATTACGACAATATGTAAAAACAAGCATTTACGAAAACAACGAAAAACGATTTCTTGAGTTCAAGTATTTTTCATTTTACCCATTTTCACTTAAGGTATGGATAAACAAGTACTAACCTTAATCAAGTGATCAAGTGATTTAATCTTTTCTTAAAACTCACTTTTTATTAAGTGTGACAAGTTTTTATTAAACTTTCTTTTTAAGAAAATGTTTTATTAAATTAATTATTTGAAAATTTGAAAATGGCATATTCTTATTTGGTTAGGAATATCCTATCAGGATATTTTTTAAACCAGATATGACCTCCACCACTAAAGGACAAAAATGGAGCGGAGTCTAGTCCAGCGGTACCTTAGCTCCTAGGCGGTTCCTTATTGATAAGGTACCGCGGGCTAAGATAAGGTACCGTGGGCAGATATAGCCGTTGGCCCTTTGTCCTATAAATAGTGGACCATCCTCAGCTTTTCAATTCACCTCTTTTGCACATCTATTTCTAGATTCAAACACTCTTCTTTAATCACTCAAATCTTTGATCATTTGTTTGATTACTACTTGTTTAAGAAGTAAATCTTGTTCTTCCATCCCTTCCTCTCCAAGTGCAAAGAGAAGAACACTATCCTTGTGAAGTGTTGAGTCTACCACCAAAGATCCATTGAAGATCTAATTTTATACACTTGTAGTTGTGTCATAGTTGTGAAGATCCAAGTAGTTGTGTCTATTTGGAAGTTGTGTATGTACTAAGTATAGTTGTGTATATTGGTCCTAGCTACGATTAGGGCTCGACTTTTAGCTTAGAGTCGGAAATTGGTTAAGCGACGTGTATGGTTTTCTCCACCATAAGGAGCTTGTTGTGTAGTGAACTCTCGAGTAAGGAGTACTCGAGGAGTGGAGTAGGAACGAGGAGTGAGCTTCGTTGCCGAACCACTATAAATCCTTGGTGTTCGGTTTGATCTTTCTTTACCCTTAACTCTTTACATTCTTTATTCTTTGTGCATATATTTTTTGTTAGTATTAGTTTAGTTACACTATCATTGTTCATATTGTGCATAAGAAGATTTCACATATTTCCTCAAGCCTAAGTTTTTGAAAAAGGATTTTTTGAAAACCACATTTTAACAAGTAAATATAAGAAACTATTCAACCCCCCCTTCTAGTTTCTACAATTGGTATCAGAGCGGGTTGCTCAAGAATTTTTAAAGTATATTGTATTTTACAACTTGAATCGATCTATGGATTCCAACAAATGCCTTGAAGGGCAATCTATGCAAAGACCACCACTTTTTGAAACCGATAGTTTTATTTATTGGAAAAATAGATTTGAAACTTATGTGAAATCAAAAGATTTAGATCTTTAGCATGTTATTACCAATGGTGATTTTTTACCTTATCAATTTAATGAAGTTTCTAAAACAAAAGAATTGGTCACTTTTGACAAAGCTAATGACGACACTAAAAAGAAACTTTCAAAAAATAATGAGGCTAAAATGGTGATTTATAATGCTTTGCCTAAGAAAGAGTATGAAAGAATTTTTATGTGTGAAACCACTAAAGATATTTGGAACACTCTTTTAGTAACCCACCAAGGTAATAGCCAAGTCAAAGAAAGCAAAATCGATCTTCTTGTCCAACAATATGAATAATTTGTCATCTTAGAAGATGAAACTATTGATAGTGCATTTGCTAGGTTTAACACTATTATTACTAGTCTAAAAGTACTTGATGAAGGTTTTTCTAGCAAGAACAATGTTAGAAGTTTCTAAGGGCTTTACATCCAAAGTGGAGAGCAAAAGTCACGGCGATTGAAGAGTCGAAAGATCTCTCAACTTTATCACTCGATGAACTCATAGGCAACTTGAAGGTTCATGAGATGATAATTTTGAAGGACTCGGAATTAGTGAAAACCAAGAGTGAAAGGAAATCTCTTGCACTTAAAGCCAAGAAGGTACAAAGTGACCATGATAGTTCCTCGGAAAGCGATGACGAGGAGTATGCATTGGCGGTGAGAGATTTCAAGAAGTTTTTCAAGAGACGAGGTCAACACGTTAGGCAACCCAACGATGACAAGAAACCATTCTCAAAGAATCAATTTACGAAGAACGAAAAAGGTGATAGGAATTGCTTTAGATGTGGTGATCCAAATCACTTCATTGGTGATTGTCCAAAGCCCGCTCGCGATAAGAACCACACGGCGTTCGTTAGTGGAGCTTGGAGCGATAGCGGTGAAGATGATGATGACAACCCCAAAGAGGAGAAATGTCTTATGGATCACACTTCTAAAGAGGTACATTCCGAAACCGAATATTATAGCAATGATAGTTCCACTTTTGATGATATTGAATTTGAAGGCAAATATGATAGTTTACACAAACTTAGTCTTAAATTCATAGAAAAGAATAAAACCTTAAAATCAACCAAAACTAAGCTTGAAAATGAGATCAATGAACTTAGGGAGAAATTGGCAATACTTGAGAAAAACAAAGAAGTGGATTTAGGTTGCTTAAGTTGTGAGAAACTTAGATTAGAGAATGAAGATCTCAAGAGCACCTCCATTAAATTGGAAAAGTTCATGAAAGGTACTAGTGCTCTTGATGATATGTTAAACAAACAAGTTCATTCTAAGGAAAGACTTGGTCTAGGTTTTAACTCAAATGAAGCCTCAACAAGTGAACCTAAACAAGTCAGATTTTCACAAAAATCGCCCACTGTACGCGGTCCCAGATTGTATGGGGCGGTTCCTTATCACTATGGAACCGCCGCCATAGATAAGGTACCGCGGCCAGAAGATGAATTTTGTGAAAATCATGAATTTTCTGAAAAGTCAAAATCAGGTGAAAAACCAAAGCATCTTATTGTTAATAAGGTAAAATTACCCATACTTGACGACAATGCTATTGATAAGTTCTACAAGCCATTAAGTAAACCTCTCATGGGAAATAGAAGTTTATCAATACCATCTTCTACTCCACCTAGAATACGGAATGAGTCTAAGCCTAGAAGTAGAACGACAAGCCTAGAAGAGATAATCAAAACAATTCACGACCTAGAAGTAAAACTCCAACACCTAGAAGGAATAATCATAACTCTAAACCTAGATCAAATACACCTAGGAGAAATAATGAACAACAAAATGGTTACATGAATTACTACCCTCCTCCATTTTGTTCTCCATAGGGAACCCCTCCTTCATTCATGCATCCCAACTAAATGCAAGGGATGTTTGGAACTAACAATTTTGGACCCATGAGATATTGGGGACCAAATGTTTGATCTTGTGTGTTGTTACCTAGATATGCTTGGGAATTGATTTGGAGCCCGATGAGTGGATTAAGGATAGTGGATGTTCTAAACACATGACGGGTAATCGAAGTTTGTTCTCGCATTACAAAGCATATGATGGAGGTAACGTCACATTCGCTAGTAGTCTACGTGGTAATATCATTGGCAAAGGTACGGTTTCTCTTGACTCCATGACCATTGAAAATGTTGAGCATGTAGATAACTTAGGGTTTAACCTTTTAAGTATAGGTCAAATTTGTGATAATAAGTGTAAGGTCATCTTTTCGGAACATGACAGTGAAATCGTAAAAGATGGAAAAGTCATTGGAAAAGGTGTTAGAAAGCATGGGCTTTATGTCATGAAGGTCAATAAGAAGTCAAAAGACAACATATGTCTTACGACTATAGATGATAGTTCTACTCTTTGGCATAGGAGATTAGGTCACGCTAATATGCGTTTAATTCAATCTTTAGTCTCTAAGGAGTTGGTAAGACACCTCCCCAAGATTAAGTTTGATAGTCACTTTTGTGATGCTTGCAAAGTTGGAAAGCAAGTTCACTCAAGTCACAAAGCCAAGAATTTGGTTTCGACCTCTCGGTGCTTAGAGCTCCTACATATGGATCTTTTTGGACCTTCCGCCATACGGAGTTATGGAGGTAACCTTTATACCCTAGTTATAGTTGATGACTATTCTAGATTCACTTGGACTAGATTTTTGGCATCTAAGAATGAAGCTTTCGATCATTTTGAAATCTTTAGTCGAAGAATTCAAAATCAACTAGGATGTCCATTTGTCTTTATTAGGACGGATCATGGTAGGGAATTTGATAATGAAGTGCAATTTGGTGCCTTTTGTGAAGCTCATGGTATTACCCATAACTTCTCGGCTCCTCGCACTCCACAATCAAATGGGGTAGTTGAAAGGAAGAATAGGACTCTCCAAGAGATGAGTAGGACGATGCTAAACGAGCAATCTTTGCCTCAAAAGTTTTGGTGCAATGCCGTGGACACATCGACTTATATTCTCAACCGAATTCTTATTCGACCTTTCCTAGGAAAGACCCCCTATGAGATTCTTAAAGGTAAGAAACCCTCATTGGAATACTTTAGGGTGTTTGGAAGCAAGTGCTTTATCCTCAACACCAAAGACTACCTTACCAAGTTTGACCCAAAGTCTTACGAAGGTATCCTTTTAGGTTATTCCCAAACTAGCAAAGCCTACATAGTCCTAAATAGAACCTCGAGGGTTATTGAAGAATCACTCAACGTAACCTTTGATGAAACCCCTCCTTCACCCAAGATACCACCATTGGTTGATGATGACTTGGATGAATTAGAAGTAGTTAAAGCCAAAGAGGTTAGAAAAATAGGAGTTGAAGACCTTAGTGTTGAAAAGGAAGTAACATTAAAGAGTCTAGGGATCATACTCTCAATAATGTCATTGGTGACTTAAATCAAAGGACCCTAAGATCTCAAGTCCAAAACCAAAGCAACTTCTTTTGTTTCGTCTCCTTGATTGAACCAAAGAATGTTAAAGAAGCTTTGTCGGACGAGAGTTGGGTCATTGCGATGCAAGAAGAATTGAATCAATTCGTTGCCAATGATGTTTGGGAACTTGTTCCTCCACCTAGAAGTTCTACCATTATAGGAACCAAATGGGTATATAGGAATAAGTTAGATGAGAATGGTTTTGTGTCTCGTAACAAAGCTAGACTTGTAGCTCAAGGCTATAATCAACAAGAAGGGATTGATTATGACGAGACATATGCACCGGTAGCTAGATTAGAATCCATTAGAATCCTCTTAGCCTTCGCTTGTGCCTTAGATTTTAAGCTTCAACAAATAGATGTAAAGAGTGCATTTCTTAACGGTTTGATCAATGAGGAGGTATATGTGGCTCAACCTCCCGGCTTCATTGATTTTGAGAAACCGGATCATGTTTACAAGCTTAAGAAGGCACTTTATGGTCTCAAACAAGCACCCAAAGCTTGGTATGATAGACTTAAAGCGTTTCTTGTTAAACATGAGTATACCATGGGAATGGTAGACAATCCACTCTTTACAAAGAAGAAAGGTCCTCACCTCATAATCGTACAAATATATGTTGATGACATTATATTTGGCTCAACTTGTCAAGAATTGTGTGATGACTTTGCCAAAATCATGCATGATGAGTTTGAAATGAGTATGATGGGAGAACTTAACTTCTTTTAGGACTCCAAATTAAACAAATGGACGATGGTATTTTCTTTAGTCAATCTAAGTACGCTAAAGAAATGCTAAAAATTTTTGGATTAGAAGAATCTAGACCAATGAAGACCCCTATGGCCTCGGATACTAAACTCACCGTAGATGATGATTGTGAGTCGGTAGACAACACAAGATATAGAGGTATGATTGGTAGTTTGTTGTACCTAACAGCAAGTCGACCGGATATCATGTTTAGTGTTTGCCTTTGTGCTCGCTTCCAAGAGGCTCCCAAAACCTCTCACCTTGAAGCGGTTAAGCGTATCTTCCGATACATTAAAGGCACTATACATTTAGGATTATTGTATCCTAAAGGGACCAGCGTAGAAACCATTGTCTACGCGGACTCGGATCATGCGGGAGACTATGTGGACCGGAAAAGCACTAGTGGAGTTTGTACCTTCATGGGTTGTTGTTTAACTTCTTGGTTCTCCAAGAAACAAACCGCTCTTGCAATATCCACCACGGAAGCCGAGTATGTGAGTGCCGGAAAAGCATGCCAACAAGCTCTATGGATGAAGCAAGCGCTTGTTGATTACGGGATTTCTCTTGATGATGTTCCCATCATGTGCGATAATAAAGGTGCTATAGACCTTAGCAAGAATCCCGTGCAACACTCGCGAACCAAACACATAGAAATTCGACACCATTTCCTTAGGGATAATGTTCAAAAGGGGAACATTTCTATTGAGAAGGTACCCTCCGAAGACAACTTAGCCGACATCTTCACTAAGCCACTTAAGAGGGAACCTTTTAATTACTTGCGTCTAGGTCTAGGATTAATGGAACATCTTCCTTAATTTCCTTTCTTTTTGTGTGTTTTCTTTTACCACTTTGAGTCATTGAGTCTTCCAAACTCTTTTTGAAAAACCCTCTCTTCTCCTTTTCAAAATTCTCAAAGTCTCTTTCGAAAATGGTTGAGAAATTTGTTTGACATTGTTAATTCAATCTAAAAACGATTTTTCATAGATTCTCGCTATTAATCTAGAGCTTACATAATTCATATGTATGATTCTCTCAAACATAGCAAGAACAAGATAGAATTATGGAGGATCATTGTGTCATGACTTAAGGTCTTGTCTTACACACCTCCTACATCGATTTTTTCCATGTATTTTGGTCAAATATCTATTTGGTAAGTTTGCATATGTTTTCTTTGTCTATCTTTGCTTTTAAGCATATCCCTATGATAAGTTAGACTAGAAAAATAAGATTTGCTGAAAAATCTTCCTCCAAACACCAAACACTGCCTCTGCAGGCGGTTCCATATGTGAACCGCGGTGCCTTATTGATAAGGTACCGCCAGCCTCGCTAAGGAACCGCCTACAGTGCCTTCCTTTTTCGGGTTTTTGTCTGAAACTCCAGATTTGCTCCAACATTTTTGAGAATCTTTGTTTCAAACCCTTTGACCACCCCAAAAATATCCTAAGCCTTCCCTATTTAAACCATAAGCATTTTGCATTACTTCACATCCCAAAATGTCTTATTCTCCCAATGAAAGCCTTGAATCTCCTACATTTTCTCCAATTGCTTTCAATCCCAACTCACCCAAAAACCATTACAATCTAAACCCACCCAAGAACACTCTTAATCACATCTCTCCTACCAAGAATGTTGATTGTGGAACATCTTTTCTTCCACCACCACCCTTTAGTGTTCTTCCTCCTTCTCATGATAATGTCATGCACCATGGAACATATTGTCATTGTTTTTTATCAACATCTTGCTATGGCACACATCTATGAGGAGTTGAGCTACATCAAGAGTCTCTTAATAAAGCCTCCTCTTCACTATGATTATGAGATCTCCAACAAGCCCCACCACCACCCTCCGCCATTACCTTGTCTTTCATATAAGCATTGGTTGCTTATCCACAAGATACGAAATTCAAGCAAATCTTAGAATTCTAGAATAACTAGGATTAGATTTATGCTTTTGGCTTGTTTCTTTTTTCCATACATCTTTGTATGATGTTTTTTTTAGTAGTAACCTATCTTGGATCTTTGTCTTTTTGTTTTCTTCTCTTTATTTTTTGTAACCTATTGCTATATCTTGTTGGTTGTTTCTTTTGTTCAACTAACCTTTCTATGTAGCTTGTCACCATATCTCGATTCCTCGGTGCCCCAAGCTAGGGGGAGTAAGCACTAAGGGGGAGTCTTTGCAAAGTCCGTCTCTTCAACACCGACTTGTGCAACCTTTTTGCTTCGACAAAGGGGGAGAAATGAATAAACTCGTCTTCGAAAATCTTGTTTTTTGTGTGATTGAGTTTATGTATTGTCGGAATCAAAAAGGGGGAGATTGTTAATGCAATAATGCCTAAAAACGTTATTTGTATTTTTCGGTCTCGCTTAGTTTTGATTACGACAATAAGTAAAAACAAGCATTTACGAAAACAACAAAAACGAATTCTTGAGTTCAAGTATTTTTCATTTTACCCATTTTCACTTAAGGTATGGATAAACAAGTACTAACCTTAATCAAGTGATCAAGTGATTTAATCTTTTCTTAAAACTCACTTTTTATTAAGTGTGACAAGTTTTTATTAAACTTTCTTTGTAAGAAAATGTTTTATTAAATTAATTATTTGAAAATTTGAAAATGGAATATTCTTATTTGGTTAGGAATATTCTATCAGGATATTTTTTAAACCAGATATGACCTCCACCACTAAAGGACAAAAAGGGAGCAGAGTCTTGTCCAGCGGTACCTTAGCTCCTAGGCGGTTCCTTATCGATAAGGTACCGCGGGCTAAGATAAGGTACCACGGGCAGATATAGCCGTTGGCCCTTTGTCCTATAAATAGTGGACCATTCTCAGCTTTTCAATTCACCTCTTTTTCACATCTATTTCCAGATTCAAACACTCTTCTTTAATCACTCAAATCTTTGATCATTTGTTTGATTACTACTTGTTTAAGAAGTGAATCTTGTTCTTCCATCCCTTCCTCTCCAAGTGCAAAGAGAAGAACACTATCCTTGTGAAGTGTTGAGTCCACCACCAAAGATCCATTAAAGATCTAATTTTATACACTTGTCGTTGTGTCATAGTTGTGAAGATCCAAGTAGTTGTGTCTATTTGGAAGTTGTGTATGTACTAAGTATAGTTGTGTAGATTGGTCCTAGCTACGATTACGGCTCGACTTTTAGCTTAGAGTCGGAAATTGGTTAAGCGATGTGTACGGTTTTCTCCACCATAAGGAGCTTGTTGTGTAGTGAACTCTCGAGTAAGGAGTACTCGAGGAGTGGAGTAGGAACGAGGAGTGAGCTTCGCTGCCGAACCACTATAAATCCTTGGTGTTCGGTTTGATCTTTCTTTACCCTTAACTCTTTACATTCTTTATTCTTTGTGCATATTTTTTTTGTTAGTATTAGTTTAGTTACACTATCATTGTTCATATTGTGCATAAGAAGATTTCACATATTTCCTCAAGCCTAAGTTTTTTGAAAAAGGATTTTTTGAAAACCACATTTTAACAAGTAAATATAAGAAACTATTCAACCCCCCTTCTAGTTTCTACATATTTTAATATGATCATTATTAATTGCAACCCGTGAAACCCGCGGGTCTATAGTCTAGTAGTATTTATAAAACTATGAAACTATTAATAAGTGAATAACTATTTAAATGCATTAGAGGACTAAATGTATGTCGTGTACCGGATAAAGTGAGTAACATTTGTTAGAATCGAAACAGTGATAGCATATATATGTATTAGTATGAATGAATTGATGTTTTTTATAACAATAGGATAAGAAGTTAAGAACTAGATTATCCATGTATATGTATTTAATGATTTGATGTTTTCTTTTTATTTTTTGTTCTATATATAAATCAAACAGTCTTTTTAATTTAATGTGTTTCTTTATAATGATAGCTGTTACAGTAAAATTTACAACAACCTATCTAAGTACAAATATTTAAAAGATATAATTAGTTTATATAATTTTACATAAGTTTATGGGTAAACCTTTTTTAGGGAGGTAATGGATGAGAAAAACCTCATAACTCACGGATACTCACACGTAAATGGGTGAGTAAATTTGTAATTTTTTACTCACGGGTGGGTCGTGGGTAAAAATTTAAACCTATCAATGGATGACGTGTGGGTAACGGGTATGATATACCCTTCGCGGGTAAACTCATATACCCGTCACGGGTAAACCTATGACACCAATTTGATATATCGACGTGTGTACCCATCAATATACTTATAGGTTACATACAAGATAACAAGTTACCCCTGGTTTTTCTGACATTTCCTTTAGTTATGTTGACTTCTTACACGAACAATGACCCATCTCATTATGTCATTTTTTTAACTTTCTCAAAATTTAAAGATAATATATTTAAGCAGCAATATTTATTTTATTTTCACACATCACATATATAAAATTGTTTTCTCTCCTACCTCAAATCAGAATGTAATCCTAAACATACCAACAAACCAAATAGGCCCTTAAACTAGCATCTTTTTTTTTCTCTACACACATATACTTGCTCTAAAAACTCAGAAGATTTGGACATTTGTCTCAGATGTTAATGTTCGTGATAGCATACCAGTAATAGTTGTCCAAGCTCACTAACTACACGCTCAGGTCAAGCCCTTTACAAGGGCCTATTAGTCACCACCTGATGGAAAACCGTTCACAAACCCAAGCCGTTTATAAACCCACGCCACACTTGTCTTGGTAGCTTTATAACAAACCACTATTTTGACAATGTATGTTATTGTTATGATATACGTATATAAGAACTATTTTTGATGGAATTTGTTTTTGCCTTATTTCGTGGAATTTGATGGAATTTGTTCAAATTATCCATTTTCCCTCCAAAATAGTTACAAATTGCTATCACCTTTTAAACCAAATTTACAAAAACCTAAAGGACAGTTCTAACCACTAAACTCACCCTAGATTAACACTAAACACTACTTACAAACCCTAATCCAAGATTCAAACCATAAACCCTAGTAGAAACCCTAGTCCGTGTACTAAACACATCATAAACTAATTTCTAAACCTAAGATCCTCCATGACTCACCTAGTTACTATCTTAGCATCTCTAAGAACCTTCGCTGCTAGCTCTATCATCACCTTATAAGCTACTCATCACCTCCTTCTCCCATTTTTTTTGTCATGGCCATCCAAACTCCACACACCTCTCATATTCTACTTCCTAGCTCCCATTACTCATTCCTAGCTTACCTTAGTCATAATCCTACACATTGTACACCATTCAAGCCTATGTCTTGGTCACCAAGGCCATCGAACTACTATAGATAGCCAAAACACCCATACCACTTCATATCATCCCATAATCTCATTACACATCCAATCTTTGTTCCAAGGCTCATTGAAGCTCAAAAAGTCTATAAGCTCAAGAAATAATTCCATAAGCTCTTGAACCGTTTCCATGTCATTCTAGTTAACTACAAACCATATATACCCGTTTTCAAGTTTGTAAGCCCTCTCCTTGTTCAATAAGCTTGTGCTTTATTTTGTACATTCTGTAAGCTTTTTATAAGCTCCTTTAATAAGCCACAAAGTTTGAAAAGCATTCGTATGGTTCTACTAAACTAAACGAGCCCCAGAAATCCTTATTTGCCAGTTTCAAAATTTTAATAAGCTATATGCTTCATTCCTTAAACACTATTATTTTGAAAAGCTAAATAATCTCTATGAAAATTGGATTCCAAAAATATAGTTTTTATAAATTTTGGACTTGAATTAGATTTACTTTGTGTTACAAGGGTATTTCTTCCCATTTTTGAAAACTATTTTACTTTTTGGGCTAGAAATGTATTTTTCTTAAAGTTATAACAACAAGGACTGTATTTGAAATGTTTGAAACCTAAGGGTTAAGTCATTCGTATACATAAAGTGTAAATTTTAAAGCTAATATATTTTTGGGCCAAAAATATAATTAACTTAAATTTATAATCTTTTTGGGTTAAAATTGTAAATACCTTAAACTAATTAACTACAAGGACTGTCACCCTTTCATGTCCGAGACCACCTCTGTCACGGCTTCGATATCATCAACAGGACTGATAATGGATGTCAAAGTCGATTTTCGGACTCGCTTGGCTAAGACAATAATCTTAGACAAGGAGAAGAACGACAAATAGAATTGCACAAAAAGATCAGCTTCCGTAATCTCAATCTTATATGGAAAGATGGGATGAGACGAGGGTAACCTCTCCTAATGAGAGAGACTGGCACTGGTAGCAATTCGGGTTTCACCTTATCGCCAGCATATGCCTTCTGCAAAGAGGCCGCACACTGCTTGAAATACAAAGCAACGTGCAACCACCCTGATTTCCGACCTAGCCCCTCCGGTCTTGCCAATGAGCTTGTCAACCGAGTCTCAGTGCTTTGGATATTGAACGAATCTACTCTCTGAAATTTCTATGAAAGAGAAGGACGGCTAAAAAGGTGTGCAATGCAAGGAAAGAGTTCACGCCGCAGCAAGTTGATTAGCTAACAACTTCCAGCGGCCTCGCTTCCACTCAAGGATCTCTCTCACCAGAGGCAGTCAGAGCTTCACTATACCAGTCAAGCAGTGATAGCTCTACAGTATACCCTTATTCATCTATTTGACTCCCTGAGACACCATTTCGTTCGACCTTTCCTTGTTAGGCGACTTTCTGCTCTCTTCTATGTTAGTGGATAAGCGCAATAAACAAGCTTGTCGGCGAGACTAGACTCGTGACGAAGAGCTCAAGAGAGAAGAAGCTTTCGTAACTGTTGATCCGTCGATACCGATACTGTTTAAACCATACTCCAATCACTGCCAGCTCATCGTTGATGGCTCACGTAACACCAAGTCGAAGCCTTACTGCATGCATGTAATATCTTGGAATCTGCTTCGATATAAGTCGGATGGATAGTTTTTTAGATTAAAAAAGAATCAAATAGCAGCGAGACTAAATGGTTTTTTTTTGCAATTTTCTAAACTTAATGCTTTAGTATTCTAAAAGAATTATATAAAAGGGTATATAATGTCATTTTGCAATACTGAAATGTATACAATGTAATATTTTTATATAAATTATAAAAATTTATTTAATAATATTATATTCAATTACATAAAAATAATTATATTAACTATTTGTACATAACTTATCATCTATCAACGTTTAAGAAACTTAAACTATTAAAACGTATCACGTTCCTAGAGAATTTAATGTGAGGGTATTCATTTAGGTATACATTCTGGTAAAGTCTCCTAGCTCCTCGAATGTTTACTACATGACCTTTGAATTATGATAGCTCGAACAGTGAGGAGATATTATCACAATTTCATAATATTTTTGAATTAAAGTTTTGGAACATAGACAACACAAACTAAGACTTGACATATTAACTCAGGTTGCGTGTCGAAGCCGTTAACTCTAACCTAAGTAAATTTTGAAATCAATCAGATTTCCCTAAACGAGGTGAATTCATAGCCTCACTTTTACTACTTTGATTACTTTCTTTAAACTCGTCAGGGAGATACATGCTATAACACTGAATAAAAGTACTTCTACAAACTGTATGCTATCCTGATATAGATTATTGCATGAGTACCTAATACAACCAGTTACTTAAATATCATGAACCATTACTCATCGCGATTTGAGCGCGAATATTGTGGATAGATCTATCATGGGTTGACGTTCCTCGTTTGTATTTACCGAGAAGGGTAACCAAACGCAATATATTTGTTCCTAACTTGAGGAAGCCTTGGCTGGTTACCCTACTATTACGAGGATTGCGGATCCTCACTACTGTCATTACGGTGATTAGCTAGTCAACATTGGGGTCATGAGCTTATTTTCAATTAATTTTTTTATAATTGTATGTGTTACAATTAATGCAAAGTGGCGTAACCCACTACTACCTTACTTGTATTCAAACTATTACTTAAACCTATGAATTTCACTAAACCTTTGTGTTGAATTTTAAGCATGTATCTCAGGTAATTGAGCAACTACGACATGGAGTGGCACTGGACATGAGAACGTCCAAATTGTTATCATTCAAACTTTTTATCTATGATGTATTCTAGGATCCTATTTTGTAAAAAATTCTAATATTGAATAATTTTTAAAACATCTCTTTTGAGTCGTTTCTATGATGATGACTGTTGAAACATGAAGTAATACCCCAAACTTAGCTTCCGCTGATGTATCCAAAAAGGGGATCTTATAGATTGGTATCAAGAGCCTATGTTATAGAGAACGAAGAAACTATAACTACTTTTCTTTTTGAGTCCTCCGTGCGACTACATTTTCTAGAACATTGTGCAGCAGATGGCTCACAATTATTATTAGATTTTTTACTAATTTACTTAACCGGGTTGTTATAGAATTATGTCTTCCAACCATTCTAATCTGTTACATATGATGACTAATTTGTTATCGTCCCTAACTACACTCTAACTTTACTAGAGCATCAGCATGGGAATTATGCACCCATATCTCCTTTTTATGATGACCCGTACTTACAAGCATTTTATGCTAGTCATAATCACCTTATGACACCATAAAATGTACCTCAATCTCAAGGTTCACCATCATCATCACTTGACTATTTTCTTCCTGGATATCTTTTCTCGTCTCCCAAATGCACTCGTGTTAACTCTCATACCCTACCTCCTGGGTTTGAAGAAGGAGAAAACTCTCAAACAAGACGTATAAAGCGTCA
The DNA here is from genome assembly GCA_025667525.1 of Glebionis coronaria. NCBI lineage: Eukaryota > Viridiplantae > Streptophyta > Magnoliopsida > Asterales > Asteraceae > Glebionis > Glebionis coronaria. Next base: position 154,004,841 of record CM046878.1, read on the forward strand.
TGACGGGAATCTCGATGCCATCGCCAACCATCTGGATGAACATTCAATAGAGCGTATTGAAAGTATGGAAAAGAACATCCGAGTTCTCGTGAAAGTTTTGAGAAGCTTGAAAAGGAACTTCGTGAAACCCGCAACCAAAACATAAGACTGAGAAGAAGTAGAACAAGCAGGATGACAAGATCGTGCTTGCTAATCTCAGGAACTCAAATCTGGAAATGCTCATTCAAGATTGATTCCGTATATTCCCTAGTTGGGACAAGAGCCCGACCCACGCGTACTACCCGTATCCAGTTTAGCAACCATAAATTGAATAAGCACCCTCTTGGGCTCATGGGGCCTAAGGAACGATTGTCCCACGTGGTCTCACATAGGTCACACTCTGGTCGTACGCGGATAGGGTCAGACATAATCACAGTCTAATTAGGACTACGATTTACCTAAGTCAAGAGGATATACACTCTTCTTGTTTAGAAGATACGGATCATAGTGTATATGGTAATTATCTCTTGCTTAGGCCGCAAGATTCGGTAGGCCCAATTAGGGTTTCACCTGCTATATAAGGGACCCCCTAGGTTCCACAAAGGTATGATTAACACAATCTCTAAACCCCCACTAATTACTCAATCAAGCCAATTACTTACTCTCACGCTGGAGTCTAATCATGGAAGACAATCCCACGGTAAGCCTAACGGTGTTCTTTCTATAGTGCACAAGGTCTTACTACAAGTTCACTTTGTGTAAGAGCCGGAGTCCTAATACTTGAATTACACCTAATTCGGTTCGGAGTGGTCCATCCAACTTTTATATCAACAAGTTCGCGCTATCCGTGGTACCCTACACTAAAATCTTGAAAACATGACTAAGAATGGTGCGTTTCCTGGCAACCGGAATGTGCCAGGCAAGAAGGCGCAAGCGAACGAGGCACTCATCGTCTCGACTAAATCGACCTATGAGACAACCAATGAGCCTAATAACCGGGGTGCGAGAAGCAAGGCACCACAAGTGCCAACCTCTCCTTTTGCGACCCCTACACCTCCATTGGTTACGGGAACTACACTTTTGGTGGAACCACCTCCCAAGCCACACAAAGAATCGCGAAAGGTCTCAGACACCAAGATAGAACCTCAGGGAGATTACATGGTCACCCCAACATTGAAATCGTGTATTTAAGACTTCATAACTCAAAACTATGAAGCCCTAGTTCCCCTTATGACTGAGTGCATGAAGAATAGGACGCCAGAAGACCTACGGGTCCGCCTCAACTTTGGGAAAGAACGAATTCGAATTGGGATCTCCCCCGGAGGAAGGGAGTCACAACAACACATCAAGGCACACGAAATGTATGGAAGATTGCCTCAGGAGGCCCCATATCTCCGAGCAGATCACGTATCCTGACGGATAAGCATGTGAACAACAAGCTTCTGACAAGTCACTTGAATCAAGAGGACTTCATTCCATAGAAATCCCCAATGACGTAGGATATCGCACAAGCGCTCACAAGAGGCTGGGAAGTTCGCGGAAGGATAGAAGTCCAACTTTAGACTCTCGAAATTGGAGGTCTAAGAAAAGCCGTAAGGAGAGATCCAAGAGGGGAAGATGATCCCCGAGCTACGACTCATCCAGTTCTGACTCATACGACCATCACCCTAGGCGTCATAGGACGAACTACTCATCCTCACTCGGACCGCGGGCAATAGTCTCGCCAATGCCTTGGGCGCAATGATGAAGGTCTGTCTCTTCCATGGTGCCGCGATAAAATTGATGCGTTCACGAGCCGCATTCGAAACTACTCAGAGGATAAAAAACGGCAGATGTCGTCCAATGTCAAATTTATGGCGGAACAGGTGACCTAAATGACCATTTAAAGGTCTTCGAGTCACATGCTGGAATTGAACGTTGGACAGAATCCATGTGGTGCCACATGTTCAATTCCACATTGATTCGTAACACAAGGACTTGGTTCGACAAGCTTCCACGTTGAAGCATCGATGGGTTCGAAGACATGTGGAAATCTTTCCGAAGAAACTACACGTAGCGTAAGAAGTGCGCCAAAAAGCCTGTTTCGCTCGCAAGAGTGAAACAAAAGCAGGGCGAATCTTTTTAAGACTTCATGGAGCATTTCAAGGATGCGTGGAATCATGTCAGAGCATGTCCGGAAATCTTAAAAATTTCTGACTATATGCACAGAATAACCAGTCAAGAGCTGATTAGGTGCCTGAATGATAGAGTCCAGTCAACTTTTGATGAGCTAATGCGAAGGGTTAGATCCTTCATCTAGGGGCAGTGGCAGCCAAAGATTGTAAAAAGGGTAACTCGAACTATAGGTCTCAAGATCGGCCAAGGAGGCAGTCAAATGGCCAGAACAACGGTCAGAATATCGACTATCGCGGCCAACAGAGAGGAGGACGTAGGAATGAAAAATTCACCCCCTCAAGATGACCCCAAAAGAGATATTACTATCTGAAGGCGCGGACTTCCCAAGCCCCCCGCCAATGACTACCCTAGTAGAGAGGCGCACATGCAACATGTATTGTGAGTATCCCAGCGAGAAGGGGCATGGGACAGATAAGTGTGTCGAACTCAAGAAGTACATTGAAGGGTTGGTGAAAGATGGCAAGCTCAAACATCTCGTGAAGGATTGGAAAGATGAGGGGGGGATAACAAGAAAAACGAAAATAATAAAGACCAACCAAAGGATAAACCCACAACCATCTACATAGTGCAGCCGTGGCAGCGCCGAACCAGAAAAAAAGTTAGTCAAAATTTTTCTCATGGGACATAATTCTCATTACCTCCCCTGACCGCAAGCAATGTAGCTGAGGGACCGTTAACAATCGAGGTAAACATAGGTAGTCAAGTCATACACCGCATGTACATCGATGAGGTGGTCTTCAGCAGAAATCCTCTATGAACATTGCTTAACACGGCTAAGGCCAAAAGTCAAAATCTAGTTGATGTCGTCCACGTCGCCGCTCACATGTTATAGTGGAGAAGTAATCTGGCCACTTGGTCAATTACTATTGTAGGCGACGATCGAAGATGACGAGTATTCAACCACGACCTGGATGAGCTTTATGGTGATACGCTCACCATCTCCCTACATTGGCATAATCGGACGACCAGGAATCCTAGATATACAAGTCGTGCCATCCACAAATAATAGAATGCTCAAATTCCCGGTAGAAGGAGGAATTGTCACAATTTACAATACTGTCATACCACAAGCAGAATGCAATGCAGTAGCAGAGCCATCAGTACCAGTTACGGCGCAAAGTGCGACATCACCACATAATCTGAAAGTGGCGATCCGCCCCGACTTCCCAGATTAAGAGGTCATGATCGAGGGGACGTTATCAGACAAATGGAAAGAATCCATATGTACTCTCTTAAGGGAAAACCTTTATATCTTTGTGTGGGAACCAAAGGATAAAATAGGAGCGCCTCAGTCAATTGCAGAACACAAACTGCTTATCCGTGAAGGATACCCTCCCTAAAAGATAAAAGAAGCATGGGCAAGCCCCCCTAACGCAGTCAAGCTATACTGGAAGAGGTGAAGAAGCAGGTCAAATCAAGCATCATGCATGAAGTTTACTATCACGACTGGCTCTCCAATCCAGTCATGGTTAAGAAGCACGACGCAAGATGGAGGATGTGCATGGACTTCACGAACGTCAACAAAGCTTGCCCTCAAGATTGTTACCCACTACCAGAGATAGATGGGAAGGTCTAATCCTTATGCGGGTATCCCTTTAAATGTTTTCTGGACACATACAAAGGTTATCACCAGATCTAGATAGCGGAACAAGATGAAGAAAAAACAGCATTCCACACAAGCCAAGGGGTCTATTGCTACACAAAGATGCCCTTTGGATTAAATAATGCAGGAGACACCTATCAACAGCTAGTGTACGAAGCATTGATGGTCAGATCAGACGTAACCTCGAAGTCTACGTTGACGACCTGGTCATAAAAAGTAATACAAAAGACGAGCTTATTTGGGATATCAATGAAAGCTTTGGGAGGCTAAGGAGGATCATCATAAAGTTGAACCCCAAGAAGTGTACTTTTTGCGCAACTGAAGGAATGTTCTTAGGATACATGATAGATCCTAACCGCATCAAGCCGTGCCCAGATAAGACAGAAGCCGTGATACAACTCCCTTCTCCGCAAACAATAAAGGAGGTACAATCTCTTAATGGAAAGCTAGCACGGTTGAATAGATTCCTCTCCAAATCGATGGAGAAATCACTCCCCCTCTTCAGAACACTCAATAAGTGCATGAAGAAAGGAGAATTTCATTGGATTACAGAAGCAGAACAGGCATTCGCCCGACTCAAGAAACACCTTCCATCGCTACCCATGCCAGTCCCACCACGACCAAAAGAGGAACTGATTGTATACCCATCTGCCACACACGAAACCATCAGCGCGGTGTTAATGACGGAGATAAACTCACTCCAAACACCAGTGTACTTTGTGAGCCGAGCGCTACAAGTTCCGGAACTGAACTACACTCTAATGGAGAAGATGGTCTTAGCATTGGTATACGTTACAAAACAGTTGCGCCGGTACTTTAAGGCGCACCCCATACTGGTGACTACGGATCAACCAATCAAGCAAATAATATCGAAGCCAGACGTAGCAGGGAGGTTGTATAAGTGAAACGTCTTGCTAGGTGAGCACAACATCTCCTACAGACCATGCACATCAATTAAAGGCCAGATCTTGCAATACTTCATCATAGAGAAGCCATGGATCTTGTTCACGAACAGGTCCTCGTGCATTGATGGGTCAGGCGCTAATCTAATTCTCATAAATCGAGAAGGTATAGAATTTACATACGCTCTGTGCTTTGAGTTCACAACCACAAAAAACGTGGCTGACTACGAGGCATTAATTGTTGGACTACGGATCATAACTCGTATGGGTGTACACAAACTAGAAGCGAATGTGGATTCTCGGTTAGTGGCAAACCACATCATAGGAGAATACAAAGCTAAAGGGGATAACATGATCCAGTACTTGAAGAAAAGTAAGTCGCTGATCGAGGGGTTCAACAAATTCACCATACGACAAGTTCCTAGGGGTGAGAACAAGAAGGCTGATGCTTTAAGCAAGATTGCATCCACTAGCTTCATAAATTTATCCAAGCAAGTGTTGGTATAAATCTTAAAAGATAAATCCATTTTCGAGGAAGAAATTTCCATAGACGTGGAGGAAGAAGGATCCACATGGATGACCCCGATAGTCGAGTACCTAACCAATGAAATACTTCCACAAGATAAAAAGGAGGCGCGACGAGTTCAGAGACAATCATACCAGTTTAAAGTCCGTAATGGTGTTCTATATAAACGATCATTCCTGCATCCATGGCTAATGCGTAGGACCTCGGCAAGCCAACTATGTGATTAGTAAGATACACGAAGGGTCTTGTAGCATGCATGCGGGGCCTAGATCAGTTGTTTCAAGGGCCCTATGTTCGAGATATTGTTGGCCAACCATGAACAAGGATTGTTGGTCCCTTGTAATTTGTTATTACTTATCAACCTTAAGTAATAACTCTTTACCAAGACTCAAGTGTGTTGTTTTAACAATTGATAAGAACTAAGAACAATTAAAACAACAATACCAATAACTTTTCAATGTATAGACTTTTATTAGAATCAAATAAAGAATCAATAACCCACTTTGTTTGCAGAAGAACAAAGTGGTTGAATGACAATGGGTGGTGATCTCCTCTACTTAAACTTCCAACCAAAGTTAAATGTCTAAGCTCCAATCTAAATGTTCATATGCTTCTTGGCTATATGGTTTAGTTGGTATCGAGAGAGAAAGGTTTTCCAGAGTTTCTACTATTATATTGGTTAACCTTTTCCCTCTCAATATACACTCCTTATATAGGCAGTATAAAACTAGGGTTTGCATTTTACATGTTTCTATGCATGGGTTTATCCAGTGGGTGGTTGATGCCCATGCTGGATAAATAGTACAAAGTACATAATTAACTATTCTAGAAAAGATAAAGGTTGTACTTATAGCTAACAATACAAGCAACCTACTTTGACTTAAAGTTATCTTTTTCTGCCTAATGCAAACCATCAGCATACTGAAGAATCTTCAATATTCTAGAGGAGATCGACATCATTCAGTTTGGTATTGTCAAACCAAACTGAACTGAAAGCTCTTATTCAACACTTGTTCTTCAACAACTAGACCGCCTAGTATTTGAAGCAAAGACTCCTTTGCCTTCTACGTTAACTGGAAGAGGAAAGTTGAAAGTCCTTCTGCAACATAGTCTTCCGTAGGAACTTTGTTCCTCTGGTCTTCCTTCAGCAGACTGGCCTTGCTATTGAGCATGAAACACTTAGGGGGATTTTATATTCAAATCCTAGAGTTGCTTCAGGGTCAGTAAATATTGACCCAACAATCTCCCCTATTTTGATAGACAAATAGCCTAAGTCTAATGTCAGTAGTAAGTAAGGATAACAACTTCTTCTTACTTGCACTAAACAATAAATTACTTATAAACATCAGATAATCATTTATTCATAAACATTAAAAATTACAACAAAAGAAAATACAAATGATTATTCAATCTTACTTAGACCTAAGTTCTTTAATGATGGGAGTCTAGATTAATGGATCTGAGTTTCTGTGGTCCAGTATAGCAAGTAAGCACATGTTGAAGGTTCTTGCACCATCAGTACGTCCTGGGCCACCATGTTGAGAGTAGAAGATCCTTTAAACATTCCCACGTAGTTCATTGTTCATTTCATCGAGGTTTCTGATGCCAACAAAGTCTTGACGTTCACGATGGTTGAACATTATCATTCCCAATTCAGGTTCGTCTAGTACATGGCCAGGGAGATGATTTTGAAACTGAACAAGCCCTTGTATTTCTTTGTGGTGACAAAAATATCACCCACACCAGGTTTGATCAAATTGTCCCTTTTGTTCAGCTCCAGTATAGGATCTTGATCCTCCAGAGAAACTTGAGTGCTAATATTGAGAACCTCACCTATTTTTTCATGATTTCTCATGAAGTGTTCAATTATAGTGCGGACTTCATCCCATCTCTTTGATTTTATTTTCTCAATCTTCTCACTCATTCCAATCCATTCAGTGTAAGAAATCTCTTTCCCTTGGAAGTTTTCTAATATCTCATCAGTCCCATCGCCCCTATAGAACTTGAGATGAATATCACCTCTGCTAGTCAGCATATCAATATTGGTGATTGGTGAGAGATTTCTTCTGTTCAGCCTTGTTATACAAAATTTTTCATATAACATCTTCTTCTTGAAAAGACTTTCAAATTCAGCTTTCCTAATTTGTTCATACAAGCTCAGCTTCAGATCTCTTAGCTTTTCTTCTTGTTGAAGCTTGTACAATTTGTCAAGTTCTTCTTGAGTGGCCACCCTAGCATTGACCAGTCGATCATTCAATGTAAAATCTCTTTTGTTCTTGGGTATAAAGGGAGGTGTGCCACTATCTGTTATATCTTTACTTGTGATCAGTCCATCCACATGACCATCCTTGGCTAAAGACTCCCCCTTAGCCTTAGCTGGACTCTTCTCAGTAAATGGTGACTCATAGACAACAGGTTGTTTCTGGGCCTTCTTTTGGGCATGTTTTTAGAAGAGCTGTTGGATGGTAATTTTCTCCCCCTCAGCAGAAGACTGGCCAACAACTTCTGATGACCCACCAGCAGGGAAGAGACCACAAATATGATTAAGAGTAGAGGATACCTTGGCCAGTATTGCTAAACATTTTCAAGTGCATTCAGTTTCTACTGAACCTCTTTAGATAAGGTCAACTTCTGTTTCTCCAGTAACGCCACTCTATCTTTTATCTTGGACAAAGAGTCACACAAATCATTTACTTGGCCAGGCATTGGTGTGAACTCTGGTGGAAACTCCATGGTAGCACTGTTGAGGGAGTCCACAAGAGACGACATTTCTTGCTTTAGGGAAGTGGTGGTGGCCCATCTTTGACTAATGGCTTTAAAGCAACAATGATGACATCCTTGATTTGATCAGCAGTAGGAGGAATTGGTCTTGCTTTAAGAGTTGTGATTTCACCATCAGCAAGCACCTTTTCTTCCTTCAGTTTAGCCACCTATTATTGAAGAATTAACACTTGATTTATTAATTCTTTTACCTGTTCAGATCTAGGAGATGGTGGCTTTGGTGTTACTTCAGCAGTCTCCTCATCACTATCATCAAGATTGACTGGAACTCTTTCATCGAACCTAAGCTCTTTTTCCAAGTCATCTGAAGACATACTAAACATATAAGTAGGCAAGTGTCCTACCTTGGCTCCAGTGGTGAGACGCACTTCCTTGTTGGTCTTTTCAGCATCACCTCCAGTGTGAAGGTCAGTTTCTACTCCTTTACCACCAGGGTTGGTTTTACCTGATGGATCCTGAGAAAAAGTCCCTGATGAGTTAAGATCAATGAATGTGTTTTTGGTCCCTTCAGTAGGACCCTGTTGTAGGGGTGCTACATCATTAGAAACGGATAGTCTAGGGTCAGCATTAGCTGTTGTATTTGCTGCCTTACGCCCTGATGTTGACTCAGAGTGACAAATGATAGAGATTGGTAATGAAATTAGAAATGTATTTAGATTTAAATTAATTACCAATGCTGACTCAACACTACTGAGCTGAGGGAGCACTCCACCTTCACCCTTATCTCTTAAAGAAATTGAGATAAGGGTTGCCTTCTGGGCCTCTTTATGCATGTCACCTCCAGTAAAGACTGAAGGTGACGACTGGCTTAGGTTCTTGTCCTTGGCCGAGGACTTGTGTTTCTTCGAAGCTTGGCCTTGGGTATCATCAGCAACCTTCTTCGATGAAGATTGTGTGAGGGATCTCCTCTTTCTGGACTCACGGCTAACCTTTTCAGTGTTAATAGACGTTTGCTTCTGACGTGGTCCAGAAGAAGCTCCAGGCTTTTTGCCTTTCAGATCCCGTTCTCTAGTTGGAGAAGTGTCTTGTTGAGCTTTGTACACTAATGGAGCATCTGCTGATCAGATGTCCAACATGGGTTGTGTAAGGGGAGGATCAATGGTGCTGACTGGAATGTTCGAGCGAGTAAGATCAAAGGGTCGAAAAATTAATTTATCTCTATGGATTTTAGAAAAGTCATCACCAAGATGGTCAGCAAAGAGGAGAGATATAAATTTGGTGTAAACAACATTTTTCTCCCTTGTCTTTTTCTCCAGCTTCCCATGGAGATCTTCAAAGATAAGCCTCCTAAAATCAGCTTTTATTCCCTTGGCCAGACAGTATAAAATTATAGCATCCTTTTGGTTTATCTGGTCAAGGCCTCCAGTTCCCCCCCCCCCCCCCAAACATTCAATGAGAATAGTCATCAGCAATTTCCACCTTGGTGGCAAACAACTCCTTTTTAAACCCCCTTCTCAGTGATCTCTTCAGTATACCCAATTTCTTTAAAGAAATTTTTAACAATCATAAAATCATCAAGTATAATTTCAAAACAATTTTACCATGAATCCCAACAGTGTAGAATCAAACTCTATTGAATTCTTGTTGTTAGAAGCTTGTTGTGTGAACCAAAACTCTTTTAAAATATTTTGGAACATCATTCTAGGATCCTTAAACAATGCATCTTTTAAAACACTTTTGGACAAGTAAGTCATTACTTGATCCCCAGGAACAGATTTAATGGTGTCTGGTTTGATAAGAGTGAAGTTGTTTGGTTTGAAGAAGATATTTTCGATGGGAAAAGTGACATGAGTGGATGGGTTAAGAGTGATTTCTACAACTTTTTGGGAAGAAGATTCAGCCATTGTTGTGTTTTGTGTTTTTTGAAAGAGAGATAGAGAGAGAGAGAGAGAGAGAGAGAGAGAGAGAGAGAGAGAGAGAGAGAGAGAGAGAGAGTTTGTGTGTGTATTTTTTAATGAAAAGATTTGTAAGCGTGGAATGAAATCCAAATGCAATGGATTATATAAAAACTTAAACCGATTTGTAAAAAGTTTTTAAAACCATTTGAAAAAGTTACAAATCTTTTAGTGTTTCTTTTGAACATTTGGCACAAACTCTCTCATTAATGTTCTGCAAAAATGTATGATTTTCTGTTGCTTTGAACAGTGAAACGCCTCATATGTCAGGAAGTTGGTGACTGTGGATGGGAACGTTTGAAATTTCCTTAATTAACAAATGACACCTTTTGAAAGAATGTTTGTTTTATTCACAAGAAAATTCAATGCCATTTAATACTTTTCGTCACATGATTAATTTTTTTAAAAGTTGTTGCTCAGATATGTTGAAGCTGATGGCAATACTTGTGAGCTTAATACAAGGAAACTTTGTATATAAAAATTTTATCGTCTCGTCTCGATTCGAATTGACTACGGTTGAAAGTGTGACTCAATTGTTCTTGGTGAAAGGAAAATAAAATGATTATCTATTTTAAACTAAAAGTAAAATGTAAATGTCGTTGAGTAAAGATAAAAATGAAAGCTTTAAAATTTAAACTAAAAATTAAGACTTAAAGATAAATGACGAAAGATTAAAACTTGATAAAAAGTAAATTAGAAAACTTAAACTTTATAAAAATGTGAACTTTAAAATTAAACTAAGACAAAGCAATTAAAAATAACACTAAATAAAATGGCGGGAAAAATTGTTGATCCCAAACTTAGATCGATTTAGCTTGTGTAAACGAGATTAAATCAAGTTAAACACGTAAAGAAACTTTGTTGTATATGAAACAATTCAAGTATTATGCGAAATTAATACTTAAACAAGAACACACAAACAAGTTAAACCAAACTTTCACTTTGATTGATGAATTGAACTTGCGTACAATGAAAGTGTAAAACATATATTAAACTAAAACCTAAAGGTCTCCTTTTATAGATTAAGGAACCTTGTACAAGAGTCTACGTATCCGCTATTCTTGGTAAAGATAAACATAAAGAATACATTCTTTACTAAACATACTAGAAACATAAAACGTGTAGACTAAGTCTTCTACCAGTGCTTGGGTTCTTCTTATCAACGCTTGAATTCTTCCTGTCAACGCTTGTTCTGTCAACGCTTGATTTCTTCTTATCAACGTCCAAATTGCTCTTGTCAGCGTCCAAGTGTCTTGGCTATATTTTATTCCCAACAATCCTCCCCTAAACTTGATATCTACTCTAGTAATCAAGTTTCTGAATAAAAACTAAGTACTAGGAGGATTCTTACAAATCTTATCAAATTGGAAATAAATAAAACTAATCAAATCTTTGGCCACGTCACTTGAATAATCCATCTCCAGCTGTGTTGTCATCATTTTATTCAAAACTTCTTTGGACATAGGATACTCAGCATCCACAAGAAGATACTCAGAAAACTTTGTAGAACTCAAATTATACACACCAGCTGCTGAATATAAACGCCATTAAAGTCCACTGATATCATCCTCAAGATCCTTCCAAACTGGATCTTCTTCATCTGGTGCACACATTTTCTTGAATGTTGACCAAAGCTTTATTCCATTAACTGAAGTAGGTGCCTCAGTCTCATACTTGGCTTGCATCAACCTCCAAAGTTCTGCCAAGTCTTCCCTATCCAGGCTTGCAAACAAAGACATCAAAGTAGTAAAAGTATGTACCTCTTTCCCATATCTTCCAACCATCCAAAACCTACTTGCATCTTCTTCATAGCTAACTATAGGGATTCTGGAATCATGAGGTAATACTTCTACCATGTGTGAAGCTTCCATGTGTGAGAGCTTAAGACTCTTTCTAATAACAGCTTCACTGGGATTCACTCTATCCAAATTTGGTGGAAACTCAAGTGGAACTCCTTTCTTCAATGGTCTTGGTGCAATCAAAGCCCTTTGGATCTCCATCTCTTCTGCAAGTTCTTCCTTTCTTTCATCTGAAAGAAGCCTAATAGTATTCTGCTCTTGCACCTTTGCCCATATAGGATAAGCCTTATATTCCATTTCATCAAAAGACAATCCCTGCAACCTTTTAAAAGTCCAACCTGTTTGATGACATCTGAGCAACATGTAACAGAGCTCCCTTCTTTTTGTTTTGGTCTATTCAAGAACTTTGCTTGCTTTATAATTCAGAATCACCTTGCAGTCTCTTTGAACTCTAAGTAGAATTTCTAAACCCCAAGTTTGATCTGATAAAGTCATGCCTGGATTTTCCATTACTTTGTTCTCCCATGCAAAGTACATCTGAGCAACTTCAGGCATCTCATAATCTACCTGATTCTTTAACTGTGCAAGCTTTTCCCTTGCCAACTCATCACCATATTCAAGTCTTTCTGGTTCTTCAATAATCATGACACTTGATTCTGTGCTTTCGTCACCACTGCTTTCCTTACTCTCAACAGCAGTCTCCTTCATCCTATCTTCTTTCTCAAGTTGTGCAGCCAACATGGAATCAAATTTTACTTGAGCTGCATCCTTGGGAACCACTGTTTCTACCATAATTCCTTTACCCTTATCTAATGTATCAATGATGGGTAAAGATGATGATGGTACCTGTGTAGACACTTCCTTGATGATAGGTGATGACTGGAATACATCAACCATACCTGTAGGTTTATCAACGTCCAAAACCTGTGTGTCAACCCCTAACTTACTCTTGTCAGCGCTTGGCTTGTCAGCGTCAAAAATCTGCTTGTCAACGCTCACTTTACTCTTGTCAGCGCTCCTTGTGAACTGCTCCATCATCTCAGTAAAGTAGGTATGTGCAAGAAACCGAAAACCCGAACCTAAACCAAAAAAATCGAAGAACCGAAACCTAAAAACCGAAACTGATTGAAAAACCGATGGTTTGGTTTTTGCATTTTGAAAAAATCAAAACTTTTGGTTCGGTTTGGTTTTAGCCTTAAAGAAAACCGATATAAACCGAACCGATTTATAAACATGAGAATATATATATATAAGTTTACGTCGAAGCTAATGGACGATGAATATGCTATGCTAGATTAATTCTATCATGTTTAATAACTAATCATTGTTTCATATGCTTATTGAACATGACTAAATAATAAGTTTTCTTCTCGATTATTTTTTAATTAGGTTTTTATCGTTGCTATTGTGTTGATTTATACACATAAATGAATTTTTCAGGATTTTATATGATATTTTTTCCTTATTGTTAATGTTGTGTTTCTTGTTGTTATTGTTTATTTAAATCTTTTAACGTGTCGGTTTTGGTATATTCAAAATCGACTTGTAAAAGCGAAGCTCGATAAATCATATAGAAACCAAAAAAACCGAAAAACCAAACCAAAAGTAAATAAAAAACCGAAAAACCAAAACGACACAAAACCGAAACCAAATGGTTTCTAAAAATCAGAAACCGAAATTTGATTGGTTCGGTTTCGGTTTTATATGAAAACCGAACCAAACCGAACCATGCTCACCCCTACAGTAAAGGATAAATTCAAATTTGTAGGAGTAACCAATGAAGCATCAAAACCTGGTTGCCATTTCAAATCCGTTAAAGCTTCAGCAATACCCAAAGATTCTCCTTCATGTGAGCCTTTGTCACTCAAATTAATTGGCTCAGTAGCAGCTTCCTCCCCTTTGTAAGAATCCTCCCTTGATGAAAGGACTCTTTTCTGCCTTCTCCTAGTCTCAGCAGCTTCCAAAACAACAATCCTCTCCCTTAATTTCTTGAGTTCAAGGCCTTGTGTAGAGACAGTATGTACAAGGTCTGCATTTTGCTTTTGCAAGCTAATGCAGACAGCCGTCAATTCTAACAATGTATAGGGTTCCAATCTGCCCTCCTCTAAAATGGGAATTTGACCTCCCAAAGTAGAGTCATGGGGCAAGGATGAGGTCTTAATGATGTTAGGAATGGCTAGGCCTGCATCTAAGCTAGTACCAATAGTGCTAGCCTCACCCATGTCACCAACCACACTTGTGGTGGTGGTTCTCTCTACAACATGGCTAGGACCACTAGAGGAGAACACTCCAGTAGTCCTTTGGCGTTTTTCCATCCTAAAGTCTGGGGGTGAAGAGGATGATGTGGATTGGGTTTCAGTTTGGAGGTTAAGGGGTGTTTGGGTTTGTTGTAGAAGGGTGTCAACGTTTGGATTTGAAGTGTCAATGCCAACATTTAACGTGTCAGTGTTGAAGGGATCTTGGTCAAGTTCCATATGTTGAGGTGATGGTGATGGTTCAGGTAATGGGTCAAGTTGTGGTTGTGGGTCAGGTTGAGGTTGTGCTGCTACAATAACAGCAAGCATGACTTGGGTGAGTGGTAAGTCTCTGTGTGGGGGTGAATTCATCTTTCCAAAAATTGCTTTCTTTTGAACAGGGATTGTATAAAAATCATCATGATCCCTGGTACAATACCTTTGTTCATCAAAAAAAATTTGCAAAAATCTTAGATAAGCCAGAGTCATCTTGCTACCCTTGTTTTTACACATGCCATCAAAAATCATTTTAGAAAAATTATATTTTTGCCCTGTAGCAATACACACAATTGCACTACCAATTGATCTGTTAATTTCATTATGTGCAGTACATTTGGGACTTAAACATTGAAGGATGACATGTATTAAGTACTTCCAAGCTGGGGGAAATTCCTGTTTAGAATATTTGTTTAAAGTGCCATCTTCAGGGAAAGGATAACCCAAAGCTTGAAGTCCATGTTCTAGCTCACCAATGGGTAGGGTGGTTATACCATCTGCATCATTAAGATGCAAAGCCTGGCGAACCAAGGCTTCAGTAACCACCCATTAACGCCCATGGAATGTAGCAGTCAATGTAGTCACATTATTAATCGTTGAGGAAGTGACAATATTCCAAAACTGCTTAATATGAGTGGCAGAGATAAGAGGAGCATGAGAAAGTGTATACCGTAATGGGGATGCATTCAAATACGCCACCATCTGAGTATATTAAGGAAACAGAGCATCATCAGCTTCCAAATAGGCAACCATGTTATACTGACTTCTGAATCCCAATACCAAATCACTCGGTTTAAACTTAGGCGCCATTGATGTAAAAAGTTGTGAAATATGTTATGAAAGATGAAGATGTGTGAAAATTGAGTTAGACAAGAATAAGCAGTTACCCTGTTTCAAAATAATGAGCCAAATATATAGGAGAGGGAGGCACATGTGATTGGTAAAAAATTAGGCAGTTCTTTTTAAATATAATGATGAAAATCTTGAAAAGAAAATAACTTATCTTCTGCATTAATAAAAAGTTACCAACTCCCAAAATTACGGCCTCAATTTTCGTCAAAAATAACAACTTGGTAGGACCCAATGAGTGTCAACGGTTAGAAATAACCTATCAACGCCCAACGGCTATATTCTTGTCAATATTGGAAAAAGCCAATGTCAACGTCAAAATTGGTCCTAACAACGTTTGGAAATAAAATTGTCAACGTCCAAAAATAAAAATAATAAAAACGAAAAAGGACCTTAACAAAGTAATTTATCCTAGTTAAGATAACCTATAGACTGAAAATTACCATAGGGTGGCAAGCACTGTCCAATCCTGCACACTTGCTTAAGCAAGATAGACATAAGTGTCCTCAAGTGTCCCTTGCTAACCAAAGTTCTTAACAATGAAGTTATCTCATAAAATCCTTTGTAACTTCCTAGGTAAGCCCAATAAAAATTATACCCAAGTCTCCCAATAGACCACATCAAATTCTAGGCCAAAAGGTCTTGGCAGCGTGCATAGTATATCAACTTTGCATGCTACAGTGCCTCATGAGTTAGTAAACTAAGTCATACTCACCAGTGGACACAATCTAGAATTATGATAAGAGTATTATATGAATACCCAAAAACTCCTAAAGGTTTCCTAAACCTCCCCTTAAACTATGATACATAAGTTGCCAAATAAAATACATGTAACAAAAATTTATGTCATGATAGGAATATAAATATTCCAACCATCATCCATAAACTGAAACATGCTCCAATAATGCTCCAAGAATCCATAAGCAACTCTGTATCCATTTGTACAATGCTAACAACGCCTGCATAATTAGATCAAAAACCACAAAACTAACATGTTGCTGAAAACATCAATTTAACACTTGTCAGCGTTAAAATAACGTTTGTCAGCGTTAGACAAATAAAGTGGAAAATCTAATTTTGTAAAAAGACCAATAACAAATGCAAATCCTGTACATACTTGTACAAGAAGTTCTCAAAACACATATTAAGTAAGATTGATCATTCTAATACTTGTTACCAAGTATTGAAATCTTCTAGTATCAAAAGGTTTAGTTAATAAATCAGCCACATTTTCCTCTATGTCAACCCTATCTGGTTGTATTAAACCTTTTTCAAAAAAATCTCTTATAAATGATGTTTAATTTCTATATGTTTTGTTTTAGAGTGATGTACAGGATTTTTAATAATGCATAAAGTACTGTTATTGTCTACAAAAATATTAGTATGCATGAAATTATACCCATAATCCAACAGCTGGTTCTGAATCCATAAGACTTGTCCACAACAAGCAGCTGCAGCTACATACTCTGCTTCAGTTATAGAATTGTCCACCACTGTTTGTTTCTTGCATTGCCAAGATATCAACCTACTCCCAAGAAATTGGCATCCACCAGTTGTGGATTTTCTATCAAATTTGTCACCACCATAATCACTGTCTGAATATGCAATAAACTCCACTGGAGAATCTTTTGGATACCATAATCCCAAGTCTAGATAACACCTAAGATACCTAAAAATCCTCTTGACAACATGAAGATGACACTCTTTGGGAGTCACTTGATGGCGTGCACATGCACACACAACAAACATAATGTCAGGTCTTGAAGCTGTAAGATACATCAATGAACCAATCATTGACCTATAATGCCTGACATCCACTTCTTTTCCATCTCCAACTTTTCCCCAAGGGTGTTCCCTATCCATGGGTGTGCTAGCCCGTTTCTCATGTGGAGAAAAGCCAAATTTCATCAAGATTTCTGCTACATATTTTTCTTGAGAGATGAAGATACCATCTTCTTTCTGCTGAACTTGTAACCCTAGAAAGAAGTTCATCTCCCCTATTGCACTCATCTTGAACTTGTTTGTCATGAGTTTGGAAAAGTCCTCACTCATCTTTGGACTATAAGAGCCCAAGATGATATCATCCACATAGACCTGTACAAGTAAGAAATCCTTACTAGTCTTCTTTGTAAACAAAGTCTGATCTATGGTGCCCCTTTTGAATCTATTTTCCACCAGATAGATGGACAATGTACCATACCATGCTCTTGGGGCTTGATGAAGTCCATACATAGCTTTCTTTACTCTATACACCTTGTCTGGATGTTCTGAACCTTCAAAACCAGGAGGCTGCATTACATAAACCTCATCTGCAATTGTGCCATAAAGAAAAGCACTCTTCACATCCATTTGATAGACTATAAATCCCATGTAGGAAGCATAGGCTAGAAAAATCCTTATTGCCTCAATCCTTGCAACATGTGCAAAGACCTCCTCATAGTCTTTCCCTTCCTCTTGTGTATATCCTTGAGCAACTAAACAATCCTTGTTTCTGACCACAATTCCTCTCTCATCCTTTTTGTTTCTAAGAACCCATCTTGTCCCAATAGGTGTGACATGTCCGGGACAATCAACTAACTCCCAAACATCCTGAATAGCAAATTGGTAAAGCTCATCTTGCATTGCTTCCACCCAACTTGGTTCTTTGAGAGCATCAAAAATCTTCTTGGGTTCCTGTTGTGACAGAAAACAGGCAAACAAACATGCTTGAACAAGAGGGGTATCAACCTTCTTGTGAATATTGGCAATAAATCCTCCATGATTCTGATGAGCCCTTTTAGTTTGCACATGAGTCATCACATCACCTATAATAAGAGAAGAAGGATGATTCTTCATTGTAGAGGAAAGTACTCCTCCTTCAATAATGGTATTATCATTAATCTCAGTCTCCAAGTTACCAATATCTTCTTCAAATGCTCTTCCATCATCATCTGAATGAACCTCTCCATTTCTATTTGAAGGTTCACCCTGTTCAAAATTATTGGAAGAGAATAAATGGTCAAAAGAGTTGTCAACGCCTGAATTAGGGTTGTCAACGTTTGAGCCATCAACGCCTGAATTTGTCTTGTCAGCGCCAGATTTACCTCTGTGAGCGTTTGAAGAATCATGCATGTTTTCAACTGGTGATACTTGTGGACCACCTTTTTCCTTTCCAGCAGCAATAGAAGCAGCAAATGCATCTGTCCATATAGGAATGGTAACATACTCAAGTATGGGTGCTGATTTGTCTGCTTGTGATCCAACCTCCTTATCAACCTATCTACTGATAGGTGTGAAAACACCCATCCTTTTACCACTTAATTATAATAATAACCAAGCCAAAACGTGTATTTGATAGGTGTGAAAACACCCATACTTTTACCACTTAATTACAATAATAACCAAGCCAAAACGTGTATTTTATGTCGTAAATGTCAGAATTATGCGTGGTTTGTGTTTTTGTTGTGATTTAGGACCAAAACGTGAAAAGGGAGGAAAACACGGGCTTTCACGGGCTTTTATCGAAGAAAAAGACAAAAGACAAAGTCAAAAGATCAAGAGTGCAAAAAGAACATAAGTCCAAGGCCTATTCTGAAGATTTATCGAAGAACAAGTCTAAAGACGGAAGTTTAATTAAGCCGAAGAACTCAAGTCTAATAAATGAAGAAATTATAAGACGAGTTTAAATTAATCCCGAGATAAAGTCGAAAAAGTCGAAGAACTTAAAAGACGAAAAGACGCGAAGAAAGAAAGAAAAAAAAGAGCAACACAAGCATCCCCTCCTTTCCTATAAATACCCTTCATATCACCACATGAAAGGGTGTTAGTCATTTAGGAGTAGATTAGTTTTAGGAGTAGGAGTAGATTACTTTCTCTCTCTAGATTTCTTTCATGTTCTTAAGCTTTTCTTTCAAGTTTTCTTAATCTTAATCTTTAATCTTGTACTTTTGAATCTTTAATCTTAATCTTATTTCAAGCTTTTTACAATCATTCTCATTCTACCTTTCTTGATTTTATTTACCTTTGATTCGATATAATCTTTGATCTTGTTTAGTTTTGATGTTTGATTGATTAAAAAGTTTATCTTTTTATTCATCTATAAGTTTTAATACAAATGAGTTTTGAGCTTGACATGCTTATTAGCTTATTTTGTGTTTAGCTTATTTTTTTTCTAGTTTTTCTTAAAAGTTTATCTTTTTAAAGTTTATTTTATAAAGTTGTTTATTTTGTGTTTTTAAAAGTCTTTAAATTCTAGCTTATTAGCTTTTCTTAAACGTGTTTTGATTAGGTTTTTAGGCGTGTGCTTATTTGATTAATAGCTTATTAGATTTAGCTTATTTTATACATTCCTTTTACATCCCGGTCATCTTGATTGGAAAAGGGTTTTACATTCCTTTTATACATTCCTTTTACATTCCGATCATCTTGATTGGAAAAGGGTTTTACATTCCTTTCAACATTCCTTTTAGCATTCCTTCAGCATTCCTTTTGGCATTCCTTTTAGCATTCCTTTCAGTATTCCTTTTATCATTCCTTTCAACATTCCTTTTAGCATTCCTTTCAGCATTCCTTTCAGCATTCCTTTTAGCATTCCTTTTAGCATTCCTTTCAGCATTCCTTTTACATTCCTTTTAGCATTCCTTTCAGCATTCCTTTTAACATTCCTTTCAGCATTCCTTTTAGCATTCCTTTTAGCATTCCTTTCAGCATTCCTTTTAGCATTCCTTTCAGCATTCCTTTTAGCATTCCTTTCAGCATTCCTTTTATCATTCCTTTCAGCATTCCTTTTAGCATTCCTTTTACATTCCTTTTAACATTCCTTTCAGCATTCCTTTTAGCATTCCTTTTAGCATTCCTTTTACATTCCTTTTACATTCCTTTCAGCATTCCTTTTACATTCCTTTTACATTCCTTTTACATTCCTTTTAGCATTCCTTTCAATATTACTTTTACATTCCTTTCAGCATTCCTTTTACATTCCTTTTACATTCCTTTTTACATTCCTTTCGCATTCCTTTTGCATTCCTTTTACTTATTGCAAATTACATTTTCATTTTACTTAGTAATAGATAACCAAACCATTTTCATTTCCACCAAGAACAATTGAGTCGCACTTTCTACCAATAATCAATTCGAAAAGATCGGACGATAACTTTTTATACTTGGAAAAACCCAGTTATTAAATGGCGCCGCTGCCGGCTCTTTTCGTGAAGATTAACGGTTTATTGTGAGAGACGCGTTGGATTTTGGGATCCGTTCACTTTTGAACGTTATTTTTCTTGTCAAATTTTCAAAAAAAAAAGAAAAAGAAAAATTAAAATACAAAATTTCAAAAATCCCAAAAACATTTTAAAAAACCATAAAATGCATTTCTTTTCTAAGTTTTGCAACCAAAAATATTCCTCTTAACCCTCTATTGTGTTTAATTCTTTTTCTCAACCCCTCTAATTTTAATTCTTCATGGATTCGTCTTGCGTACGGTGTGGGAGACCATGGCATGGTTATCAAACATTTTAATGGTGTACTTGTGAGCGTTGTGGCTCTGATATTGACGATACACAATTTGGATTTTGTCCATTTTGCAATTCAACAAATTCATACTTCTTCTCTTACAATACTTTTTCACCCTCTCCCGTATATGACAATCTTTATCCTAACAATGCACTGGGTTTTTCTCCATACCTGTGGTGCAATATTTGTGGGGGCCCTCACGATGCTTCTTCTTGTCAACCGATGAATATCTTTGATCAAATTCCGTGCTATGATTCCGGTTTGTATAACTTTGAGCCCCCACATCACACCCTCAATCATCAATCCTCTCAGGAAATTAGTCTTGACCAACAACTCACTACTTTGAATGACATTCTTGAAAGTTTAGCTCAACTCCGAGCTGACTTGCATCAGGAAAGGAAACCTTTGCTTGATGGTGACCAAATCTTGAAATCCACCTACACCTTTTTGAGCCAATTTGGTCGTTTTCCCTTCTTTTCTACACCAAAATGTTTACTTACAGCGTGGGATATAATGGGTTTAATTGAACATACTCAGGGAGATGATCCACATAAATTGCTTCATGAGCTTCTTAAAGATGTGTAGGTTATCAAGGAGGAGTTAGTGGACTATATCACTCCTAACTGGAATGGTCCAGTCTATTATGATGATGATGACGAGGATGATATCTACAATCTCAACCCATCTTCTGAGATCACTACTCCTACTCTTGATATCCCTAATGCGCCTAAGTATTGTGATACATTGAGTGAGATTAGTGATTTTGGTCTTGATAAATTCTTTGATGAGGTTTGTGATGCATCGAATTTTGAGGAGCTTACGGAAGAGGTCGCTCTTAATGATGATGATTTTTCTCCATGCTATGAGAATTTCACTTTTGAAATTTCTCCTTCTCCTCCAGGCGATGAGGGCGATGTTGATTTATTCTCTCCAACTTATGAGAAGTTCGCCCCTGAACTTGGTCTTTTAGATGAGGTGGAAGACGTTATTCTTCGCGACAAATTACTGAAAGTTCATCTTCTTATTGCTAAGATTGAAGCGTTGAATTCTGCTCCTATTAAAGAATCTTCACCTCCGTCTATTACTTTAGTTGAGATAATGATACAGCTATGGAGGAAATCGACATTCACTCAATGCCTCCGGGTATTGATGATGATGACACGGAGGGGGAAATTATTTTTAATAATTTGCTGCAGGAAGGTATTGTCCCAAGTCCCCCTCCCGAGCACCTTTCATCCACTCCTTTTAACACCATTACGGAGGATGATTGCTTTGACCCGGGAGGTAACATTGACCATTCCATGATTGACACCTTTACGGCTTTGCCGATTTCTGAGCATCAATTGTGTTTGGGGGATGACAATTTGCTTACTTTACCCACCCCACCTCCCATGGGTCATGATTTCACATACTTTTCGTATGTTGAAAGGACTTTTCTTCCCTTTAAGACTTATCCTCCGGCCTCTCTTTTATTAATGTCCTCTGGGAACGAGGACAAGGTCTTTGATCCCGGTATTACATTCGAGGCCTCCCCATGGACCATTTAATTCGGGGACGAGTCAGGCTCATGACTCGGTTAACAAAAACAAGCGCTTCTCGGGAGGCAACCCGATTATCTATCTATCTTTATCTGTTTTTTTATAATAAGTGTAGGGGAGACCCTCGTATGTGTTTGTTGTTTTCTTTCTTATCATGTGCAAGGATTCGAGCTTTCAAAGATCCATTCTTGATGAATTTTGACGACCCGTGATTCCGTGTACCCGTCTTCCCGATTCTATCCTAAACTCTTTTGATTCACTATTTTATATTCTTCAATATTAAAATAGGAATCACTTTAGTTGTCTCTTCCTTAACAATATTTAAACAAAGTGCACAATATCCTAAGTGTAGGGGAGTTCACTCCCACATGATTAAACATTGAGGACAATGTTTATATCAAGTGTAGGGGGGACTTCTATCAAAGTTAAGTGGGATTTTCCATGTATTTGTCCTTATTTTAACCAGAAAATTGATTTTTCGACATTTTTCAAAATTTTTGATCTATTTTGGCCTAGTAGTTTTTACTTTGTTATAGTTATTTTCTTTCTTTGCTAGAATAAATTTTTAATAAAGTGGTTTTAATTTTCAAACGTTGTGAATCTTTTGACTCAACCCGAGTTTACTTATCCAAGTTTACTCTAGCTAGTATCCTTAACGTGTTTAAGTCAAGTTTTGCTAGGCCTTTATATAGGGAACTTTAAAACGCGAAAGTCTTAACTCTTACGGGTTAAGAACAAGAACTTTTCGCAAGTTCCTATAATTGATCCTAGAAAGTCGTTTATCAAGGGAACTTTAAAATGCGAATTCTAAACTTGAAAAAGTCTAAGAAGACGCAAGATCCTATAGATAACTTGAAAACCCAAAACTTTGTATTAATTGGCTAAGCATCCACGAGCCTCATTCCTTGAGATTTTAAATTGTGGAGAACGAGAGATGATATAGTCTTTTATAAGTTTGGTATTCTTTCATAAATTTATATGAGTTGATTATAAGCTTTTTCTCCCATCGCTTGATAATAAATTTAATTGCAATAAATAAGGTTGTATGATTTGAAAAGTTACTTAGCTTCTACCCCAAGATCGTTTAAAAGTTGCTCGGTATTAATTAGAGTTCATAGCCAAGGCATAACTTATTGAAGCGGGATGCGAAGATTGGCGAGTCCGAAAAGGTCCTAACAAGACATGAGGGCTACATTTTGTTGCTAAAGATCCAAAAGTGATGTGAAGAATCATTTATCAAAAATCAATATGAAGGATCGAGACACACGACGAAAAGAAAATACTCCCATAAAGATCATGGAGAAGTCTATCCAAAAAGGCCCTAACAAGGTATGAGGATAAATAGATCCAAGTCATAAAAGGAGGCGGATCGTTGTATATCAAAGTCCAAAATAAAGATTGGAGAAAAATGAAGAAGTCGTGGTCCTAATTTGAAGAATCTCTCAAAAAGTTCAAGTGAAGAAATTCCTATTATGAAGAGAAGACCATTATTTCGGGAACATCTCTTGAGATTTGAAGTATGAAGTCAATGCCAAATATCGATCCGAGAAAGGTCTCAAATCGTGAAGCGAGTTATGCCAAGATATGAACTTTATAAGGTCCCGAGAAGCAGTTTTAAAAGATTTTGTCCTTTAGCTAACTATTGATTAAATTGTCCTACTTTATTTTCAGCCTTAATAACTATCAAAATAAGTCAACAATGCATCATCGTGATAATTTAAGACAATCATAAAATATAAGAGATACACCTAGGAATAAGGGAGTCTAAGTAAATAATTGTGCCACATGAATTTGTGTTAGTTTGCTAACTTATAATAACAATGATCTCGTTTTTAAGCTTGGTATGGGGAACGTGAGACTTGAGGGTGATAAACATTAATGACATTCCCAAAACCCTAAGGTAAGTCTTTGATATTTTTACTTGTTTTCTTCCTTTGAATATTTTGTAATTTTCTATCTCTTTAATGTCTTGTGTTTAATAAAGGCCAAGGTGGGTTAATTATGAGGGAAAATGTAAAACTTGCTTTGTAATTAATGCATTGCATGAGGGCATTGCAATGGTCAAGTGTAGGGGATTTGATAGGTGTGAAAACACCCATCCTTTTACCACTTAATTATAATAATAACCAAACCAAAACGTGTATTTTATGTCGTAAATGTCGGAATTATGCGTGGTTTGTGTTTTTATTACGTTTTAGGACCGAAAGATGAAAAAGGAAGAAAACACGGGCTTTCACGGGTTTGTGTTTTTATTACGTGTACCCGTCTTCCCGGTTTTGATTCTCTATTTTATATTTTTCAATATTAAAATAGGAATCACTTTAGTTGTCATTTCCTTAGCAAGATTTAGACAAAGTGCACAATGTCCTAAGTGTAGGGGAGTTTACTCTATGCTTAAACATTAAGGACAATGTTTATATTAAGTGTAGGGGGGACTTCTATCCAAGTTATGTGGGCTTTTCCTTGTATTTGTCCACATTTTAACCGGAAAATTGATTTTTCGACATTTTTCAAAATTTTTAATCTATTTTGGCCTATTAGTATTTCCCTTTGTTATAGTTATTTTATTTCGTTGCTAGAATAAACTTTAATAAAGTGGTTTTAATTTTCAAAAAGTCATGAATCTTTTGACTCAATCCGAGTTTACTTATCTAAGTCTACTCTAGCTAGTATCCTTAACGTGTTTAAGTCAAGTTTTGCTAGGCTTTTATATAGGGAACTTTAAAACGCGAAAGTCTTAACTCTCACGAGTTAAGAACAAGAACTTTTCGCAAGTTCCTACAATTGATCCTAGAGAGTTGTTTATCAAGGGAACTTTAAAATGCGAATTCTAAACTTGAAAAAGTCTAAGAGTTTGCAAGATCCTATAGATGACTCGAAAACCCAAAACTTGGATTTAATTGGCTAAGCATCCACGAGTCTCATTCTTTAAGATTTTAAACTGTGGAGAACGAGAGATGATAGAGTCAATTATAAGTTTGGTACTCTTTCATGAATTTATGTGAGTTGATTATGAGCTTTTTCTCCCATCGCTTGTTAATAAATTTAATTGCAATAAATAAGGTTGTACGATTTGAAAAGTTACTTAGCTTCTAGACCAAGATCGTTTAAAAGTTGCTCGGTATTAATTAGAGTTCATAGCCAAGTCATAACTTATTAAAGCGGGATATGAAGATTGACGAGTCCGAGAAGGCCCTAACAAGGCATGAGGGCTACATTTTGTTGCTAAAGATATAAAGTGATGTGAAGAATCATTTATCAAAAATCAATATGATGGATCGAGACACACGACGAAAAGCAAAAACTCCCCAAAAGATCATGGATAAGTCTATCCAAAAAGGCCCTAACAAGGTATGAGGATAAATAGATCCAAGTCCTAAAAGGAGGCGGATCGTTGTATATCAAAGTCCAAAATAAAGATTGGAGAAAAATGAAGAAGTCGTGGTCCAAGTATGAAGAATCTCTCAAAAACTTCAAGTGAAGAAATTCCTATTATGAAGAGAAGACCATAATTTCAAGAACGTCTCTCAAGATTTGAAGTATGAAGTCGCTGCCAAATATCGGTCCGAGAAAGGTCTTAAATCGTGAAGCGAGTTATGCCAAGATATGAACTTTAAGAGGTCCCGAGAAGCAGTTTTAAAAGATTTTGTCCTTTAGCTAACTATTGATTAAATCGTCCCACTTTATTTTCAGCCTAAATAACTATCGATAAGTCAACAATGCATCCTCGTGATCATTCAAGACAAAAATAAAATATAAGAGATACACCTAGGAATAAGGGAGTCTAAGTAAATAATTAGCCCACATGAGTTCGTGTTAGTTTGCTAACTTATAATAACAATGATCCCGTTTTTAAGCTTGGTTTGGGGAACGTGAAACTTGAGGGTGATAATCATTCATGACATTTCCAAAACCCTAAGGTAAGTTTTTGATCTCTTTACTTGTTTTCTTATTTTTGAAAATTTCTATCATTTTAATAAAGGCCAATGTGGATTGATTATGATGGAAAATGTAAAACTTGCTTTGTAACTAATGCATTGCATGAGGACATTGCAATGGTTAAGTGTATTTTATGTCGTAAATGTCAGAATTATGCGTGGTTTGTGTTTTTATTATGTTTTAGGACCGAAAGATGAAAAAGGAAGAAAACACGAGCTTTCACGGGCTTTTATCAAAGAAATCGAGAAAAGACGAAGTCAAAAGATCAAGAGTGCAAAAAGAACGGAAGTCCAAGACCTATTCTGAAGATTTATCGAAAAAAAAGTCTAAAGACGGAAGTTTAATGAAGTCGAAGAACCAAGTTTAATTAAAGAAGAAAATTATAAGACGAGTTCAATTTATATCGACAAATCCCGAGATGACGTCGAGAAAAACAAAGAATTTAAATCGAGTCGAGACAAGAAGAAAGAAGGAAGAAAGCACCAACATTTTACTCTTCCTATAAATACCCTCCTAATGTGTCATTAGGAGGTGGTTAGTTAGTTTAGATTAGGAGTAGGAGTAGATTACTTTCTCTCTCTAGATTTATTTCATGTTCTTAAGCTTTTCTTTCAAGTTTTCTTTCAAGTTTTCTTAATATTTAATCTTTAATCTTGTACTTTTGAATCTTTAATCTTCATCTTATTTCAAGCGTTTTATAATCATTCTCATTCTATATTTCTTGATCTTTTTAATTATGTTTGATTCGAAATATTCTTTGATTTTGTTTAATCTTGATATTTGATTGATTAAAAAGTTTATCTTTTTATCAATCTTTAAGTTTTTATACAACTTATGCTTTGAGCCCATCATGCTTATTGGCTTATTTTGTATTTAGCTTATTTACTTTTTTAGTTTTCTTAAAAAGTTTAGTCTTTTTAAAGTTTGATTCATAAAGTTTGCTTATTTTGTATTTTAAAAGTTTTCAAATTTGTGCTTATTGAGTTGGTTAAGTTTTTGTTAAGTGTCCTTTTTAGAAGTGCTTATTGGTTTTTTTAGCTTATGCTCATCCATCCGAATATTGTTATTTTTCCATCACAATATTAGGGTTTCTACATTGTGACAGTTTATTGTGATAGTTTTTCCGATCACTTATTTCGATCGTAGGTTGCGATCGCCCCTGGCATCGTACTTTACGATTGGGTATAAGGCTTATTGTGACGAAATGCTGCCCAAATTTTGACTTACACATTCCGATAGATTTTTTTATGATATTCTGATACTTTTTCTTTTGCTCTATTATTCCGACAGTTTTTCTTATTATTAACATATTGCGATAGAATTTCCAGATTCAATATTCCGATAGATATTATAAATTAACATTCCGATACATTTCATTACTAACTTTCCGATAGAAATGACATGAAAGCTAGCTTGCTAGCTTAGCCATTTTGGCGCCATTTTGAGCTAGTAGGATGCTAGCTTGAGCTAGCTGCCTGCTAGCTTCTTTATTTATTATTTTGTTCCGTAATTGTTTAGTTTAATCTGAAAGTTGTTCCGATTTTATTTCTGAAAGTTACGTATTTTTAGTTGAATTTTTCGTCTAATTTTAAAATTAATATTTTTTTCGTAAAGTTCAAGTTTTATCTTTTTTTTAGTACCCGTTTTAGGTTTTGCCTCGTTTAGCTGTAAAGTACCATCTTAGTTTTATTCTCCCCTTTTTCATTAAGTAAACTTTATTTTCGAGTCGATAGTTAATTTCGTCTTTTAATTTTATTTTTATTAATTGTTTCGTTTTAAATTCACGTTTTATTATTTATATTTTTTTTGTTTTTATTAGTTAATTGCTTTTAGCTTATTGTTATTATTTTGCGCATTTACCTTTTAATTAGTTTTAGATAACGACACCTTTTCTTTTTATTCACCAAAGACGACTGAGTCACACTTTTAACCAGTAATCAATTCGAATTGAATCAAAAAAGAACCTATCAAAATCATACATTAAAATGGCGCCGCTGCCGGCTATTTTCGTGAAGATTAACGGTTTTTTGTAAGAGACGCATTGGATTTCGGGATCCGTTCACTCGTGAACGTTAATTTTCGTGTCAAAAATTTTCAAAAATCCAAAAAAATAAAAAAAATCAAAAATCCCAAAAACATTTAAAAAATCATAAAAGCATTTCTTTTTCGAAAGTTTTGCACCAAAAATATTCTTCTTGCTTATCTATTGTTCTTAATGAATTCGTATGTTGCTTGTGCTGCAGGGTGTGGAAGACGATTATATGGTTTCGAATCATGTGAATGGTGTTATTGCGAGCAATGCGGAAAAGATCTTCCAGCCGTTTCCGATTCACAATTTCCCCATTTTGGATTTTGTCCATCGTGCAATTCGACTAATTCATCCTTTTCTTCTAATCCACCTACTCCCCCCTTGCATATATTGTGGAAGTGATTCTCATTGGCATGTTTTGTGTCCAATTCGATACCCGCCTC
Organism: Glebionis coronaria; assembly: GCA_025667525.1. Taxonomy (NCBI): domain Eukaryota; kingdom Viridiplantae; phylum Streptophyta; class Magnoliopsida; order Asterales; family Asteraceae; genus Glebionis; species Glebionis coronaria. The sequence continues at coordinate 154,033,299 of CM046878.1, forward strand.
ATGGCGAGCAAGAACTGGGTTACAATTATGAAAATGGTAATATCTATCTACAAGAAGCACCGGGTTTTCCTCAATACCCGTATTGCAACAATTGTGGGGGCCCTCACGATACTTCTTATTGTCAACCGATGAATTATTATGAGCCAAATCCGTGTTCTAATTCTTTTCAACCGATGATCTATGATGGACCACATCCGTGCTATAATTCCGGTTTTCATAATTCCGAGCCCCCACATTACTCCCTCGATCATCAACCTTATGTTGGAACGAGTGAAGAAGAACGAGCCATTTTTTTGAATACACTTCAATACGTTCAACAAGAATTAGCTAGCATACGCGAAGCAAGGGCGGAGCAACGACGACAAGAGAAAGTATCTAATCTTAGTGCTTATACTCCTCCTCTTGTGCGTCCATACTACTATTATGATGATGACGAGGATGATATCTATGATCTCAACCCATCTTCTGAGATTACTACTCCTACTCATGATATCCCTAATGCGTCTAAGGATAGTGATACATCGAGTGAGATTAGTGATTTTGGTTTTGATAAATTCTTTGATGAGGTTTGTGATGTCCCTACTTTTGCTGAGCTTACGGACAAGGTCGCTCTTAATGATGATTATTATCCATGCTATGAGAATTTCACTTTTGAACTTTCTCCTACTCCTCCAGGCGATGAGGGCGATGTAGATTTATTCTTATTAATCCCACTTCAATCCATAACACAAGATGATAATGATATTTAGAGAGATAAAGAGTAGAAAAGTAGAGAGAGAAATAAGAGCGATTATGGATGATTAAACACTTCTAGAGAAAGAAACAAATGTTAACCAACACCCTCTTCCACACATGGAAGAGGGTATATATACCCTAGGCTTTGTTGGGCCGTGGGTTAAGTAACATGGGCCGGGCTTGGCTTTGCTTGGGCTTACGCCCCTAACTTATACAATATTAGCTTAAAGTCCAAGCCCGGTTAACCCGACTAATCCTATTACAATACAAGACCATTAACGACTAAGCTGACCTATTACATTCTTGTTTGAATATATAAAATATAGGCTAACAATCTCCCCCAATGTACCGGTCATCTTAAAAAGCGTAAGATGATTGAGTGAATACATTCTTGTAGAGGAGATCATCCTGCTTTGGTCTTGTATCTTGGTCTTGATCTTGTTTGTAACGATTTTGTTCCTTCATGCTTTTGTGATCTTTATCTGAGCCTTTGTCATTTGACTTTGAGTGCTTGAGATCTTCAATCTATTCTTGATGGTGTTCATCTTGAGCTCTTGTGACAAGATGACCTATTACATTCTTACATTCTTAAGTATCTTGAATATCGCCATCTTGTGCTCTTGTGACTTCTGAATCGACATCGGTTACACAGCTACGCCACCTTCTTGATATGCAGCAACATATATAGACACGGATAAAATGGCTTTGAACATTTCATCCTAACTCGGTAGCGTTTACCTCCGGTCGGTGAAGACCGTTTAGACGGTATCAGATACCGTACGTGTGATCGGGTAGATTCGATTAAGAACCTCCTTGACAGGGTTTCCCGGCGGTAGTAGCCAGTTCTCTTTACTCGACCATCTCAAAGCAGACTGCGAACGTAAAGAGTGAATCAAAAAAGGATACGGTTATCCGTTTGATTAGAGTCGTCAATTCAGAATTCCTGGAACAAGTTTGATTCTAAAAGAATCGCACCATTGTTGCTTTCCAGTTTGTCACAAGCTTGATTCATAGAGAATCTTGCGAGTCACCTACCGCAGTGTTGTTTGATGTTGACACTGGAAGGATTTCCATTCGTCACTGTGAACACTAATGAGTGTCACTCTGAATGTTCTGGCAAGATCACACGGATTTTGCGAAGAAACCTGGAATCAAGTTTGAATCAATTAAGAATCGAAACTTAGTTGCTTTCCAGTTCTCACAAGTTTGATTTGTGTAGAATCACACAAGTTACCTACCATGAGCTTGTTTAATGCTGGCTCAAGCAGGATTTCCATCTTCATTGTGAATCGTATCACTCAGATGTTCTGGCAATATCACAAGGATAATGCGTAGGACTCGATTGTGTCCTAATGAGATGATAAATTGATCTCTTCTGGCTCTAGACTCAATAAGTGCATTTTGGTAATCGGAGGCTGGAGCAGACTGCCACCTTTTCAATATTAACCGACTCAGAGTGAGAAAGTCAATAGATACGTGTTGATCTCCATGACAATGAGACTAGTTTCTTTTGAGAGAAACTCGAATGGCTGGGAAAGGGTTGTGCATCGCATCACTGGGTCCATGACACTTGTCTTCAAGATATGTGTTAACCCGGTTTCTACCTAAGTTGCATATAATATTCAACTCCTTAAATGCTTACCAATACGTCATCACTAGCACCTTGTTGTGATTGTTCCAGTGCTAACTTAAGTAATTGGTCCGCATTCAGCTTCATTCAACTCCATCTTCATAAGGACAACTATTTCTAGCTATGGAATGTCCTTGGGTAGATCCCTCCGGTTCTGGTTGGATCATAGGACTTAGTTTCCTATCCTAAACCACCTTTTGACTCCAACATTTCTTCGTGGATAGTAGGTTGTTTTGGGTATAGATCGTAACCATAAACCATTGAAAACCATTCAAAGTGTTTGATAAAAATCAAAACTTTTAACACTTGAAAGTTTTACATTTCCGAAAAGCTCCCCCTAAACACATGCATCGATATACAAAATAGTTTGGCATGTGAAGGAAAGAGTTGCACTTGAGTCTTTAAGATCACTTGTTGCGATATATTACATTTTAATCACATTTTCTCCCCTATCTCTAATATAAAAATATAATATTAGAGATACCAACTGATTAAAATATAACAATTTCCGAAAAATCGACGGGAGAGAAACATTTGTGCACGCATGAATCATGGAACATTTTCAGTCGGGTAGCTCCCCCTCAACAATATATGTGTGTCTTGAGACAAAATTTGACAAAATTTTAGAAAAATGACACCACAAAATATGTTGAGGTTCGGAGTTGAGATGCCTTTACCGATAATATATGACAGATTTAATATCATTTTCGAAATGTGTTGTATACATAAAATATGACAATTTTAGAGAGGTACCCAACAACATTAAAAGGATTGATTTTAAAACGCTCCCCCTCAAAAATTGATCAAAATAACATATGAAAATTTTGAGATATGAAAACCACAAATGAGGAAGGGAGTGTTGAACACACAATTTTGAAAGATTTAGAAAAACCTTTTGAGAAATTATTGAAAAATTGTGTTCAACGGTTTTAAAATAATCAGGATAGAAGACTTCTCTTCTATTGCTTAGGGAAAGCGCACTGAAACGTACACTTCCCTTTCGGGTCCGTTTTTCATGAGCTCAAAACTTTGATTGTTTTGTGACTAGCTCATGACCGAGAAAAATAAATTTCCCGTTGTGAAGGATAAGTTATCATCCGTGATAAACTTTCCTTAAGTTAAAGTTCGAGGTCTAAGCTGACATTTACTTAGAAATCATTTTTCATGACCTTAAAAACTTTGAATGTTTTTATGAGAAGCTCATGACCGAGAAATATGATTTTCTCGTTGAGAAGGATAAGTTATCGTCAGAGATAAACTTTCCTTAGTTGAGGTTCGAGTCCTAAGTTGTGATGCGCTTAGAAGTCATTGTGAGAGAAAAATCAAGCAGCTTCAATTGCCAAAACCTCCAAGTCTTCGGGAGTCATATAATTCATACCAAGATGGCCAACGAGATACTGAAACCTATTTTGAGATAGGGCTTTTGTGAACAAGTCAGCTATCTGGTACTCAGTTCTGACAAAGTATAATTCCACGATACCACGTTCCACTTGTTCCTTGATGAAGTGATATCTGACTGCGATGTGCTTGGTACGGGAGTGTTGAACCGGGTTGCAAGAGATGGCTATGGCTGACTTTGAGTCACAATACATAGGTATTTTATCAAAGTGGAAGCCATAATCCGTGAGTTGAGTTCTCATCCAGAGGACTTGAGCACAACACGCGGATAAAGCCACATATTCTGCTTCAGCTGATGAGAGCGAAGTGCAATCCTGCTTCTTTGACAACCAACTCACAAGTTTATCTTCCCCTAGAAATTATACGCTACCAGAAGTGCTTTTTCGACTATCAAGGCAACCTGCGTGATCAGTATCTGAAAAAGCTGTTAGATGAAAACCGGTTCCCTTCGGATACCAGAGTCCCATGTGAATGGTATTCTTAACGTACCGAAAGATCCGTTTAACCTCTTTGAGGTGCTTTTGAGTAGGTCTGGCTTGATATCGTGCACAATAGCATGTGGCATGATGAATATCAGGCCTGCTGGATGTAAGGTACATAAGTGACCCGATCATACTGCGATATTGCGTTTGATCTACGAGATATGAGTACAAGTTAGCGTCTAGGGATGTGGTCGACAATGGTGTACCAACGAGAGCACATGAGGTCATACCATGCTTTTTAAGTATCTCTTGAGCATACTTAGCTTGGTTTATGAAGATACCACGTGGGGATTGATGAATCTGGAGGCCTAAAAAGAATTTTAGCTCCCCCATCATTGACATTTCAAATCTGCTGTGCATTAATTTTTCAAAACGTTTTGAAAGTTTTGGGTTCGTAGAACCAAAAATAATGTCTTCAACAGAAACTTGCACCAGCAGTATGTCATCCCCATATTTATTAATAAAAAGAGTAGGATCAATAGAACCTTTGGAGAATCCTTTCGAGACCAAGAAGTTGGATAGTTCTTCGTACCATGCCCTTGGAGCTTGTTTAAGTCCATATACAGCCTTCTTGAGACGATAGACTTTGTCAGGGTGATGAGGATCGATGAATCCTTCCGGCTAATTCACATACACTTCTTCCTTCAAATGACCGTTGAGAAAAGCAGTTTTAACGTCCATCTGAAAAACCGTGAAGCCCTTATGTGCAGCATAAGCAAGGAATATCCTGACAGCTTCTAATCGAGCAACTGGAGCGAATGATTCATCGAAATCTATCCCTTCTTGTTGACGATGCCCCTTAACCACAAGACGAGATTTGTTTTTGATGATGGTTTGTTCTTCATCCAGTTTGTTTTTCCAGATCCATTTGAAATCTAAAAGAGAAATTCCATAAGGTCTGTCAACTAGTTCCCAAACATTTAGGCATTCAAACTGATGAATTTCTTCTTGCATTGATTCAATCCACGCATGATCAGTCATGGCTTGTTTGATGTTAGTAGGTACAGTTGAACTCACGGTGAGTACATACATACATACGTCGCCATCGGTGTTGAGTTGTTTGCGTGTTCGAACCGGTTGTGAAGGATTTCCAATTACTTGCTCCAATGGATGATCACGAGTCCAATGGTGAGTGGATGGATAACTTTGGTAGAATGTATGCATGTTGGAAGGATCAAGATGTTGAGTAGAAGACTCTCCGACTTCGTGTACCGGTGTACCGAACAGGTTGATAAATTCTTCTTCGTCAGGTTGTGCATCGACTGCTTGATTGTTGTTTCCTCCTTCAGCATTGACGGTTGGTGATGTTGGTTGTATGACAGTTTCTTGAGTTTGTTGAGTATCCAATGGGATAGTCTCTTGAGTAACGGTTGTTGAAGTAGAGGCAGTTGTGTCTTGTTGATTTTGTTCAGGTGCATCAGCAGTATTGGCAGCGGAAGGCTTTGACACAACTTGATTGTTTCCATAGTATATTCATCAAACATTGGATCATATAAATCAACCAACTCATTCATATGTGTCGTATTCGTCGATTCTGCTGTAGGAGTATTTTCTTGACATTCTTCCACGGGACGTACACTGTTGTGTGTAGGTGCCAATGCTGGACAATGAGGTGCGGGACTTGAGCTGTTGTGTTCAAGTACCATTTGTGGCAATTCGTCAAAGTTCACATGAATTGTTTCTATAATAATCTTTGTTTTCTTGTTGTAAACTAGATATCCTTTCGACAATGTAGCATACCCCACAAAAATACATGCAACACCTTTTTCTTTCATCTTGTCGAGATTCTCACCGTCTTTAAGAATGTAGAATAAAGATCCAAATACGTGAAAGAATTTAACCGTAGGTTTCCTACCATTGATGATGTGGTAAGGTGTCTTTTCATGTCTAGGGATAATGAGAGAACGATTCTGAGTGTAACAGGCGGTTGCAATAGCTTCAGCCCAGAAGAATAGTGGAAATTTTGAAGCGGACAACATTGTTTGAGCAGCCTCAACCAAGGTGCGGTTCCATCTTTCGACAATGCCGTTTTGTTCAGGAGTTCGAGCAATAGACATTTGATGTTCGATGCCTTCTTCTTGAAAGTAAGATTGCAAATTCTTGTTCAAAAATTCAGTACCCCTATCCGTTCTTACGGTTAAGACTTGAGCTTGAAGATTGCGTTGTATCATCTTGAGAAAGTTTTTGAGAATCTATGGTGTTTCATCCTTGGACCTTATGAAGAAAGTCCATGTGTATCTAGAGTAATCATCAACAATCACAAGAATATACTTTTTCCCGTTAATACTCTCTACACGCATGGGACCACATAAATCCATGTGTAGAAGTTCCAATCGTCCTTTTGAGCTTGGGATAGTCTTTGTTTTGAAAGACTTCCGTTTTGCTTTCCCCAACTCACAAGAAGGACAAATATGGTCTTTGACGAATTTTAATTTAGGAAGACCGGTCACAATATCATTCTTCGAAAGCAAGTTGATGGTGTCAAAGTTGAGATGTGACAATCGTTGATGCCATAACCATGCTTGAGAGGATGTAGCTTTCGCCATTAAGCAAATTGGATTTGTTGAAGAGGTATCTTGAAGAGTTACTGTGTAGAGATCAGAACCACGAGAACCTGTAAGAAGGTCATTCCCATCGTAGTCTCTAACATAGCAAGTAGTTTTCCGAAAAGCCACTTCCAAATCCGCATCACAAAATTGACCAACCGAGAATAAATTGTGATTCAGTCCCTCGACGTAATAAACCCATTTTATAGTGATATTCCCTTGAACCAAGTCTCCATATACGAGTATCGGTGCAAACTGATCATTTCCAAACCGTACCGTACCTAGAAACTTCTCCACGAAGTTAATTAGAAGCTTGAGATTGCCCGTCATGTGCTTTGTGCACCCAGAGTCCATTATGAAGAGAATGATCACGACGAGCTGCATAAGCATTAGAAGACAATGTAGAGTTTGACAAATGGGAGCCCTTGATAGAAGTGGGTTCCAAAATATTAGTAGACATAGATTCAAAGGGCAAGCTAACATTCATAGACCCAATTAGAATAGTGGTTGTCTTAGGTACCCATTTGTATCCAAGTGGTGTAAATCTAGAGTAACCCTGTTTACATGTCCTACTCATGTTCTCATAAAGCTTCTTTAATATTTTTTGTTTACATAGAGTAGTGGATTCTGACGCACTTAGCTTCTTAAGTTTTCTAGTACTAGTGGGCACAAGAGTAGGCTTCCTAGTTCTAGCATTCACACCATTATGATTAAAAGCACAAGCATCATGATTGAAAGTACGAACACATTTTCCACATTTAACACAAAAAAATTCAACATTCAAAGTCTTAACATTCAAACTGTCATTACATGCAGTTACAGACGTTTTATTCTTAGAAAACTTAAAATTCCTACGGTGATCTTCTACATCCTTCTTCTTCCCTTGACTATTGTTAGGCATGACTCTATCTTCAATTCTAGGGCTCGTAAGCTGTGGTCCGCTAACGCTAGTAGTGGGAGTTACTCCTGTAGAAGAAGACACACGTTGATTAGTTTTCCTAGTATTCTGAGGTAACCGCGATGTTCCAGTTTGAGTGGACCTAGTGTTCATCTTATACATTCCAGGTGCTATCACATTTGTGCTATTATCAGTTCCTAGCTTAGGCAAAGTTTGTGGGGGTTTGCCCAAAATATATGATTTAGGGCATTTAACTGCATTCGGTTGACGAACGAGGGATGGTTTACCCAATTCAGACTTTCCTTTCATTTTCTCAATGAGTTTTTGTAACTCACTGATGGCTATGTCCCTTTCTTGTAGTTGAGCTTTCAAATCCTTTATTTCAAAGTCTTTTTCATTTAAAATACGAAACGAAGATGCTGCCATTTCTTGACACTTTTTATGATTATGAGATTTATCACCTTTTTGTAAAGCAAGTTCAAGAGAAATGGAGTGTTTCTCAAGTTGGGAAAAACTTTTCGAAAGTTTGTTATATAACTGAATTTGTTTCGAAAGCTCTACTTCAAGATTGCCACATTTCTCATCCGATTTTCACACTAGACATGCTACATGACAATATTGATCAAGATCGGTATACACACCAAGTATAGCATTCGTATGGTCAGCATAAAAGTATTCCTTAGAAAGTCGATCGATTTCGTTAGAAAGTTAGTGTTCTTGTGTCTTTAATTTAATTTGAAGAAAATCAACTTCATCTTCAAGAGATTTTACATATCTTAAATCAGTTAACATTTCCTCAGTGAGAGCATTATAAAACATTTCCACATTTTTTGAAAGATCATCAATGGTTGGAACAATGCATTGTTGAATGATGACTTCTACTTGTGGGTTAGGTTTAATATTCCAAATGGTATCCCTAGAAACTTTTTCATAGTCGACGACACCTTTGTACAAATTTAAAACCCCTTGTTTTATAAACTCAAATTGCTGAACACTTTTGCTTTTCTCATCCCATTTACGTTTTTCATCCGAAATTTGTTTTTCTAACAAAACTGATTGCTTTTTGAAACTCCTTTTGAAAGAAACTTTCTTTTGGGGTTCATCACTTGGTGGTGGAACACTATTGTACATCTTTTGTTCTTTGGAAAGTTCTTTTTGAGGAACAAACTTAATATAATTATCAGAATCAGAAAGGTTTATTAAATCACTTAAGTTTGATCGACTTTCTTCTTGTTGACGAATGATTTCGTCGCATTCAGGGGGAAAGCATAAGAGCAAGATTATCAACATGACAACCGATATCATAAAGAGCAGGCTTGGTACTTTGAACTTTCTTGAGATATTCAGACTTGACAAAACTCGTTTTCATATTTCTATTTAGCATATTCATGGTTTGAATAGACTGACCCGTTTTGTAAACAATGTTATTTAACGTGTTGACTCTCTTTTCCAAAGCAAGAATCTTTTCAATATCCTTTTCTTCACGAGTTTTATAAAGCTTAGTTTGTTCTTTGTTAACCGACTCTAACTCAGTAATTTGGAGTTTATGTAGCAGCAGTTGTTCTTCAAGTTCCGATATCTTTTGTTTTGACATATGAATTTCGTGTGTTACTGCTGAACAATATTGTTCATTGAGCACCTTACGTTCATATACCAAACCATTAGCTATCACAACCCGTCGATCAGCTTCTTTTACATAATCACACTCTTTAAGCCTGTCTATCTCCTCGGCTAAGGATGTGTTTGCTTGCTTCAAACGTTTATTAGCCTCTTTGTTTTCCTCAATTTCATGTTTTAAAGAATCAGTTATAGACGCAAGCAAATCACGGTCCTCATCCGATTCAGTATCCTGAGCAGCATTACCTTCATCATTACACATATGCTGTGAATCCGTAGAGATATTGCTATCCTCCGTGTCCATTACATATGTGTCATTGATGCTTTCGGGTTGCTCAGGATGCCGTCGTTCATTAGCAAACACATTATAGTTATTATATGTTGGTACCTTTTCAATTGGCTCAGTATCAAAGATAGGTCCAGAAGTATCAGCAGTCTCTGGAAGCACTTCTTGAATCTTTTCCATGTACACATAATGTGCCTCTAGCTCTTGATCATCGGCTTCATCATCAGTATCATCACGCCAGTCAACTTCATCTGCTGTGAGTGGAATTCCTGCTTCTTCTTTCTTACACAACAGCATCTTTTCCTTGTTATATCCCGAATCCTTAACCCGTTTTGGCTTCTTGCATTCCCTAGCCATGTGCCCAAATCCCTTGCAGTTAAAGCATTGAATCCCAGTCTTCTGCACAACCGGAGTGCCTACAGTATCTCTAGCCCCAACTTGATTCGACATCCTCTGATTATCATACCTAGCCTCACGATCATACCTGGGTGCATGATCAACTTCCTTATATCGAGCATTGGATGATGATCTGAGGTTGTTGTTGGTAGGTTTGTAGATCTTCTTATAAGTTGTGGTGAGTAGAGACATGAGTTCTTTAATCTTCTTGTCCCTTGAAGTTTGTTCATCATCACTGTCTCCATCTGACTCAGTGTCATACTTTGGAGGTGGAGTGGGGATAATTGCTTTTGCCTTTTTAGCAGTAGCTAGAGGTTTGGTGGATGAGCTTAATGACTTTGAGGAATGAGTAGGTGGTTGTTGACTAATGTAACTGGGATTTTACTAGTTGAAAGTTCGTTCTCGGAATCTCTTCGAATTGATCTCTGGTTAATTGTGCGACTCAGTTGTTCTTGGTGAATCAAATAAAGAGTTGTCGTTGTTTAAAACTAAAGGGAAATAAAGATTTGAAACAAATAAAAATAAAGTAAAGATGGTAAAAATAAACAACAATGAAAGATTAAAACTTGACGGGAAATAAATGACGAGAAATTAAAGGCAATAAAAGTAAATGACGCGAAATAAATCTTAAATAAAAGGAAAGCAAGTAAAAGTGCAAATAAAGAAAAAAGGCGGGAAAAATAAAGTTTAAAACTAAAAGCAGAAAAATTCTATTCCGAATAAAAATATGCTATGCGGAATAATAGCTCTATGCTGAATAAAATGCCTACTTGGAATATTTACTCTATGCGGAATATTGAAAAATGCCCTATGCGGAATAATGAAAAAATTGCCCTATGCGGAATATAAGTTGCCATGCGGAATAAAAACCTATGCTGAATGAACATCCTATTCGGAATAAAATGCCATGCGGAATGTATCAAACATTCCGAATAAAGATCCTATCCGGAATGACTAAATATTCCGAGTAAGGGACTCCTATTCGGAATAATAAATATTCCGAATAAGAAACTCTACCCGGAATAATAAGTATTCCGTATAAGAAACTCTACCCGGAATAAACAAGCATTCCGAATACGGGACAAAATAAGCTGATGATCCGGAATATCTGAATAGGATACAGTAACATGAACGAAAAACAGGGTATGAAGAACGCAGCTCGAATTTGATCAAATCTAAACAAAACAAACCAAAAGATTAAACCAAAACAACCAATAAGCATCAACTAACAATAATCAATCAAAACAAATCATCAAAACTAACAATCATAACCAAATCAATCAAAACCCACTTGATCAAAACCATAAAAACTCAAGAACATGAACAATGAAAATGAAGAACAAATCAAACAAGAAAGGTAGAAGGAGATTAGCAATAAGATAAAGATTAACAACAATTAAAGGTAAACTTACTTGGAATTAAAAGGAAATTAAAGGTGCGTTACATGAGAATTAAAGTGCATAAAGTTAAGGAACAAGAAAATGAAAATGGGGAAGAGAGGCTTGTCAGGCCTCCAACAACAAGAAATGAACTAAGCCTAATCTATTTATAGAGGTGATTAGGGAGGAGCTTAGGAAGCTTCCTCCCTCTTTCCTCTTTGCCTTAATTGCACACTTAAGTCCTTTTCTTCTTTATCTTTTGTTAATCTTGGACTTTGTCTTGGGATTTCTTTAACTCGTCTTGATTTTTCTTTATAAATAAGACTCGAGTTCTTCGGCTTTTTAGTAAACTTCCGTCCTTTGACTTTTTCTTCGATAAATCTTCAGAATTGGTCTTGGACTTCTGTTCTTTTTCCACTCTTGATCTTTCGACTTCATCTTTCGTCTTTTTCTTCGATAAAAGCCCGTGAATGCCGTGTTTTCTCCACTTTTCACCTTTTCGTCCTAAATCACAACAAAAACACAAACCACGCATAATTCCGACATAAATGACATAAAATACACGCTTTGGCTCGGTTATTATTGTAATTAAGTGGTAAAAAGGATGGGTGTTTTCAAACCTATCAAATCCCCTACACTTAACCATTGCAATGTCCTCATGCAATGCATTAGTTACAAAGCACGTTTACACTTTTCCATAATAATCAACCTACCTTGGCCTTTATTAAACAACTAAGGAAAATCAAAAAGATAGAAAATAACAAGATGCAACAAGGAAGAAACTTGTAAAGAAATCTAAGACTTACATTAGGGCTTATGTGTCATGAATGTTCATCACCCTCAAGTTTCATGTTCCCCCTGCCAAGCTTAAAAACAAGATCATTGTTAGTACAAGTCAGCATAACAAACATTTACTCATGTGGTTCAATTAATCACTTAAACTCCCTTATTCCTATGAGTTTCTCTTATATATTATTGATGTCTTGAATGATCACGAGGATGCATTGTTGACTTATTTTGATAATTTATTTAGGTTGAAAGCAAAGTAGGACGATTTGATCAATAGTTAGCTAAAGGACAAAATCTCTTAAAACTGCTTCTCGGGATATCAAAAAGTTCATATCTTGGCATAACTTGGTTCACGATTTGAGACCTTTCTCGGGCCGATATTTGGCATGTACTTCATACTTCATATCTTCGAGAGACGTTTTTGAGATAATGGTCTTCTCTTGGTTATAGAGTTTCTTCACTTGGAGACTTTTGAGGGGTACTCCAGCTTTGTTGACCACGACTTCATGATTATTTCTTCAATCTCTAATTGGGATTTTGAGATACAACGATCCGCCTCCTTTTCGGACTTGGATCTATTTATCCTCATACCTTGTCAGGGTCTTTTCGGATAGACTTCTCCATGATCTTTATGGGAGTTGATTGCTTTTCGTCGTGAGTCTTGATCCTTCATATTGATTTTGGGAATAATGCTTTTCACATCACCTTGGATCTTTAGAAATAAAATGGAATCCTCATGCCTTGTTAGGGCCTTTTCGGACTCGCCAATCTTCGCGCCCCGCTTCATAAGTTATGCCTTGGCTATGAACTCTTATCATTACCGAGCAACTTTTAAACGATCTTGGGCTAGAAGCTAAGTAACTTTTCAAATCGTACGACCTTACTTATTGCAGATAATTTATTAGCAAGTGATGGGAGAAAAAGATCATAATTAACTCACATAAGTTAATGAGAGAATACCAAACTTGTAACCAACTCTATCATTTCTCGTTCTCCATATTTTAAAATCTCAAGGAATGAGACTCGTGGATGCTTAGCCTAATAAACCAATTAAGGTCTACATGGTTAAGGATACTAGCTAGAGTGAACTTGGATAAGTAAACTCAGGTTGAGTCAAAATATTCACAACGGGCCTAATATATCTAAGATATCTAAACTTGCTAAAACCATTTTATTAAAATGCTAGAAAGTAACAAAAATAAAGGAGACTACAACTAGGCCAAAATAGATTAAAATTTTTGAAAAATGTCAAAAAATTGATTTTCCGGTTAAAAATGAGGGCAAATACAAGGAAAAGACCACTTAACTTCGATAGAAGCCCCCTACACTTAATATAAACATTGTCCTCAATGTTTAAGCATGTGGGAGTAAACTCCCCTACACTTAGGACATTGTGCACTTTGTTTAAATCTCGTTAAGGAAAAGACAACTAAAGAGATTCCTATTTTAATATTGAGAAATATAAAATAGTGAATCGAAAAGAGTTTAGGATAGAACCGGGAAGAAGGGAACACGGAATCACGGTTCGTCAAAAGTCAGCAAGAGTGTGTCTTTGAAGCTCTAATCCCTGCACATGATAAGAAAGAATGCAAGAAACACCACTGGGATCCCCCTACACTTATGGTGAAAATAGATAAATAATTGGGTTGCCTCCCAAAAAGCACTTGTTTATATTAACCGAGTCACGAGCCTGACTCGTCCCCAAATTAAATGGTCCATGGGGAAGCCTCGAATGTGATACCAGGATCAAAGACCTTGTCCTCGTTCCCGGAGGACATCAACAAAGGAGAGGCGGGAGGATAAGTCTTTAATGGTAGGAAAGTCTGCTCAATATAAGAAAAGCAAGTGAAATCCAGATTGACGGGAGGTGGGGTGGGTAAGGGAATCACATTGTCATCCTCCAAAGACAATGGATGCAGACCAATTGGCAAAGCCGTAAAGTTATCAATAATAGAATGGTCCATGTCACCTCCCGGGTCAAAGCATTGATCCTCATGAAAGTAGATCTTGTGAATATCATCGTGGATAAGGAGTGTAGAAACTCGGTTGAAAAGATCACGATCAAGTACGAAACCATCATTCATTTGTGGGGATTGTTGATAAGGTAAATCCTCACGAATGTGGTAAACGTAATTCTTATAAGAGGAGTGTTGATTAGGTAACTCCTCGAGAATAGGATGTTTGGGCATGTGAATTGGTTCGTCATTATTATGAAAAATAAGACGTTCCAACTCATCAAGTTTGGCATCGATGTTGGAAAAGTCGACCTCGCTTGTAGGAGGAAGCAGAGGTAAAAGAGCTAGCTCTCGGTCGATAATTTCCTCAATCTCGGGCTCGAAGACGAAATCATCATACTCACCACATGTTGAACTCTTGTTGGGAAAATCAATTAGCGCTTGTGGATTTGTGATTATGTGATCAATGACAGTCAAATCGACCTCGTCCTTAAGCTCCGCAAAAGTCGGCACATCACACAGATTTTCCGGAATACCTGCGGGCTCACTTGGGATGACGACAAGTTCCTCGACACGAGACTTTAGGAATTTGTCCGATTCAGTTGCAGAGATAACATCAATATGCTCATCCTCCATAATGAGAGAGCCAACGGGCTCCTCGGGTGTGATAGCAATAGACGAAGGAGGAAGGGAAGAAGTCTTACTTTGCTTTAGAAATTCCTCCTCGTCGAAAATAACCTCAATATCGTCATCGCTCTCCTCATTACCTAAAGGGCTAATAATAAGCTTAGGGATATGAGTACTCGTCTGATCTCGCTGCTGTAAAAATGACTCCATACAAGTTTGCAGCGTGTGTAAAAGCTCTTTGCTTTGTTCTTGAAAAGCTATAGCAAGATCGTTTCTTTGTTCTTGAAAGGCTGTAGCAAGATCGTCAATTGGTTCTTGGTAACTCATCTCGTGACGAGGCTGATGATCAATTGGGTATTGCAGGGGTTGGTCAAAACTGGAAGGGGTATAATTATAGTAATTTTTATCCCCTGTAGGGCAGTGAAAACTTTCGTGAGGACCCCACAGTTGTTGCAAAACGGGTGAGGAAAAAGACTGGGTGCGTCTTGTGGATAGCTATTATCATTGTCATAATTGTACCCCGGTTCTTGCCCGTGACCATACGGGTATCGAACCGGGCACGAAACATGCCAATGAGAATCGCTTCCACAATAGATTCACGGGGAACAGGAGGTGGGTTCAAAAATAATGAATTAGTCGAGTTGCACAAGGGACAAAATCCGAATTGTGTGTTGTCGATATCGTTTCCGCACCGCTCACATGTACACCATTGACAAGAGTTGTTCCCAGATAATTGTTTCCCACACTGGACGCAATGAGCATAAAAATCCATAAAGAAGGATAGATAAGCAAGAAGAATATTTTTGGTGCAAAACTTTGAAAAAGAAATGCTTTTTATTATTTTTTAAATGTTTTTGGGATTTTTGAAAATTTTTTGGACACGAAAAATAACGTTCACAAGTGAACGGATCCTAAAAGCCAACGCGTCTCTCACAAAAAACCTTTGATCCTCACGAAAAGAGCCGGCAGCGGCGCCATTTTAATGTAACTGGGATTTGACTAGTTGAAACTTCGTTCTCGGAATCTCTTCGAATTGATCTCTGGTTAATTGTGCGACCCAGTTGTTCTTGGTGAATCAAATAAAGAGTTGTCGTTGTTTAAAACTAAAGGGAAATAAAGATTTGAAACAAATAAAAATAAAGTAAAGATGGTAAAAATAAACAACAATGAAAGATTAAAACTTGACCGGAAATAAATGACGAGAAATTAAAGGCAATAAAAGTAAATGACGCGAAATAAATCTTAAATAAAAGGAAAGCAAGTTAAAGTGCAAATAAAGAAAAAAGGCGGGAAAAATAAAGTTTAAAACTAAAAGTAGAAAAATTCTATTCGGAATAAAAATATGCTATGCGGAATAATAGCTCTATGCTGAATAAAATGCCTACTCGGAATATTTACTCTATGCGGAATATTGAAAAATGCCCTATGCGGAATAATGGAAAAATTGCCCTATGCGAATATAAGTTGCCATGCGGAATAAAAACCTATGCTGAATGAACATCTGTTAGAAATACGTTTTAACGTATATTAGAAGTATCGGTCACTCCACAATATTATTAATGTTGTAATAGCTCGTAGTTAATGAGTACTTATTTAGTTAAGTAAGAAACCGACCCATGGGCTTGTCATGGGTCGGCCCAAGCCCAATAGTGGCTTGGATATAAATACCCCTTTCCACCATGGAAAGGGGTTGGTTGTTGATTTTCCATTTTTTCATTTTAATGAAAAACACATAGTTTCTCTCTCACTTTCTCTCACTAGTTTCTCTCTCTAGAAATCTTCAACCCACTTCATTGATTAACAAGATTATCAATATTCTACATTTGGTATCAGAGCCATGGGGTGATTTAAGGTAAGGATTAGTGTTGTTTTTTTAGTTCTTAAGGGTATTAGTGATTTTTTAGAAAAAATCAACCTTGAATCTTGTATTTTTTTGGTGTTTTTGTTGTTGGGATTAGTAGATAAGTGTTGGGCTTAGCTTATTTTGGCAGAAATCACAAAACTTTTTGTGGTTTTTGATCAAAAATCGGGTTTAAAATCGTTCGAAGGTTGGTTTATTTGGTCTCGAAGTGTTTTTTCTAGGTTTATTCCGAACAGCCAAATATTCCGAACAACCAATCATTCAGAATAGCCAAACATTCAGAATAGCCAAATATTCAGAATAGCCAAACATTCCGAATAGATCTAAACATTCCGAATAGACCCAAACATTCCGAATAGATCTAAACATTCCGAATAGATCCAAACATTCCGAATAGACCCAAACATTCCCAATATACCCAAAACATTCCGAATAGGATACATTCCGAATAGGATATTTTTCCGAATAGGATATATTCCGGGTAGGATATTCCGGATAGGAGATTCCGAATAGGGGATTATTTCGAATAGGGGATTATTCCGAATAGGGGATTATTCTAAATAGGGGATTATTCCGCATAATGGATTATTTCGAATAGGGTTATTCCGGATCAGGGGTATTTTTCGAGTTTTTCGATGATTTTTGAGTGGATTTAATCTTGACGATTTTTAGTGGATTTAATCTTGGCTCTTTACACACTCTTTACTTCAACAACACAACACAATTCATAACCTTACTTCACTGCTCGATCAACCGATAATCTTTGTTTCTTTAAAGTGATCAAAATGAATCCGAATTCATTAATGCCTCAAATGACATCACTTACGGATATTTCCGTCATTACGGGAACGAATAATCGCCCTCCAATGCTCATTAAAGAAGATTTTGAAGCATGGCAAGGCCGTATGATGTCATACATTAAGGGAAAACCGACATATGGGAGGATTATGGTCAAGTCAATTCTAAATGGGCCACTTGATTATGGTACCATTGTGGTTAACAATGTGAATCGACCACGGGAGTTTGAAGAACTTACACCAGCCCAACAACTTGTTGCTGATGCAGACGAAAAGGCTCTTCAAACCATTCTCCAAGCTCTTCCACATGACATCTATCGAATGGTAAGTCAATATACGGTTGCAAAGGATTTATGCGAATGTCTGAAGGTGTTGCTACAAGGTACGTCTCTCACTAAACAGGAAAGGGAATGTCAGTTGTATGATCTGTTTGATAGGTTCACGTACAGCCCAGGGGAAACGCTTCACGACTATTACTTCAGATTCACTACTCTAATGAATGATTTGAATGTATACAATCTCGTGATTGCTCCATTCCAGGTTAACACCAAGTTTTTGAATACTCTACCTCAAGCTGAATGGGGTGAGTATATTACCGATGTTAAGTTAACCAGGGATTTGCATAAGTGCAATTTGGATCAACTCTATGCTTTTCTTCAGCAGCATGAGAAACACGTGATCATGCACCGGTCACCTCGAGGTATGTACCCTGATTCTCTGGCATTGATGGCTAATCAACCAAGCTTGTCATATAACAACACTCCTTATATCATGGGACACCAAGCTTATCATCCATCACCGTACCTGACTCCAAGCTTCCCTCAATATTCGATTCTACCTCAACCACCCACCTCACATCAGCAACAATATCGGTTTAATGCACCTTCATCTCAGAGAGAACCACAAGCATCACAATATGGTTCACAACCTCACCCATATTCACCAGCAAGCATTGCACCTTATGCTCAGTCATCATATTCTTCTTATCAAGAAAATGCAGCATATCCATCAAGCTACTCTGACCACATGAGTATTCCTTCTAGTGCTTATGCAGCTCAACAAGACCAAGCACTGTATTGTGATAATGATGAAGTCCCCATTCCTGAATTCAAACAAGGAACTAACCCAGTTGAAGTGTTAGCCACTATGTCTGCTTATCTCACAAGGACTTTAAGCAAACGAGGATTTAGAGGACCAGCTCCTACTAACAATCAGCTGAGGAATTCATCCAATTCTCGCCAACAAGCTACTATTGAGAATGGCAGGGTAATGGTTCAACCTATTCAACCTTATCAGGGGAGACCTACTACATCAACCACCAATGCACGCACGGTCAATCCTGCTCCAATGGTCAACACTCCTCCACGGGCTAATTCCACAGGCAAGTTGAGAATGATTACATGCTACAACTGTAAGGAAGAAGGTCACATGTCCAGGGATTGCAAAAAACCCAAGAGGAGAAGGGATGGTCAATGGTTTGTAGAGAGGATTTATCTGGTGAACGCTCAGGCACAAGGAAGGGAACTTGATGAAGAGGAGCTTGCATTTCTTGCTGATCCAGGGATTGTTGAACAAGACGTTGTCACCACACAGAATGCAGCATACCAAGCAGATGATCTTGATGCCTACGATTCAGACTGTGATGAACTTCAATCTGCACAGGCAGCTCTTATGGCAACTATCTCTAGCCTTGGGCCAGAAAAAATATCTGAGGTACTTATTAATACCACTGATACTAGTATTCAACCACATCAAGTTGGGCAAGAGGGTGCTGATCCGAATGAGTCTTCGGTGGTGAGTCTTTCAAATGAGGAGACAATCAATGATAGTAATATCAATGTGAGTCCCCAGACTTTGAGTGAATCACAACCGGGAGCCATTTCGCATATGCATATTCCTGCTCAACAAGATTTGGTCATGGTTCTTGCTACATTACTTAGCCAAATGAATACTGCACTCTTAGAAACCCTAGCTAAGAATAAGAATTTGTCTGCTGAGCTTGCTTTGTGCAACGAAAAGGTTCAAACTTTAGAATTAGTTCCTTCGTCCACTGTTCTAACAAATCCCGAATATGATCATTTTCGAAACAAACAAATGAGTCATTTGCAAGAAATTGAAACCTTAAGAGCAGATATTTCTAACGAACTTAAAGAAAAAGAGTTAGTGGTCACTAATTTTCACAAACTTCAAACGGATTTTGAGTTACTCGAGTCTAAAAAGAATGAAATGGAAATTAATGCGGCTAATAAGATTAGAAGTTTAGATTATTTGCTTTTAAGACAATACGCTGCCTCTCAACTAGTGCACTTATTTGATGCTTCGTTTAGAGAATTTAACTTATCACGTCAAAAAGGCCTTCCCCCTAACCCACGGTATGCAAAACAAGCTTTTATCCATAGTCCAAGACTTTATAATGCAACCCAATTAGGATTGGTCTTAGACCCGATTGTTATTTTTGATGATCGCACAAATAAGGATCTAGTTGATGATAATCGGTCATATAACTTTGCAAAATATCCCGAGTGTGATTATTTTAAAATGAATCAGGAGCTTGCAAAAACGGATTTTAGAATTCGCTTCCATATGGATAAAGATCTCATCACAGCACCAACCTACATGTTAAATGAAGAAAACCCTAGTACACTTCCTACACTTGTCAAAATGGAAGGACCTAAGGAAATTCCAAAGGATCTTCCACCTGTTAGCACTGTATGGTTAAACTTGCAAGAGATTAATCAATACTTTGCTAGTTTTGACAAGGTCATTTTGGAATGTACGACTTCAAATGGCCTAAACGCCAGAGAATGGGCTTTCGAACACATGAACGAGGTGTTTAAGAATGAGATCAATCCGTTTGTCGAAAGTCTAAAAGGAAGTTTTGCATCTCTTTCGGAAAATCTTGAGTTTGAAATTGCAGAAGTTCAAAAAGTGTTTTATGAAATGGACACCGCTTACGAACTACAATTAATTGAAAAGGAAAAGATTTTATCCGAATATGACCGATTCTTGTCCCAAGTAATTTCGTGTGATGTGCTTACTACTGTGAATGTTAATTATTCGAATGAGCTTACATCCGCTATGATTAAATGTGATGCTGTGAATATATGTGATGATGTGTGTGATCTCTCTATAAATGTTGCTGATACTGTAAATGAGGTAGATAATCATTCTTGTCACGAATCTAACTCTGAATTTTTAAAGCTTCAAGATTCTTACAATTTACTTTCAAAACGCTTTAATCAACTTGAACAACATTGTATATCTTTAGAATTAAAACAACAAACTCAAAATGAGGATCTTTTGATAACAAATGGTTGTGAAAACAGTGTTGAGACGAGTGACAAGATGATTGCAATAGTTAAGGCATTAGAGGAAGAGATTATGATATTAAAGAGAGATGTGTCATCAAATGAAACACTAAAATTGGAACTAGAGGCTGCAGAGTCTAAAAACCAGGACTTAGAAATTAGACTTTCGTCTATTCTAGGGGAGATGGATCGTGCAAGACAGGGAATGTCCAAACTTTATGGTTCACTAGAAGAAGGCTTCGCTTTTAATGCGGCACAACAACAATCTTATGTTGAACAATTGAACCAAAAATGTGAGGAAATCTCTGACTTAAATATCCAGCTCATTGACAAAAACATGGTTTTGGCCGAGTTAAAGGAGACACTTCTTCTCACCCGACAAGAAGCTGTTAATAACTTAGCTACCAACTCTGCACCGTCCTCTAGTGCTCCAACAACCAAGTCAGTAGTGCTTTATAAGAACCCGCTCCATAAGAAAAACCCGGTTACCTACGATGATTATATGAGGAATGCAATTAAGTATGTAGATCTTATTAGGGATATTTTAGATGATTTATATGCGTTAGATCCCTCAAGCAGTTACTTTTATTCAGCTCATGAATATATTAAGCGAGTTCAATATTGCTTAGCATATTTGCAATACATAGGTAAACCGGGTTCTGCACTACTCACTAATCGACCCATTGCTGTAACTCCATTCAATAAGACCCCAGGAGCAAAACCGTCATTGGCACCATCAAGTAAGGCACCTTTAAAATCTGTTGCTAATGTTCCCACTTTGCCTTCTACAGGATTAAAAGAGTCTACTAAGGCTAAAGGATCGCCACTCAAGAAAGATAAGATCAAGCCCTCCACTAGTAGTACCAACAAGAAGAAAGTAGAAGCTCACCATAGGAATGTTATGTCAGATTTAAATAAAAAGAATCATGTTGCTAAGACTAAAAGCTCTGCGCCTGTGCAGAAGCCTAAACCATTTGTGAATTCTAATTTGAATTGTTGGAATTGTAATGAGTGCATGTTTTCCCAACGTCATGATTTGTGTCTTATTGATCATGTGAATGAAATTAATGCCATTAGGAATAATCTTGAATGGAAGCCCACTGGGAGAACTCGTACCCAAGTTGGCTGGCAATGGTGTCCCACTGGTAGGACCTTTACATTAGATGGAAAAATGTGCCCTTTAACTAGGAATGCATCCATTGAGGTTAGGTCTCTGCGTCCTTTAGTTAGGCACACTAGCACTAAAGTATGGAAACAGCGCCCTTTAATTAGGTCAGCCCCCACTATAGTGCCTATCAGTGACGAAATACCTCAGGATTTAAGCCAACTAGAATCTACACCACCAACTAGGAAGAAGGCTAGGAAATCTAAGAAACCTAAATTTAGCAAATCTAAGATTATTAAATTTGTACCTGCTAATAACAAGGAACATTCAGATTCCGAAACCTATACATTGTCCTCGTCTGGTGATATTTTCAAGTGGTCTAAATCATCCTCTGGTATTTGGACTCCGGTTGTTCAAAGCATATGACCAGAGATCGCTCGATGCTCCGAAATTTCGTCAGCAAGTTTCTTGGAACGGTTAAATTCGGTAATGATCATATTGCAAAGATAATGAGGTATGGTGAATATCTGATTGGAAACGTTACGATTTCAAGGGTATACAATGTAGAAGGTCTTGGTCATAATTTATTTTCAGTCGGACAGTTTTGTGATTCCAACCTAGAGGTTGCTTTTCGACAACATACTTGTTTCATCCGCAACTTGGAAGGAAAAGACTTGTTGAAGGGATCTCGTGGTGCAAATCTTTATACGTTGTCCCTACAAGACATGATGGCCGCCTCTCTAGTATGTCTTCTCTCTAAAGCATCTAAGACCAAGTCATGGTTATGGCATCGCAGATTATCTCATCTCAACTTTGATGCTATTAATCGTCTGGCTAAAAACGAATTAGTTCGTGGTCTTCCAAAGCTAAAATTTCACAAGGACCATTTATGTTCCACGTGTTCAAGGGGGAAAAGTACCAAGAAATCATACAAGCCCAAAGCTGAAGACACCAATCAAGAAAAACTTCATCTTTTGCATATGGATCTTTGTGGGCCAATGCGAACCGAAAGTGTCAGCGGTAAGAAATTCATCCTTGTTATTGTGGATGATTTCTCCAGGTTTACATGGGTTAGATTTCTACGTACAAAGGATGAAGCACCGAAGGCTATCATCACTTTTCTGAAATTCATTCAGGTACGTTTAAATACTACTGTCCGCCGTATTCGTACAGATAATGGAACAGAGTTCGTCAACCAGACTCTTCGTGATTACTATGAAGAAGTTGGTATCTCACATGAAACATCCGCTGCACGTAATCCACAACAAAACGGTGTCGTTGAAAGACGAAATCGTACGCTTATGGAAGCTGCTAGGACTATGCTGATTTATGCGAACGCTCCATTGTTCTTGTGGGCAGAAGCTGTATCTACTGCATGTTTCACCCAAAACCGCTCTATCATTCGGAAACGCCATGGAAAAACACCTTACGAGCTTCTACATGATCGTAAACCCGATGTTTCCATGTGTTTGGGGCTCTTTGTTATCCAAACATTAATAGTGAGAACTTGGGCAAGCTTCAACCGAAAGCCGATATAGGTATTTTCATTGGTTACTCACCCTCCAAGAAAGCATACTGAATTTACAACCGTCGTCTTGGTAAGATTGTAGAAACTATGGACGCAGATTTTGATGAGCTGACAGCGATGGCTTCTGAGCAACGCAGCTCTGAACCCGCGCTTCACGAGATGGGAACCGGTGCTATTAGTTCCGGATTAGTTCCCAATAATCCTACTTCTACATCATTTTTACCACCTACTAGGCCCGAGTGGGATAAACTGTTTCAACCGTTGTTTGATGAATTCTTTGATCCCCCAAATGATGAAGTTCCAGCACCTGTAGTGATAGCTCCAATCCCTGAAGTTGTTGCTCAAGCTAATGAGGCTTTATCAAATGCATCTTCAATTAACATTGAACCGGATGCACCTCTACTAAGTGATTCTCAAACTACACCTGAATCGTCACCCTTACTTGTGCCTAATGATGTTGAAGAGGATTCTATTGATCACGATTTGGAATATGCTCACCTACAAGAGCTTCCTTTCTTTGGTGTACCGATACCTGAAAACCCTTCAGCCGCGTCTACCTTAGAAGAAGCTCCTTTAATTGTTCACTCCAGACCACCACGGATTGAAAATCATAGCACCAAATGGACAAAAGATCACCCAATTAGGAATGTCATTGGAAGTCTCGATCGACCAGTCTCTACACGCCATCAATTACAAGAGAGTGCACTCTATTGCTATTTTGATGCATTTCTCTCCGAAGTTGAACCTAAAAACTGGCAACAGGCTATGACTCAATCATCTTGGATTGAAGCCATGCAAGAGGAACTAAATGAATTCCAAAGACTTGAAGTATGGGAATTAGTTCCTCTCTCTGACAAGGTTAACATCCTTACTTTGTTGTGGGTTTATAAGGTAAAACTCGATGAGATGGGTAGAGTATTGAAAAATAAGGCTAGATTGGTTGCTAGAGGATACAAACAAGCCTTGGGTATCGACTTTGAAGAATCTTTTGCTCCTGTTGCAAGATTGGAGGCTATTAGACTATTCCTTGCGTATGCTGCTCATATGAACATGATCGTCTATCAAATGGATGTGAAGACGACATTTTTGAATGGTGAACTAAGGGAAGAAGTCTATGTTAGTCAGTCGGATGGGTTCGTTAGCACGGAGTTTCCTAATCATGTGTACAAGCTTAAGAAGGCTCTCTATGGGTTGAAACAAGCTCCACGTGCGTGGTATGATCTCCTTTCAACATATCTCATTTCGGAAGGCTTCTCCAAAGGCAAGGTGGACCCCACTCTATTCACTCTCAAGGAGGACCATGACATGATTATGGTACAAATTTATGTTGATGATATAATATTTGCTGCCTCTAACACAGAATTGTCAAAACACTTTGAGAAGATAATGTCCACACGCTTTCAGATGTCAATGATGGGAAAATTTTCATTTTTCTTAGGATTACAAATTTCTCAGAATCCCAGAGGCATCTTTATTAATCAATCCAAATATGCTCTAGAATCTTTAAAGAAATATAACTTTGAAAATTGTGACCCCGTGGACACTCCAATGGTGGAGAAATCCAAGTTAGATGAAGATAGGAATGGGACTATTGTCGATCCAAAACTTTACCATGGGATGATCGGCACCCTTCTCTATCTGACTGCTAGCAGGCCTGATTTGCAATTTGCCGTATGCATGTGTGCCCGGTATCAGGCTCGGCCTACCGAAAAGCACCTACATGTTGTTAAAAGGATCTTTCGGTACCTCAAAGGAACACTTCATCGTGGTCTATGGTATCCGAAAGATTCCTCTATTGCTTTAATATCATACGCAGATGCCGATCATGCTGGGTGTCAAGACACGAGGCGTAGCACTTCTGGGTCTGTGCAACTCCTTTGAGACAGATTGATTAGTTGGTCTTCAAAAAGGCCGAAAAGCGCTGCAATTTCTAGCACGGAGGCTGAATACATCGCCATGTCCGGTTGTTGTGCTCAAGTCCTTTGGATGAGATCACAACTAACTGACTACGATTTGGGATTCAACAAAAACCCGATGTATTGTGACAACAAGAGCGCCATTGCCCTTTGCTGCAACTACGTTCAACACTCCCAGGAAAAGCACATAGACATTCGCTACCATTTCATTAAAGAGCAGGTGGAGAACGGAGTGATCGAGCTGTATTTTGTCACCACTGAGTATCAGCTGGCAGATATGTTCACCAAAGCCTTAGATCGAGGACGAATCAAGTTTTTGATCGACAAGCTTGGCATGAAATCATTCTCTCCAGCGACTCTCAAAGAATTGGCAGAAGAATCAGCTGAATAGTGGTGGTAAACTATTCATGCATATCCTTTGTTCATGATCATGTATTTTATCGTACATATATAAACCACAAAAAGAAAAATACAAAAATATAAAACCAAGAAAAACCATAAAAAATATAAAACCTAGAAAAACTACAAAAAATTATAAAATCAAGAAAATCCAAAAATATTTTTCGTTTTTTAAATCGGGCATGTCTTTTAGTACGGTAATATTTACGGCTTTAGAAATGTCGATCAATATTGACACGGCGCCATAAATAGAGTCCGTATAAAAGTTGTACATTTTTAAAACATGCCCATAATGGCTTGTAGTTATTTCTGACTGCAACCCGCTTTTCGTATTAAAGTCACGTATTTCCTTGGAAAATGTTGGCTCACAACGGGAATTAATTTTCTCGGGCATGATTTACAAGCCAAATCATGCAAAGGGATCAAGTTTACTTTATAACTTGGTCTAACACGAGTTAGTGTACGTTTCAGTGCATTAATTTGTCTAAATAAGAGAAATCTTATTTCCACCACGAATCAATCTTTTCAAGATATTAATTGGAAATGTTTTCATCAATATTTGACTCTTTAAACAATGAATACAGCTCTTTAAATAGAAAACGGGTCATCGTTTAAGGGGGAGAAAATATTAAATCGTCTTCGTCATCAAAAAGATTTTCAAAAGTGTTTGAGGAAAATTAATTGGCTCGATAGTTAATGGCTGGAATTGCTTTGGCATTCATATTGTATTTGTTTGTGAGATTGTCGTAGCTAAGATATGTTAAGTCGGCTAAATTTAACGATGGTTAGGGAGACTAGAAAAGACAAGGAATAAAAAGAAAAAGTGAAAACTGTAGGGCTAAAGGTGACATTTGTGAAAGTTGTAAAAATTTTGACCTAAGTCAAATAAACCCCCCCGTTTCATTTCTTTCTTTCTTTCTTCTGTTTCTTCCCCGCCATTAACAAACACACAAACACACACGAACTCATAATCATCCCACTTTGAATCAAACACAAGTCTTCTTCATTAATAAGGTACTCAAAATCGGTTAATTATTCCTGTAAATCAATTTAATTCACTCATTTTAATTAGATTAAATCTAATTAGGGTTCTGCTTAATTAGGGTTAATTAATTTGGGGGTTTTGCCTGGGTTTCACGCGGAATAGGACAAGAATAAGTATGGTGGCCTTTAGAATGCTTAAAACAAGTATCTAAGCCTAGTTTAATTGATCCTAAGGCGCGTTTTGCTTATTCTGGGTAAACGAATTTTTCTAAGAGTTATTCCGAGTAGACGTTTATTCCGCATAAGAATGATTATTCCGAGTAGATGTTTATTCCGCATAGGATGATTATTCCGCATAGAATAATTATTCCGAGTAGACATTTATTCCGCATAGGCTGATTATTCCGCATAAGAATGATTATTCCGAGTGGATGATTATTCCGCATAGAATAATTATTCCGAGTAGACGTTTATTCCGCATAGAATAATTATTCCGAGTAGACGTTTATTCCGCATAGGCTGATTATTCCGCATAAGAATGATTATTCCGAGTAGATGTTTATTCCGCATAGGATGATTATTCCGCATAGAATAATTACTCCGAGTAGACTTTTATTCCGCATAGAATAATTATTCCGAGTAGACGTTTATTCCGGGTAGGCATGTTATTCCGCATAGGATAATTATTCAGGGTAGGCATCTTATTCCGCATAGAATAATTATTCCGGGTAGGCATGTTATTCCGCATAGGATAATTATTCCGGGTAAGAATGATTATTCCGCATAGGATAATTATTCCGGGTAGGCATGTTATTCCGCATAGGATAATTATTCCGGGTAGGCATGTTATTCCGCATAGAATAATTATTCCGGGTAGGCATGTTATTCCGCATAGGATAATTATTCCGGGTAGGCATGTTATTCCGCATAGGATAATTATTCAGGATAGGCATGTTATTCCGCATAGAATAATTATTCCGGGTAAGGATGTTATTCCGCATAGGATAATTATTCCGCATAGAATGATTATTCCGCATAGATTGATTATTCCGGGTAGAGGTTTATTCTGAATTAAATGTTTATTCTGAATGAAGGATGTTTGAGTGTTTTTAAAAGTCTAAGGGATTATGTCATTTGTATAATGCTTAGGCATAAATTCATCATGATATTCATATCTGTATGTATCAACTCTTGTGTTTTATTCTTAAGCAGAAACAATGACTAACCCAACCGTGCAACAAATACAAGACTCTAGAGCAGCAGCCATTGCCGAGGCCAAAACCCTCAAATTCATTCCAAACAACTACCGGTTGAAGGAGGTCTCTCATTCCACTCACAATGGATTCAAGGTAGGTTCAGCAATTCTTGACAATTCTCACCTCAAGAATGCGCTAAGGAAAAGTGCTTCGGTACCCTTCGACTACATGTACGAATTCTGGGCAACCAAAGAGAAGACGTCGAATAAGATCACATTCTTCCTAGACAACAAGCAACAAACTCTCACCGTGTCAGACTTTCGCAAGATCTTTGGTTTTCGGGAGGCACCCAAAGGATTATCATACTCAGCGAACCCTACCAAGAACCAACTCACGGAGATGTTCACTGACATTGGATGTGCAGACATACGAATAGTGTCCGAGTTTACCACAGCCAAAGTGGGTCAACCTTGGAGAGCAATTTTTGGCATTCTCAGCCGATGTCTCACACCCAAAACAACTTGGTATGATGCTGCGCATCCGCCAATCATTAAGATGTTCTACGGTATTTTCAAAGGTATGGGTATTGATTATGCATCATTGCTGTGGGAAGAGTTTACGTTTCAACTCTTCACAAACACGAAGGGTAAGGTTAAAGGTTACCAGTACCCTAGGTTCATTAAGCTAATCATACAGTACTTTATGAAAAATGATGCATCTATAGATAAGCGTGCAAGTAGCCATCACCACACAATGGATGCTGATGATTTGGTGGACTTAAGGCAAGAAACTCACTCCAATATTGTTATCCCTGGTCCCATTCCCAGTCATCTCCTGACCGATGAGATTATCGCATCTACTGATTACAAGAACTTGCTACAAGAAATCGAGAATCAACGAGCAAGCATTCAAGCAGGAGAAGACTCATCTACCACGGTTAAGAGCAAAGGTAAACACAAGCAAACAGCTTTACCTGAACCCAAAGCCAAAAAGACAAAGACCATAGCTAAGAAAGGTAAAAACACAGCTGACGAGCTTGTTCTTCACGATGAAGAAGATGTTGATGACGATCCTACTATCGATTTAACTCGTAAGTCTGAGAAGAAGTTAATGAAGATGGCTCTCGAAAAGAGTAGGAGAGACACGGGGGGTAGTGGTTCGGGTGCACAGATGGATGTTGAAGAAGAGTACGAGGAGCCAGATGATGTTGATGAGTTTGGATCACCCGAACGGTATTCTACTTCGAAGGAGACATCCATTACTGTTTCAGCAAGTGTTGAAAAGGAGTCCGGTGCTCCTACAATCATGGTACCTGTGACAACCCTGGTTTTGAGGTTCGCCACTTAGTTTTGTTTTGTTCTAGTTGCGTGTCTTTACGTGTTTATATGCTTATTGGTGTGTATAGATTGTGGTTTGGATATCGTTTCCGGTACGGGGCACCTTGTGAATGAAACGATGTGTGATGATTTCATGTTCATGAGTTCACATGGTAGTGACTATGAAGTGATATGGTGTTATTTGGTGGTTCTAAGTATACGTATATGTATTATAGAAAATCGTATTTTTACGATTTACGGTTTAGCATTTAGAGGTCGCGGATGAGGTAATTAGTCATATGAATATTTTTCGGGATGGTTTTAAGTCATTTAGGACTTAAATATAAAGTTTATTTCAAAATTTGAGATTTTTTATAAAAGTGTATATTTTACGACTTTTACGGTAAAACGCGTAAATTTGACTAGTTTTACGGTTTTGAGGTTTTGGAGGCTTTAGGAGCTGAAATAAATTAAGGAAATTTAAGGTAATATTATTAATACATATATTAATAATAAAAGAAGGAAAAAAATGAATTTAGGGGTGTTTGGGTCGGTTTAGACGCACCAAAGAAGAAAGAAAGAAGGGAAAAGCCCAAAACAGGCCCAATGGACTTGTAATGGGATTAGGGGGCCTTTAAGACTTAACCAAACCCAAATCATAACCATAATAATCAGGTTTTTAACCTCCATAACATCTCCTAGTCGAAATTCATCAATGGTGGCCAATTAGGGTTCTTTAAAAATTAGGTTTTCTCATCTTCCATTAAATTAAAGGTAAAACCTTCTTAACCCTTTTCATATTAATTGTTTCTAATGTTTTCTATGATCATCTTATGATGGATTTAGGTTAGGGTTTAATTAAAAACAGTATATTAATCATATTTTAATGATTAAATAAATTAGGGCTTGTAATTAGAGGGATTATGGTTAATTAATGAGGTTGATTTTGTTAAACCCGTTTTTAAAAATTGGGCAGATTTTGAGTCAATTGTTTTGATCATATCGGGAGTTGTATAAACTCTTATTTTACGATCCAAGTACCCCTGTAAAGATATTTGAAGTGGCTTTCCAATGCAAGAAACGAGAACTAAATTGTAGGTCGGGAAGTGGGTCAAAAACAGGTTACAACAGTCGGAGGTCAAAACAGTTTTGAATTCAGCCTGTTTTCTTTTTAAGTTTTGGGTTGTTTGGGGTACTTAGGATTGCATTGGGATCTTCTCACGAACGTGAGAGATGGTTTATACATTTTAGTAAGTATCTGCACTTGGGCTAAGGTTTTGGTTTAGGGTAAGACCCTTTAATGGTAACAAACTTTTAGTACGTTTAAAATCAGGAAATCTGGAATGACAAAAGTAGATATATGTATATCGGGGCCTTAACAGTAGATTTAAGGTTAGGGCAAGTGGGAGGTGTTAGCTAACATATGTAAGGGTATGAATATTCCTTTTACAGAAACCATGGGTATGTTTAAGTGGATTTTTGACTTAAAGTTTTGAGACAAAAAAACTGGGACTGATTTGTGTAAAATATGAACGGGATAGTTATTAAACTTAACCAAGTTAGGGACTTGTTAAGGAAGGGTAATCGGGTTATTAGAGCTTATCAATGAGGTATTATATGGGAATAGGATAGATGTCCATCATAGGTTGATGAGCCATCTTGGTGATTGGTTCGGGTATTGATTGTGTGTTTTTGGTTTGTTAGCTCGTTGCTAGTGCGAGGACTTGTGAAGAAGCTATCAGGTGAGTTTCATAGTCCCGTGTTTACTTTTGATTTTGACTTCCAGATGGGATGGAAGAGACACTATGTTGAGTTGTTTATAAATTGATGCTGTGAATGTTTTTAAGGTTGAGATGGACTTGTGTGTACATTATGTGATTAACTGCTATGTGATTTTTGATTGTGTATGATTTGGATCGGGGGACACGTGCCGTCTCAGTTATTATGGTCTGACAAGGTAGTGGCCTTGTGGTTTGACAAGGTAGTGGCCTTGTGGTTTGACAAGGTAGTGGCCTTGTGGTTTGACAAGGTAGTGGCCTTGTGGTTTGACAAGGTAGTGGCCTTGGGATAGGTACATAGTGTGATCATCTATGGTACCATGTTGTTTGGCAAGGTAGGAGCCTTGGATTTTGGTTTGGAATGATTGATCTTGAATGCTAGTTGTTAATACATAATTGTAGCACATTGTCCATATGTTATTGTATTGGTGTTTGTTATTCACAGCTTGTAACTGATTTGGCGTTAGAGTCTAAACCTATGACTCTCACCAACTTTATGTTGACGTGTTTTAGTGTCTCTTTCAGGTGTGAATATGGTTGAGCTTGAGGATAGAAGTGGCTAGACTTGGATGCCTTAGGATTGCATATAGAAGGAGAACCCCGTTCCTTCTTAGTTTTTATTTGTTCATTTAAATAAGTGATACTGTTGGCACCTATATGTTTGTTTTGTTTGTGTTACTTGTTTGTCTTGGGTAAGAGGTAGGACTGTTACCTACTTACCTAGACTCCTGCATGTTGAGATATTGTCATGACATTTGTGTCGCCATCTATGACATTTCTTATATCATTTAGTTATCTCTATAGACACGCTATTGTTGTGATGATATCCATACGTCGTGCCCCATATTCCGCCATGGTGGGGTGTGACAGAATGGTATCAGAGACAATGGTTATAGAGAATTAGGTTGCCTAGTCGCGTAGCCTAGTCTATAGCTTAAGGGTCCCTGCATATAAGCGTCATAGGAGTATGTGTGCATTTTATTATAATTGATGTGTTTGAATGTTATTTATTGTGATGTTTTGACTAGTATGAATTGAACCATAGTAAGTTCATACTTAGCCACATGTTATTTTCTTTTTGGGTGGTGACTAGTGCAGGTTGAACCATAATCGTCCACACTAGTCATTGTCGTATTTTGCTTAAATTGTACATTATAGTACATAATTTGGTGCATGGTAGTTCTATCTTTTGTTGGGTTATTTTATGTACTTGAGGTACAATATTTTTCTTTTGATGTTTAAGTCATGTTCCCTAAGAATCGTGTGGTGGTTCGAGTTACTAGGAGTACATGGGTAGGAAGGATTTTAAGCCGTTTCCACTCTTATGGGCGACATGACTTATAACTGATTATGTTTTCGTTTTGGATTTAGTCTAGGCTGTTTAAGCTAGACTATGGATTTCTGTATTCCAAGAGTTTTATTATGTTATTTTTATAGATGGAGTTTTGGATCTTATTGGTTATGTGGTTATGAGCTTATGTGAGAAGATGGATTTATGTGTTATATGTTGTATTGATTCTTATAAGTGTCATCATAGGAGGGAGTGCATTGGGGAAAGGGTAATTGTAAAAGTATGGTGGCCAACATAGTTATACAAGTACCACAACTTCAATGGGTTCCCAAGTATGGTTGCATGAAAGAGGGTTAGTACATGCTTGTCTATGATGAGATGTAGAATTTGGGTATACGTATTTTATATGGGTATATGTAATGGCTACCTACGATATGGCTATTGTTCTTTTGTGTTATATGTTTTGGGTTATAGTCGTATTGTGTGATTTTGGGGTCACACGATATGGTTTGGTTTTGGAGGTGGGCTTTATGCCTTGTTGTGGCACGGTGAGATGGTGATTACTCGTATGGAAAAACGAGCGTATAAAGCGATTGATTGACTTACGTGTATGATAACGAGTATGTTTGGGGGATTCAATAGGTATACATATGCAGATGTATATATACTACTATGTGTTAAGTTATGGTATATGGTCGTTCACTAGTTATTATAACTTGAACGTGCCTTGTGTTTGTTCGTGTTTTATGGTGCTGGAGTTTGGTGGAGTTTCAACGACGTTTTGAATCTTTTGAACTGTGTCTTGTAGCGTATTTTTTTTGAGTGTCGTATTTCACGTGTACGTTTTAAAACGGTGTTCTTGGTTTTAAGTCTATTGAAATAACCTGAGATTTCTTTTGAGATAATGAAATCTTTTATGTTGAGTCTTACAATTCTTTTGGTTGGTATATGGAAAAAGGGGACTTGGAAATCTAGTATAGGGTTAGATAGTTGGTCGTATTCGGTAAAATAAGGGTAAGGTCGTGTTTGAAACAAGATGTAACATAAGATTTCTTTTTAGTCAACACTTATTTATTTCAAATTCTAAAAGACTTTCTTTAAAATAAAGCGAAGTAAAATTTCTTTCAACTTACATAGTTTATATAATTGGGTTTAACCGATTCACGTTATTTATAATTATTAATTCAAGGTTAAATTGAGTTTATGAAGATTTCACATACAATTTTATCTTTCATTAATATAAAACTGTTTCGGTCATAACTTGTTCGTTTTTAGAGCTTTTTGAGTGATTCAAAAGCCAAAAATTATGTACTCGGAACGTACTTTTCAAATATTCAGAAAGTATAGTCATGGGAGGTCAGTGGACTGGTCGGAATTGTTGTACAAGTGTCGGGTTCAAGGTTGAGTTTTGAATAGTAGTTTATTTTTATTTAGGGTGCACGGGATACCTAGTCCTTGGGTTGAGTTTTGAGATCGCCTAGAAGGTTGTTTGTAGATGGTTTGACTCACATAGATGTGGGGAGGTAAAAAAATAATAACAATAATAAATAAGATTATATTCTTTTGGAAAGGTCGGTCTTTTGTACGGTTTAAATAATATGTTGCGGGGCGTAATATGTTTTGGTTGCCATTGGGTGTTTCTTGGATTATTTTTCGTTGTCATGGGTCATTTTGAATTGATACATGTTCTGGGTTTGAGTTTTCTTTTGAGTCTCGTGGTTTTTGACTTGTTTTAATTGGTGCACGTGAAATGTCGTTAGTTATCCGTTGGTTTGATTCGTTGATCGTATCTGATGGATTTAGGATGTAGTTTTGGTTTCGTATTGTTCGGGAGCGTTGAGGTAGTCGTATGAAAGACTTGGTCGCGCCTACACGCTTAAGTAGGTGACCATGAGAGAACGGTCGGAATACCCTTAGTGGGGAGGAAAGAAGTTCGTAGACGAACTAGTGTGGTCATGAGGTCTCTTAGGAGTACCAAGGAGATGAATAGAGATTTGTGGGATATTAGCACAAGTAACGCGCCATAGAGAGTGTTGGAAGGGGAAGTAATACCTCAAAGGTATTTATGATTGTTCGTAGGGCATGTAAGTTTTCCGAAAATTTCTTGAAATTTAGTAGGTCTGCCTATTACTGTGAGGTAGAACCATAAATAGAGCAAGTAGGAGAAGTGAGAGGAGTTGTAGTTAGTGCCCTTCTAAGGCAAATCATTGATGGAGTGATTTAAAATAAAAAAAACAAGAGCTGTTAGAGATTGCAAGGAATGCCGGATAAAAGTTGAGTTGCTTAGTAGTAGATTGGATGAGGAAGCGTTTTGGAGGCTGAAGAGGTGGATTGGATAATGAGCCGATCTTGGCATTATCGGAAGGACCGGATGAATTCGCGAAGCATGACGATACGTGGAGCAAGGATTTGGACGCGTACGAGGACGACAAAGAAAGGCGATCGCTTATACGTTGCAGGAACTGAAGATTTGGAAGAACTGGATAGACTTAGTTAGTGGAGTTGGACTGTTATATCTGCCTAGAATGCTAGAGGCATTTGGTGTACGAGACGTGGAGAATGATCTATACGGATCATGAACGTCTCCAACACATATTCAATCATCTTGATTGAACATTTGGCAAAGGTGATGGGTGGAGTTAATTGATGATAGAAAATTGCAAGGCCAAGTACCATCTGGGAAAGGCAAGCATGGTCGATGAGACATGGAATAAGAAGGATGAGGTGAAGCTGAGACGAACTTGAACTATAGGGATGATGTATTATAGTGGTTTGGATGAAGGATGTGGGTTGCACGAGTTGAGTTGTCTAAAGCAGTGAACGCGTCAACATTTATGTTGTGTGTCTTGGACAATCGTAAGGAGGAAAGGGACGTAGACTATACTTCCTACATGGATAGGAGTAGTTTAGAAAGGGCGATGTAAGGACGAAGTTGGTGGAAGGGATACATAATGCGGTGGGGGATTAAGTACGATGAGAGTTGGGTGATAGTCGATAGACTGACTAATTCATCACCTATTTCAAGAGGAATGAGAAGTCACGTAGTTGGGAAGTTGGAAGAATTAATGGATATGTGAAAGACAGTCATAGGTCACTTTGTAAGGAAATTGGAATTTAAAGTAGTTTGGGATACGGACTGAAGGGAGTTGATGAACATAATTGGACATGGGTGATTGATTTAGAGGTAGTTCGGAAACTCGTTAGCGATGGCTGAGTTTTCATATAATGATAGTTATCGTACTAGAAGTCGATAAATGCCATTTGAGGCACGATATGAAAGGATAGGGTGAGTTGTCCTCATTGTGGACTAGAATTGGTAAAAGAGGCTACTAATGTGGTAATGGTGTTTGTGGACAGAATGAGAGCAACAAGGGATGCTATGTAGAAAAGGAGGAAACCACTAGATTTAGTGACAAAGTTATGTATGGAGTTTCACCCATAGTAACGGGTGGTATGTTTTGGTAAAATGGAAGAGTTGATGTAGAGTTTTGTAGGTCCATTTATGATCTTTAGAAAGATCGAACCATTAGCTTATGAGCATAGAATTTCCTGGGGGGAATGAGTTGTATACATGATACATTTCATGTATTGAGATTGGTAAAGGTTATTTGAGAATGCATTTTGCATGTACGGTTATTCGGGACTTGTGTTAATGAGAGTCTTTGTTTTATCAAAGATTCATCTAGGAGATTTATTGACTGTGAGGTCAAGATTTTGACAATGAGTTTAATTGTTTTTGGTTTGTACATGTGGTATTTTGAAACTTGAACTAAAGTTCACTTGGAGATGAGAGGAGTTCTTTTAGAACAAGTATCCTCGTGTGACTTGTTGTCTGTGTGTTTGATCCTAAGGAGTAAATCTCGGGACGATATTTCTATTAGGAGGGAGTGATGTGACAACCCTGGTTTTGAGGTTCGCCACTTAGTTTTGTTTTGTGCTAGTTGCGTGTCTTTACGTGTTTATATGCTTATTGGTGTGTATAGATTGTGGTTTGGATATCGTTTCCGGTACGGGGTACCTTGTGAATGAAACGATGTGTGATGATTTCATGTTCATGAGTTCACATGGTAGTGACTATGAAGTGAGATGGTGTTATTTGGTGGTTCTAAGTATACGTATATGTATTATAGAAAATCGTATTTTTACGATTTACGGTTTAGCATTTAGAGGTCGCGGATGAGGTAATTAGTCATATGAATATTTTTCGGGATGGTTTTAAGTCATTTAGGACTTAAATATAAAGTTTATTTCAAAATTTGAGATTTTTTATAAAAGTGTATATTTTACGACTTTTACGGTAAAACGCGTAAATTTGACTAGTTTTACGGTTTTGAGGTTTTGGAGGCTTTAGGAGCTGAAATAAATTAAGGAAATTTAAGATAATATTATTAATACATATATTAATAATAAAAGAAGGAAAAAAATGAATTTAGGGGTGTTTGGGTCGGTTTAGACGCACCAAAGAAGAAAGAAAGAAGGGAAAAGCCCAAAACAGGCCCAATGGACTTGTAATGGGATTAGGGGGCCTTTAAGACTTAACCAAACCCAACTCATAACCATAATAATCAGGTTTTTAACCTCCATAACATCTCCTAGTCGAAATTCATCAATGGTGGCCAATTAGGGTTCTTTAAAAATTAGGTTTTCTCATCTTCCATTAAATTAAAGGTAAAACCTTCTTAACCCTTTTCATATTAATTGTTTCTAATGTTTTCTATGATCATCTTATGATGGATTTAGGTTAGGGTTTAATTAAAAACAGTATATTAATCATATTTTAATGATTAAATAAATTAGGGCTTGTAATTAGAGGGATTATGGTTAATTAATGAGGTTGATTTTGTTAAACCCGTTTTTAAAAATTGGGCAGATTTTGAGTCAATTGTTTTGATCATATCGGGAGTTGTATAAACTCTTATTTTATGATCCAAGTACCCCTGTAAAGATATTTGAAGTGGCTTTCCAATGCAAGAAACGAGAACTAAATTGTAGGTCGGGAAGTGGGTCAAAAACAGGTTACAACAGTCGGAGGTCAAAACAATTTTGAATTCAGCCTGTTTTCTTTTTAAGTTTTGGGTTGTTTGGGGTACTTAGGATTGCATTGGGATCTTCTCACGAACGTGAGAGATGGTTTATATATTTTAGTAAGTATCTGCACTTGGGCTAAGGTTGTGGTTTAGGGTAAGACCCTTTAATGGTAACAAACTTTTAGTACGTTTAAAATCA
Organism: Glebionis coronaria; assembly: GCA_025667525.1. Classification (NCBI taxonomy): domain Eukaryota; kingdom Viridiplantae; phylum Streptophyta; class Magnoliopsida; order Asterales; family Asteraceae; genus Glebionis; species Glebionis coronaria. The sequence continues at coordinate 154,070,742 of CM046878.1, forward strand.
GGAAATCTGGAATGACAAAAGTAGATATATGTATATCGGGGCCTTAACAGTAGATTTAAGGTTAGGGCAAGTGGGAGGTGTTAGCTAACATATGTAAGGGTATGAATATTCCTTTTACAGAAACCATGGGTATGTTTAAGTGGATTTTTGACTTAAAGTTTTGAGACATAAAAACTGGGACTGATTTGTGTAAAATATGAATGGGATAGTTATTAAACTTAACCAAGTTAGGGACTTGTTAAGGAAGGGTAATCGGGTTATTAGAGCTTATCAATGAGGTATTATATGGGAATAGGATAGATGTCCATCATAGGTTGATGAGCCATCTTGGTGATTGGTTCGGGTATTGATTGTGTGTTTTTGGTTTGTTAGCTCGTTGCTAGTGCGAGGACTTGTGAAGAAGCTATCAGGTGAGTTTCATAGTCCCGTGTTTACTTTTGATTTTGACTTCCAGATGGGATGGAAGAGACACTATGTTGAGTTGTTTATAAATTGATGCTGTGAATGTTTTTAAGGTTGAGATGGACTTGTGTGTACATTATGTGATTAACTGCTATGTGATTTTTGATTGTGTATGATTTGGATCGGGGGACACGTGTCGTCTCAGTTATTATGGTCTGACAAGGTAGTGGCCTTGTGGTTTGACAAGGTAGTGGCCTTGTGGTTTGACAAGGTAGTGGCCTTGTGGTTTGACAAGGTAGTGGCCTTGTGGTTTGACAAGGTAGTGGCCTTGGGATAGGTACATAGTGTGATCATCTATGGTACCATGTTGTTTGGCAAGGTAGGAGCCTTGGATTTTGGTTTGGAATGATTGATCTTGAATGCTAGTTGTTAATACATAATTGTAGCACATTGTCCATATGTTATTGTATTGGTGTTTGTTATTCACAGCTTGTAACTGATTTGGCGTTAGAGTCTAAACCTATGACTCTCACCAACTTTATGTTGACGTGTTTTAGTGTCTCTTTCAGGTGTGAATATGGTTGAGCTTGAGGATAGAAGTGGCTAGACTTGGATGCCTTAGGATTGCATATAGAAGGAGAACCCCGTTCCTTCTTAGTTTTTATTTGTTCATTTAAATAAGTGATACTGTTGGCACCTATATGTTTGTTTTGTTTGTGTTACTTGTTTGTCTTGGGTAAGAGGTAGGACTGTTACCTACTTACCTAGACTCCTGCATGTTGAGATATTGTCATGACATTTGTGTCGCCATCTATGACATTTCTTATATCATTTAGTTATCTCTATAGACACGCTATTGTTGTGATGATATCCATACGTCGTGCCCCATATTCCGCCATGGTGGGGTGTGACAGTACCTACCCAGCCTTTAGTAACTCAACCTCCACCAATCCAGCCCTTACCAACCCGACCGGTGCCAACACCATTCCTTCCACCTCCAATAACTTCCATCCTCAGTACTGTAGTCACAACCGATCCTCTTCAACCAACCTAGAGTAGCTATGCATCATCTTCAATGGCTGCATTCGTAATGGCAGAAATGTTGGATAAACACACGGACAGTCAAAGACAAGAGATGAATAAACTTCGAGAAGAACTACTTCGACGAGTACAAAGTGAAGAGGCATCCAAGAAAGCCCAAGAAGAGATGATGGCTAAGTTCACTGCAGAGATGGAATTGACACGTAAAGTTCATGCAGAAGAACTTGCTCGGGTCAAACAGGCTGAAGCTGATAAGCATGCAGCACGAATCATGAGACTTCGAGCTATGAAGGATAAATATAAGGAGCAGAAAGAAACACTTGAAGCTTCTATTGAAGAGAGAGTGAAAGAATCTGTTGAGTCCCTTATGCCGAAAATGCGTGATGAGATGAAGAAACTCGCGGTTGATAACTTGATGATTAAGTCGTCCAACCCTTCCGAATCCGCCTACAAAATTGCATATGACTTGACGGACTTTGAATTAAAGAAGATCCTCAAAGCTCGCATGAGGGAAGTTGGATCCTATGACAAGTCTAAAGTTCAGAGGATACTTTACAAAGCACTCAATGACGCTATTTTGGAGGATGATCGGTTGTTTAAGACGTTTGGAAGTGTGGTACCTTACCACATTTTGCCTGAGGAGGAAATGGAAGAAAGTGAACAAGAGGAGGGTAATGAAGAAGAAGAAGATGAAGAAGAAGATGATGATGTTGATGACGATGATGATGATGGTGACGATGATGGTGATGATGATGAGGATGGTGATGATGATGATGGTGGTGATGGTGGTGATCGAAATGACGAGAGTGATAAGGGAAGCAACAGGGATGACGATGAGGATGATGGTGGTAAACATGATCAGCCTGAAACAGTGAAAAAGGTTGCCAGCACAAAGAAACCATCTAAGTCTGGTACCAAGTCTCAAAAAGATGCTGCGCAAAAGGAAAAGTCCACCTCTACAGAATCAAGACGAACCAAGTGGCGCCATGATGTGAATGCTACTACGGCGTCATCGATTCTCGGTACATCTGTTTCTGTTTCTATACTTGTTACCACTAATCATGTTAGTTCTTTTGTTGCTCCTGTGATTGCAGAATCAGTAACTGAACCTGCATTTACACAACACTCGCCTGTTCATGACACCACCGAGATGCCTGAATCAGAACCAGCAGATGTTCATGTTTCTACTCCTCTGCAACAAGAACCACCATCTACTGTTCCTGAGTCGAGCACACGGGACTGGGCGGACACATTGGATATTGACGAAACTGCGCCGCCACAAGCTTGGATCACGGCAGCTGCTACATATGATCCAGTCACAGACGCTGACAGAGATGTTCTATATCTCCGTATCCGTAGTCCGATAGACTTGTGTGCATTTTGGGCTCATGAGTTCAAATCTTCGGTCACTCCGTATTTGGTGAAGAGAGCGCTAAAGGATAAGAGAATTCACGCCAAAACCAGGTTAAGCCGCATGGAGTACGAGTATTATGCTGACGAGGTCCTGAAAGCTCTCAATACCATTCAAAGGCCAGGCCTTCATGAGTCAGAAAGAGCTCCACCTCCACTTGATCCCTCTCAAGATAATCAATTTGCTCTAGACTTCTTTTTCACCTATGATCTTGAGTATCTTCTTAAGGGGTCATCCAAGTACGCAACCTCCCTGACCTTGTTGAAAGCAGCTAATTGGGGGACAATACCCTGGATCGAGGAAAAGGTAAACCGACTCTGGGTCCCAAAGGTAAATCGTAATTATGATATGTATGTTGTTATAGGTGCATCACATTGGGACGAGCGAGTCCGAAGGGCGTACAGAGGTTGTTGCTTAGCCAATTCAGGAAGTCGTGTCAAATCCGATATTCGCATCTCAAGTATTTTGGGGCTGAAAACTGAAGCCAAAAATGGCTATCATCATGTGACGGAGATTCGTCTAAAAAGGGAGGATGACAGGGAATACACAATACAGCAGGGAGATTTTTCTATCATTCGCCTTGAGGATATCGAAGATATGTTGCTTATGATGACCCGTGATCAACTCACCCATCTTACTCGTGAAGAAATCATTGCTTTGAATACAGCACTTCGTATGTTCACACGAAGCGTTGTTATCAAGAAACGAGTTGAGATCTTAAATTGGGAGTTGAAAGCTACCAAAGGAAGCTTAACCTGACCCGTCCAATGAATCAAGTTCTACCTCAACATGTCGCTAGATGTCCCTATACCGGCATTACAGTTCCAAGTTACGGGATTTTCTACTTGAACAGTCGTGGGATAATGAAGTTTATGAGGGTAGGAGAGCTTTATAAGTACAGTGATGGGACTCTCCTATACGTCAGAGGAAAATTGGAGCATCTTAATTCTGGTGGGTCTTTACCAGAGATGACTGAGGACTGGCATCCGGGTTATCGGCAAATGGCAAAATATGTGATCAAGAAGATTGATCAAAAGCTCCGGGAACGTAGATTGATGAGGAGTTTAGAAAGATTCGTTGGTGGTAGACCATATCTAGTGCACCACAAGTTACTGCAACAATCCATCTAATGGGTCGTACATCTCAGGTCCACTTTATATTGGTTTTTTAATTGTGAATATGTAAATTCTGTGAATATTGTGCTTTTATGGCTTGATGTAGTGTTAAGGTATGATAATTTTTCAAGAATTTCTCACGAGATTCTAAATCTTTCAAAATATATCATACTAAAGCACTACAACTATCCCTTATTAATTTAAAGGGGAGCATTAACATGTTCTATGGCCAAACATCGATTTCATTTTTACCCAAAGACCGGTTAATCCATTCAATATCCCAAATATTAATGGTTAACATTTTGGATAAGGGAGAAAATGGGATTAAGGAGACTTAAATGATACTTGGCTAAAAGATGAAAAAGACTTAACGATAATCCAACTTAATATGTGTAAAGCACGTGTTAAGGGGGAGCGTTTTTGATGAACAAAACACCTAAGGTACAAAACTCTTGATTTCATATCACAAGTACCTTAAGTGATTTTCAAGGATTTTTCATGGTGACTATACTTTCCCAAAACACACTTTATTCACGACGGATGTGGTGACAAAAGGGTGGTAGGAATAGGTTTTAGTCCAATGATTCATCAGAGCCGATGGAATCTTTCAAAGGACAATTACCTAGATAGAATTAGAAGTCCTAGGAAAGATGGAGAAAGATTGTGAACGTAGCTGAGTACCGACTAATTATTGATGCTAGCACTGGAACAATCACAACAAGGTGCTAGTGATGATGTATTGGTAAGTACTGAAGGGGTTGAAGAATGAAAAAGAAATGTAAAGATAAAGGGTGTAAAGAAAGAAGCCCTCCTTACAACTTTAGGCAGAAACCGGGTCAATACATATGCTATTGAGATCATTTGTTAATGATTCTCGATATTGAAGAAAGACATCATGGACCCAGTGATGCAATGCACAACCCTTCCCAGCTAACTCAAATATCTCTCAAAAGGTATTTGTTTTAATCACACGGAGATCAACACGTTATCTATTGGTTTATTCACTCTGAATAGACTGATATTGAAAAGGTGGCACTCCTCTCCAGCTATCGCTCACTAAATCAAAACGCACTATCGAGTCTAGAGCCACGAGATCATCAAAAGTCTCATTAGGACACTTTCCATTTATTCCTTGCTTTCTCACACACTGTAAAAAGTAAGAGATTTTTATGAGTCCTACGTAGTATTCTTGTAATATTGCTAGAACATCCGAGTAATACGCAAGTATTACAATAAAGATGGAAATCCTGCTTGAGCCAACATCAAACAAGCTCATGGTAGGTTACACGTGCGGTTCTTTAAGAACCAATCTTGTGAAAAACTGGAAAGAAACAGTAGTTTAATTCTTAATTGAACTTAAACTCGTTCCAGGCCTCTACGCATTATCATATGATCTTGCCAGAACACTCAGAGTGACTCTTTATTGATCACAGTGACGAGTGGAAATCCTTCTAGTGTTAACATCAAACAGCACTTGGTAGGTGACGTGCAAGATTCTTTATGAATTAAGCTTGTGATAACTGGAAAGCAGCGATGGTGAAAATCTTAACTGAAATTCACTTGTTCCAGGTTTCATAAATTGACGGCTTCAATCACAAGGATAATTTATCCAAGTGATTAACTCTTTATGTTCGCAGTCAAGCTTAGTGATCGTCGAATAAAGAGAACGGGTTTACCCGCGAAATCCTGTCGGGAGGTTACTTAATTGAAACTATCCGTCACAGGTACGATATCTAATATCGTCCAACGGTCTTCACCGACCGGAGGTAAAACGCTACCGATTTAGAATGAAATGTTCTAAGCCATTTCATTCGTGTCTTATCATGTTGCTGCGAAGACGGTGGCGTTGCGGTGTACCAGCTGAAGTCGTTCCCACATGCTTATGTTTTTCGGCATCAAAGTTCAACAAAATTCAAGAAAGTGCAAAATGAAGTCTTCCGCTGCACCAAACTCTGAAGCTTTCGAGAATTCAACAAAAGACATAAGTGTGTGGAACATGGAGTCACGAGGAGGCAAGATTCACAAGAAGGCAAAGATCGCACGTGATTGGTCAAAAGAACAATGCTCTCAAGCCAAAGCCTAAAAGATCAAATCAACATATTCACAACAAAAAGAAAGAAGAAAAGACTACGAGCTGAAGAACGAAGACTTAGTATAGTATGCTAGGTTTAGAACTTTGTAACGTGGAGTGACCTCCCTTAGGGGGAGATTGTGAGAAATACGTTTTAACGTATATTAGAAGTATCGGTCACTCCACAATATTATTAATGTTGTAATAGCTCGTAGTTAATGAGTACTTATTTAGTTAAGTAAGAAACCGACCCATGGGCTTGTCATGGGTCGGCCCAAGCCCAATAGTGGCTTGGATATAAATACCCCTTTCCACCATGGAAAGGGGTTGGTTGTTGATTTTCCATTTTATCATTTTAATGAAAAACACATAGTTTCTCTCTCACTTTCTCTCACTAGTTTCTCTCTCTAGAAATCTTCAACCCACTTCATTGATTAACAAGATTATCAATATTCTACAACATCCTATTCGGAATAAAATGCCATGCGGAATGTATCAAACATTCCGAATAAAGATCCTATCCGGAATGACTAAATATTCCGAGTAAGGGACTCCTATTCGGAATAATAAATATTCCGAATAAGAAACTCTACCCGGAATAATAAGTATTCCGTATAAGAAACTCTACCCGGAATAAACAAGCATTCCGAATAAGGGACAAAATAAGCTGATGATCCGGAATATCTGAATAGGATACAATAACATGAACGAAAAACAGGGTATGAAGAACGCAACTCGAATTTGATCAAATCTAAACAAAACAAACCAAAAGATTAAACCAAAACAACCAATAAGAATCAACTAACAATAATCAATCAAAACAAATCATCAAAACTAACAATCATAACCAAATCAATCAAAACCCACTTGATCAAAACCATAAAAACTCAAGAACATGAACAATGAAAATGAAGAACAAATCAAACAAGAAAGGTAGAAGGAGATTAGCAATAAGATAAAGATTAACAACAATTAAAGGTAAACTTACTTGGAATTAAAAGGAAACTAAAGGTGCGTTACATGAGAATTAAAGTGCATAAAGTTAAGGAACAAGAAAATGAAAATGTGGAAGAGAGGCTTGCCAGGCCTCCAACAACAAGAAATGAACTAAGCCTAATCTATTTATAGGGGTGATTAGGGAGGAGCTTAGGAAGCTTCCTCCCTCTTTCCTCTATGCCTTAATTGCACACTTAAGTCCTTTTCTTTTTTATCTTTTGTTAATCTTGGACTTTGTCTTGGGATTTCTTTAACTCGTCTTGATTTTTCTTTATAAATAATACTCGAGTTCTTCGGCTTTTTAGTAAACTTCCGTCCTTTGACTTTTTCTTCGATAAATCTTTAGAATTGGTCTTGGACTTCCGTTCTTTTTCCACTCTTGATCTTTCGACTTCATCTTTCGTCTTTTTCTTCGATAAAAGCTCGTGAATGTCGTGTTTTCTCCACTTTTCACCTTTTCGTCCTAAATCACAACAAAAACACAAACCACGCATAATTCCGACATAAATGACATAAAATACACACTTTGGCTCGGTTATTATTGTAATTAAGTGGTAAAAAGGATGGGTGTTTTCACACCTATCATTGACGGTGTACGAGTTTTGTTGAAGTAGTAGCCACAAAAGCAATAAAGTTTGTGATAGGAGATGGTCTTGATATCTTCCCTTTGTTTGACCAAAGTCACAAACCTTTGCCATTCCGGTTTGAGTTGAAGTAGAAACTCAACATTGGCATGATGATTGGAGATGGTGCACTGATTTCTAACAAGCTCATTCATCATTTTGTAGAATCTCGAGTAATATGAGTCAATGGACTCACCATCTTCAGATGTGAATTTTCCAAACTCCCAAAGTAGATTAGTCTCGAGATCTTGAACATTGATTGACTCACCTTGCTTCAATCGATGAATTGCATTCCACATTTCCATAGCATTAGGACATGCATCAACCGTGGAATAGATATCGTTATCTATCCCAGTGAGTATGTAGTTCACAGCATTAGCTTCAGCTTGGAGGAGTTTCTTTTTCTTAGCAGAACATGTGTCGAAATCTTCCATAGCTCGTATAGTTGATGAAGTACCATCCTCTGCTTGTGTGGTAATTGGTCTGAATTCAAAAACTTGAGGTGGGTTCTCAAGGCAGTGACGAAGAGCAGTTCGGTTCTCTTTTCCATCGATAAATCTGAGAAAACGAGATCTCCATTGAACATAGCAACCGGTAGTGAGCACATGTGGATTTTCATTGCCACCTTGTTCCAAACGAATTTGATTTGCAGTCGCATTGCTGATATTGTTGTTAGACATTGTCGATGATTGTGAATGGATTAGGATCTTAGTGGATGTGTTGTGATGAGGTGTGGTTGATGTTGTTGAGAAAAGATGTTAAAAGCCCCTAAGAATTGTCTCTCTAGAAACCAAAAATTCCAAGGCCAAAAAATACACGTGTTAAAAATTTTCACTTTTTCAGAAAAATGTGTATCTTCGGAATAATGAGTATCTTCGGAATAAGTGACTTTTTCAGAGAATTGAAGATTTTCAGAAAAAATGACTTTTTCAGAAAAATGGATATTTTCGGAATACTTGACTTTTTCGGAATAATCCTTTCTTCGGAAAAATCTTCGGAAAACACACTTCTTCGGAAAAATCTTCAGAAAAATCCTTTCTTCGAAATAATCTTCGGAAAAATCCTTTCTTCGGAATAATCTTCGGAAAAAGCTCTTTTTCGGAATTTTCAATTCTTCGGAATTTTCTTCGGAATATTGAGGTTTTCAGAAAAAACAACTTCTTCGGAATTACTACTTTTTCGGAATATGGATGTTTTCAGAAAACCAACTTCTTCGGAATAACCAGTTTTTCAGAAAATTCACTTTTTCGGAATATTCACCTTTTCAGAATTAACACTTCTTCGGAAAAAAACTTCGGAATATGCTCTTTTTCGGAATAAAAGTTTTTCAGAGAAAAACCACTTCTTCGGAATAGTTTTCGGAAAAACACAACTTTATCAGAGAAATAAACCTTTTTCCGAAAAAAATTCTTCGGAATAAGCCCACAATTTCGGAAAAACAAAACCCTTTTCCGAAATTACTAACTGTTGATCGATATCACGTGTTTCTCGGAGGAAACTTATAAAAAAACATAACTTTAAGCCAAAATTTGATCCAAAAACCCAAAAATTTTGTGTTTTTACCCAAATAAACAATACCAAATCTCTACCACAACTATGTAGATGATTTGTATCAAAAATAACCCATAAAAAACACAAAAAAAATTGGATCAAGGATTATGGATCAAATACCTTATGAAATCAATAAGAACATGAACCACGAATCTTCAATCACCTATCCACTATAGGCTCTTGATACCAAATGTTAATCCCACTTCAATCCATAACACAAGATGATAATGATATTTAGAGAGATAAAGAGTAGAAAAGTAGATAGAGAAACAAGAGAGATTATGGATGATTAAACACTTTTAGAGAGAGAAACAAATGTTAACCAACACCCTCTTCCACACATGGAAGAGGGTATATATACCCTAGGCTTTGTTGGGCCGTGGGTTAAGTAACATGGGCCGGGCTTGGCTTTGCTTGGGCTTACGCCCCTAACTTATACAATATTAGCTTAAAGTCCAAGCCCGGTTAACCCGACTAATCCTATTACAATACAAGACCATTAACGACTAAGATAACCTATTACATTCTTGTTTGAATATATAAAATATAGGGCTAACAATTCTCTCTGACTTACGAGAAGTTCACCACTGAACTTGGTCTTGTAGATGAGGTGGAAGACGTTATTCTTCGCGACAAATTACTGAAAGTTCATCTTCTTATTGCTAAAATTGAAGCGTTGAATTCTGCTCCTATTTCCGAGTCTTTACCTCCGTCTATTACTTCAGTTGAGAATAATGATACAGCTATGGAGGAAATCGACATTCTCTCAATACCTCCGGGTATTGATGATGATGATACGGAGGGGGATATTATTTTTGATAATTTGCTGCATGAAGATATTGTCCCAAGTCACCCTCCCGAGCACCTTTTATCCCAACCTTTAGAAACCATTACCGAGGATGAGTGCTTTGACCCGGGAGGTGACACTGACCATTCCATGATTGACACCTTTACGGCTTTGCCGCTCAGTGATAATCATATGTCTTTTGGGGATGACATTTTGATTCCTTTACCCACCCCACCTCCCGTGGATCATGATTTCACATACTTTTAGTATGTTGAAAGGAATTTTCTACCCTTCAAGACTTATCCTCCGGCCTCTCCTTTATTATTTTCCTCCAGGAACGAGGACAAGGTCTTTGATCCCGGTATTACATTCGAGGCTTCCCCATGGACCATTTAATTCAGGGACGAGTCAGGCTCGTGACTCGGTTAACAAAAATAAGCGCTTCTCGGGAGGTAACCCGATTATCTATCCCTTTTATTCCGTTTTTCTAATAAGTGTAGGGGAGACCATAGTACGTGTTTGTTGTTTTCTTTCTTATCTTGTGCAGGGATTCGAGCTTTCAAAGATCCATTCTTGATGACTTTTGATGACCCGTGATTCCGTGTACCTGTCTTCCCGGTTCTATCCTAAACTCTTTTGATTCACTATTTTATATTCTTCAATATTAAAATAGGAATCACTTTAGTTGTCTCTTCCTTAACAATATTTAAACAAAGTGCACAATGTCCTAAGTGTAGGGGAGTTCACTCCCACATGATTAAACATTGAGGACAATGTTTATATCAAGTGTAGGGGGAATTCTATCAAAGTTAAGTGGGATTTTCCATGTATTTGTCCTCATTTTAACCAGAAAATTGATTTTTCGACATTTTTCAAAATTTTTGATCTATTTTGGCCTAGTAGTTTTTCGTTTGTTATAGTTATTTTCTTTCTTTGCTAGAATAAATTTTTAATAAAGTGGTTTTAATTTTCAAACGTTGTGAATCTTTTGACTCAACCCGAGTTTACTTATCCAAGTTTACTCTAGCTAGTATCCTTAACGTGTTTAAGTCAAGTTTTGCTAGGCTTTTATATAGGGAACTTTAAAACGCGAAAGTCTTAACTCTTACGGGTTAAGAACAAGAACTTTTCGCAAGTTCCTATAATTGATCCTAGAAATTCGTTTATCAAGGGAACTTTAAAATGCGAATTCTAAACTTGAAAAAGTCTAAGAAGACGCAAGATCCTATAGATAACTTGAAAACCCAAAACTTTGTATTAATTGGCTAAGCATCCACGAGCCTCATTCCTTGAGATTTTAAATTGTAGAGAACGAGAGATGATAGAGTCTTTTATAAGTTTGGTATTCTTTCATTAATTTATATGAGTTGATTATAAGCTTTTTCTCCCATCGCTTGCTAATAAATTTAATTGAAATAAATAAGGTTGTACGATTTGAAAAGTTACTTAGCTTCTACCCCAAGATCGTTTAAAAGTTGCTCGGTATTAATTAGAGTTCATAGCCAAGGCATAACTTATTGAAGCGGGATGCGAAGATTGGCGAGTCTGAAAAGGTCCTAACAAGACATGAGGGCTACATTTTGTTGCTAAAGATCCAAAAGTGATGTGAAGAATCATTTATCAAAAATCAATATGAAGGATCGAGACACACGACGAAAAGCAAATACTCCCGTAAAGATCATGGAGAAGTCTATCCAAAAAGGCACTAACAAGGTATGAGGATAAATAGATCCAAGTCCTAAAAGGAGGCGGATCGTTGTATATCAAAGTCCAAAATAAAGATTGGAGAAAAATGAAGAAGTCGTGGTCCAAATTTGAAGAATCTCTCAAAAAGTTCAAGTGAAGAAATTCCTATTATGAAGAGAAGACCATTATTTCATGAACATCTCTTGAAATTTGAAGTATGAAGTCAATGCCAAATATCGATCCGAGAAAGGTCTCAAATCGTGAAGCGAGTTATGCCAAGATATGAACTTTATGAGGTCCCGAGAAGCAGTTTTAAAAGATTTTGTCCTTTAGCTAACTATTTTGATTAAATCGTCCTACTTTATTTTCAGCCTTAATAACTATCAAAATAAGTCAACAATGCATCATCGTGATCATTTAAGACAATCATAAAATATAAGAGATACACGTAGGAATAAGGGAGTCTAAGTAAATAATTGTGCCACATGAATTTGTGTTAGTTTGCTAACTTATAATAACAATGATCTCGTTTTTAAGCTTGGTATGGGGAACGTGAGACTTGAGGGTGATAAACATTAATGACATTCCCAAAACCCTAAGGTAAGTCTTTGATATTTTTACTTGTTTTCTTCCTTTAAATATTTTGAAATTTTCTATCTCTTTAATGTCTTGTGTTTAATAAAGGCCAAGGTGGGTTAATTATGAGGGAAAATGTAAAACTTGCTTTGTAAATAATGCATTGCATGAGGGCATTGCAATGGTCAAGTGTAGGGGATTTGATAGGTGTGAAAACACCCATCCTTTTACCACTTAATTATAATAATAACCAAACCAAAACGTGTATTTTATGTCGTAAATGTCGGAATTATGCGTGGTTTGTGTTTTTATTACGTTTTAGGACCGAAAGATGAAAAAGGAAGAAAACACGGGCTTTCACGGGCTTTTATCAAAGAAATCGAGAAAAGATGAAGTCAAAAGATCAAGAGTGCAAAAAGAACGAAAGTCCGAGAGCTATTCTGAAGATTTATCGAAGAAAAAGTCTAAAGACGGAAGTTTAATGAAGTCGAAGAACCAAGTCTAATTAAAGAAGAAAATTATAAGACGAGTTCAATTTATATCGACAAATCCCGAGACGACGTCGAGTAAAACAAAGAATTTAAATCGAGTCGAGACAAGAAGAAAGAAGGAAGAAAGCACCAACATTTTACTCCTCCTATAAATACCCTCCTAATGTGTCATTAGGGGGTGGTTAGTTAGTTTAGATTAGGAGTAGGAGTAGATTACTTTCTCTCTCTAGATTTATTTCATGTTCTTAAGCTTTTCTTTCAAGTTTTCTCAATCTTTAATCTTTAATCTTGTACTTTTGAATCTTTAATCTTCATCTTATTTCAAGCTTTTTACAATCATTCTCATTCTACATTTCTTGATCTTTTTAATTATGTTTGATTCGAAATATCCTTTGATTTTGTTTAATCTTGATGTTTGATTGATTAAAAAGTTTATCTTTTTATCAATCTTTAAGTTTTTATACAACTTAAGCTTTGAGCTTATCATGCTTATTGGCTTATTTTGTATTTAGCTTATTTACTTTTTTAGTTTTCTTAAAAAGTTTAGTCTTTTTTAAGTTTGATTCATAAAGTTTGCTTATTTCGTATTTTAAAAGTTTTCAAATTTGTGCTTATTGAGTTGGTTAAGTTTTTGTTAAGTGTCCTTTTTAGAAGTGCTTATTGGTTTTTTTAGCTTATGCTCATCCATCCGAATATTGTGATTTTTCCATCACAATATTAGGGTTTCTACATTGTGACAGCTTATTGTGATAGTTTTTCCGATCACTTATTCCGATCGTAGGTTGCGATCGCCCCTGGCATCGTACTTTGCGATCGGGTATAAGGCTTATTGGGACGAAATGCTGCCCAAATTTTGACTTACACATTCCGATAGATTTTTTTATGATATTCCGATACTTTTTCTTTTGCTCTATTATTCCGACTGTTTTTCTTATTATTAACATATTGCGATAGAACCAATTTCAATATTCCGATAGATATTATAAATTAACATTCCGATACATTTCATTACTAACTTTCCGATAGAAATGACATGAAAGCTAGCTTGCTAGCTTAGCCATTTTGGCGCCATTTTGAGCTAGTAGGATGCTAGCTTGAGCTAGCTGCCTGCTAGCTTCTTTATTTATAATTTTGTTCCGTAATTGTTTAGTTTAATCTGAAAGCTGTTCCGATTTTATTTCTGAAAGTTACATATTTTTAGTTGAATTTTTCGTCTAATTTTAAAATTAATATTTTTTCGTAAAGTTCAAGTTTTATCTTTTTTTTAGTATCCGCTTTAGTTTTTGCCTCGTTTAGCTTTAAAGTACCATCTTAGTTTTATTCTCTCCTTTTTCATTAAATAAACTTTATTTTCGAGTCGATAGTTAATTTCGTCTTTTAATTTTATTTTTATTAATTTTTTCGTTTTAAATTCACGTTTTTATTATTTATATTGTTTTGTTTTTATTAGTTAATTGCTTTTAGCTTATTGTTATTATTTTGCGCATTTACCTTTTAATTAGTTTTAGATAACGACACCTTTTCTTTTTATTCACCAAAGACGACTGAGTCACACTTTTAACCAGTAATCAATTCGAATTGAATCGAAAAAGAACCTATCAAAATCATACATTATTTACCTGAAATTTCAACAATTGGTTCTTCCACAACATTTGAAGTCACCTTCACAATGTCTGGATTAGTAACAGGCATATAATTCAAAGTTCTAGATAGAGGTTCCAAGTCAAATAACCAATTTGGACCACTCTCAAGATCACTAGGTTCACTTTCTAAAAACCTAACATGTACTTTTTTAAGTATACGTTTTTCTTTCTTAATGTAAACTCTATATCCTCTACTCTGCACAGAATACCCCATAAAGTAGCATTCATCACCTTTAGCACTAATCTTACCTAAGGCATCACTAGTGTCCAAAACAACTACATGACATCCAAAAGGTTTAAGAAAACCAATATTAGGTTTCCTGCCTCAAAATAGCTCATAAGGTGTCTTGTTGTGAATCTTGTTGATTAATGCCCTATTCTGAACATAACAATCTATATTTACAGCCTCCACCCAAAATGCTATGGGAAAGTGATCATCAGTCAACATAGTCCTAGCTGCTTCTATGAGTGTTCTATTCTTCCTTTCAGCTATCCCATTTTGTTGTAGGGTTATAGCTACACTAAACTGTCTAGTAATCCCTTTCTTGGCACAAAAGTCATCTAACAACTTATTTCTAAACTCACCACCATTATCACTTCTAAGTATCTTAACCTTATTCCCAGTCTTCTTCTCCAAATGAGTAATAAAGTTAATCAAAATATCAGCAGTTTCACTTTTCAAAGCTAAAAAGAAAGTCCAAGTAAATCTAGAAAAATCAGTTGTGATGACAAAACAGTAGGATTTACCATTTAAGCTTTCTATATTAGTTGGACCAAACAAGTCCATATGCAGTAAGTGAAGTGGTTTAGAACTAGAATGCACAGGTTTAGACTTAAAGGAGACTTTGTGTTGTTTTCCTTTAAGGCATGGAACACAAGAGTGGTCATTGTGGAAAGCCTTTTTAGGCAAACCATCAACTAAACCATGTCTCACAAGTCCATTTATATTCTTAAAATTAATGTGCCCTAACCTTCTGTGCCAAAGATTACTCTCATCAACTGAAGCCTTAGCATATAGACTTGACAAATTATTATTCATCTTAATTCCACTAAGATTCACATTATAAATGTCCTTATGCCTAGGTGTTCTATAATCAATGAATTTATCATCAGGTATTTTGAAATCCTTGCTTAACACCAAGCATTCAGTATCTGTGAAAAGAACCTTATTTTTGTTATCACACACCTGTGATACACTAAACAGATTATAGTCAAGTTCTTTTACCAAAAACATGTTCTCAAAACGCAAATTGTTGGTGATAAGAGTTCCTTTACCAGTGATAGTTCCATATCCGCCTCCAAAGTAAACTTTGTCACCATATTTAATGGGAGTGAAGTTTGTCAAGTAGTCTTCCTTACCTGTCATGTGCCTAGAGCATCCACTATCCCAATAGCCATAATCATTAACCTGCTTTTGAATGCCCTACACACAAAGAAAAAAAATTAGTTTTCTTTGGGAACCCAAGCCTGAGCAGACTTGGATTCATTTGGTTGTTCAACAAGAACAGACTTAGTCCTTATGACAACCCCTTGTTCATCCTTTTTTGGATTAAACACCTAGTTAACCCCAATTGGTTTAGTTATGATCTTTGAAATATAATGAAATCTGTTACAGGTCATAGAAATCCTATTTGAATTAGGGTTTTGGTCTTGTTTAGGTCTCCATGTCAAGCTAGAAGAAGCTTTAGACCCCTTTCCCTTTGGTTGCAAATATTTGACATTACTTGGTCTAGCAACGTTCCTGACGACGTTTAATTTGTTCTTGTCAACGCTGAAATTACCCTTATCAGCTTTGAACCTAGGGTTTGCTACAGGAACCCATTGTCTGTTAGACCACGTATTGGTCTTCTGAAAAGGTCTTTGTCCATAAGTATTAGACCCTTTAGTAAAGAATGGGGCTGGTCTAACAACTTGTAGACTTTGCTGGACAAAAGGTTTGGTTTTGACCATGGTTCACTTTCTATCAGCGTTGAACTTTGAAGCATTGACACACTTATAAGCTAAATGTGAAAAACTTCCACAAGTATAACAGGCTTTTCCAGACATAGCTATAGGTCTAGATGAAAAGAAACCCGTCCCATTATCACTAACTTGACTTTTTGGTGACCTAGGTTTTCTATACATTTATGCATATCTAGTACTAGGTTTTCTAACAATGTTTGAGCCAAGGTCAATAGTCTTGCCAGTGGTGGGGTTTGTCACTTTTATAGGTGTGGGCTCATTTGGGCTGTCACTAAGCATGCTACCCTTAACAAACAAAGTAGGGTTGGCTTTCTTCCATTGGTCTAAATCTGTTAATTTCTGCTTGTATTCCTCTACAGGGGTAAGAACTCTTATTGGAGGAATAAATTCCTCTTCTTGGAGTTCTGGTATACCAGTCCAAGACAAGTCCTTTCTGAGGACACCATAGAAGTTCCTAGCAGGTGGTGGAACATCAGCATACTCTTTCATCCCAATCCTACTCCTATCCCTAGAATCCCTTTGTTCACTAACACATTTTTCTAAGGTTTGAGAAGCTTTATGAAATTTTTGACTTTTAAGATCTAAATTATCTTTGTTTTTGATAGCCTCATCTAACTTAGCTTGTAAAGCACCATTGGATCTTTCCAAAATATTTCTAACCTCAATACTGGCATTTAAGTCATGAGTTAAAATATTGATTTGATCTTTTAGGTCAAACTCCATTTTCTTATATTCAGCCACAGTCTTTTCAGTTTGAGTAAGAGCAAGTTGATAATTAGATACATTGCTTCATTAACAACATCTGCTGTTAATTTTAAAACTTCTTTGTTAAGCTTTTCGGTATTTAGACGACAACCCTTACTACAGAATGCATCATCATATACCTCATTGTCTGATGAAGATGAAGAATGCACCATGAGAGCATAGTGAACATGCTCCTCTTTCTCCTTTTCTACAACCAAAGCCTTGTTCTCTTCCTCATCCTTGGCCAAATAGCTCCAATCCCAGCCAACACCATCAATCTCTTGCATAGCAACCATAGCCTTGGGATCCTGAACCTTGATGATTTGGCTTGAGGGTTTTCCGGCATCAGATCTTCTTGGAGATCTGCACTCTCTCATAAAGTGTCCCATTCGATGACAATTATAACACTCAACCTTGGATTTATCAAATCTAGCAGTGTCCTTAGCATTAAAAGTCATCTTCTTCTTGAATATTCGATTCCATCTATTTGCCCTTATGCTTGCAAGAGCCATATTCCACTTTATGTCCATCTCCTCCAAATGCTCATCACTAATTTGCTCAAGGTCCTCATATGTAATCACTGAACCATTGGGAAATGAAGCAATGTATGCACACACAATATCTAGATCAATACCAGCAGGTTAACTCTTGGTGAGTCAACATTGTATGTTTTAGCGTTTGAATGTGAGGCGCTGACAAACCTTGATCCAGCATTGACACAAGGTGATCCAGTAACAGGGTGCATGTAAGACTCCCTTTGATCAAATTGACCTTCACTATGTGAGAAGAAGGCCATATTACCATTGGTAGACTTACTTCCTTGATCCAAAAGGATTTCACTTTCTACAAGCCTCAGTTTGTTATAAACATCATCAAAGGTGGAACTTTTGTGAGTATTATTAGCAATCATAGACCTTGCTTCAATCTTCCATGCATCACCAAGACTTTTACGGAAAGTGGTGATGATATCTGCATCATCATGCACTGTTCCCAGGAATGACAACTTACTTGCAATGTCAAAATGTCTGCTTCTCACTCCACTTAGCTTTTCATTGGGAAGAGCTTTAAATACAACATACTCATGCAAGAGTTGCTTCTTTTTCTCTAAGGCAGTATCATCATTTCCACCATAAGCAACTTGAAGGGCTGCCTAAAGATCTTTTGCAGAATCATAGCCTCTATAATGTGCTGATTGGCTTGTCCCAAAGAGAGTTTGAGGATGCTAAGGGTTTTCATGTCGTTCCTTCTCTTTGCAACGTCCTCGGCTGAGACAACTATTCCATCTTCAGGTTTTTCTTTTCGATCCTCTTCAATAGAGCCTGGAGTTGATCTTACAGCAATAGCAGCTGCCTCTTGGCAGCCTTATTGAATGTGTTTCCATATTTAATAATTTCCCATAGGGTGTGGTCATGGATTTGAAGATACTGTTCAAAGTTAAACTTCCACAACTTAAAGTTGTCTTGGTCTAGCATGGGAATCTTGATGTTAGGGCTTGAGGAGGAGGAGGTTAACTCTGGAGTAGACATGTTGTTTGAATTTTAGGGTTTCTTAAAAATTAGAGTTTTTGGCGATTTAGGGTTTTTGTGTTCTTTAGATCAAAGTTTCTCAACAAGCTCTGATACCACTTGTTGATTCCAAACTTAGATCGATTTAGCTTGTTTAAACGAGATTAAATCAAGTTAAACACGTAGAGAAACTTTGTTGTATATGAAACAATTCAAGTATTATGCGGAATTAATACTTAAATAAGAACACACAAACAAGTTAAACCAAACTTTCACTTTGATTGATGAATCGAACTTGCGTACAATGAAAGTGTAAAAAGTATATTAAACTAAAACCTAAAGGCCTCCTTTTATAGATTAAGGAACCTTGTACAAGAGTCTACGTATCCGCAATTCTTGGTAAAGATAAACATAAAGAATACATTGTCGAACATATCTTTACTAGAAACATACTAGAAACATAAAACGTGTATACTAAGTCTTCTACCAGTACTTGACTTCTTCTTATCAACGCTTGAATTCTTCCTGTCAATGCTTGTTCTGTCAAAGCTTGATTTCTTTTTGTCAACGTCCAAATTACTCTTGTCAGCGTCCAAGTGTCTTGGCTATATTTTATTCCCAACAAAAATAAAGTTTAAAAACAATAAAGAAAATAAACAAGTCGGAAAACAAGAAAATGGACCTAGTACGGAATCCCTTAATGCATACTCAATTCGGAATATGAGTTCAGTACTCAATCCGGAATGTGAGTCCAACACGTAATCCGGAATCTGTATGTCACATACAAGTCAGAATACAGATTTGTGATACAATCCGGAATGTGCAATCCTAGATCTAATTCGGGAAATGGAGTACTACATGCAATCCAGAATCCGTGTACTTCATAAAATCCGGAATGCGAATCCACACGTAATTCGGAATGTGGTGTTTGTACACCATTCGGAATCTATGGTTTCTACGTTGTTCGGAATGTTTAGATTGCAAGTAATCCGGGATAATAGCTTGGTTTTGAAGTGAAAGTAAATTCTAAGTCGGAATAATAACACTGAAGATAAGTCGGAATAAATGTGAGCTACAAGTCAGGAAACTAGGGTTTTACCATAACCCGGATAAGAAATATTTTTAAGCAAAATTAAAATAAGCTATCATCTAATAAGCACTTAATCAAAAACTTAACCAAATTAATTTTTAGAAAAAGCAAATAAGCCAAAATTTAAAAACTTTTAAAAACACTAAATAATCAAAATATTTAAAATCAACTTTTTATAAAAATAACTATTAAGACACCTAATTAAAAATAAGGAAATCAAACAATAAGCACTAAACACAATAAGATATAAAAATCAAACACTTGAAAATCAATAATTAATATCAATCAAACATATTAATAAAACAATAAGCATAAAGATTAAGCAAACTACATAATTAACCAAACCAAAACATAAGATTAAAAATTAAGAAAGGTAGAATGAGAATGATTATCTAAAAAGCTTGAATAAAAGATTAAGATTAAGAGATTCAATACAAGATTAATTGAAAAGCTTAAAACATTAAAGAAAAGCTAGAGAGAGAAAGTAAAATTAAGCTACTCCTAATTACCTTACAAAAATTAAACTAAAATCTACTACTTCTAAATGAAGTGATTAAGGACTATATATAGGAGGAGGAAATGTGTTGATGCTTTCTTCTTTCTTCTCGTCTTTTCGTCTTTTAAATTCTTCGTCTTTCTCGACGTTGTCTTGGGATTTGTCGATATGAAATGAACTCGTCTTCTAATTTTCTTCTTTTATTAGATTTGGTTCTTCGACTTCATTAAACTTCCGTCTTTAGACTTTTTCTTCGATAAATCTTCAGAATAGGCCTTGGACTTCCGTTCTTTTTGCACTCTTGATCTTTCGACTTCGTCTTTTGTCTTTTTCTTCGATAAAAGCCCGTGAAAGCCCGTGTTTTCTTCCCTTTTCACATTTTTGTCCTAAATCACAACAAAAACACAAACCACGCATAATTCCGACTTATACGACATTAAATATACGTTTTGGCTTGGTTATTATTATGATTAAGTGGTAAAAGGATGGGTGTTTTCACACCTATCAGATCCCCTATACTTGACCATTGCAATGCCCTCATGCAATGCATTAGTTACAAAGCAAGATTTATATTTTCCATCATAATTAACCCACCTTGGCCTTTATTAAACACAAGACATTAAGGGAACTTAAAAAGATAGAAAATTACAAAATATTTGAAAGAAGAACAAGTAAAGAGATCGAAGACTTACATTAGGGCTTTGGTTGTCATGAATGTTAATCACCCTCAAGTTTCACGTTTCCCACACCAAGCTTAGAAACGAGATCATTGTTATTATAAGTTAGCAAACTAACACAAACTCATGTGGCTCAATTATTCACTTAGACTCCTTTATTCCTAGGTGTATCTCTTATATTTTATTGTTGTCTTGAATGATCACGAGGATGCATTGTTGACTTATTTCGATTGTTTATTTAGGCCAAAAATAAAGTAGGACGATTTAATCAATAGTTAGCTAAAGGACAAAATCTTTTAAAACTGCTTCTCGGGACCTCATAAAGTTCATATCTTGGCATAACTCGCTTCACGATTTGAGACCTTTCTCGGATCGATATTTGGCATTGACTTCATACTTCAAATCTTGAGAGACGTTTATGAAATAATGGTCTTCTCTTCATAATAGGAATTTCTTCACTTGAAGTTTTGAGAAACTCTTCATACTTGGACCACGACTTCTTCATTTTTATCCAATCTTTATTTTAGATTTTGATATACAACGATCCGCCTCCTTATAGGACTTGGATCTATTTATCCTCATACCTTGCTAGGGTCTTTTCGGATAAACTTCTCCATGATCTTTAGGGGAGTATTTGCTTTTCGTCGTGTGTCTCGATCCTTCATATTGATTTTTGATAAATGATTCTTCACATCACTTTGGATCTTTAGCAACAAAATGTAGCCCTCATGCCTTGTTAGGGCCTTTTCGGACTCGCCAATCTTCGCATCCCGCTTCAGATAAAATGATTATCTATTTTAAACTAAAAGTAAAATGTAAATGTCGTTGAGTAAAGATAAAAATGAAAGCTTTAAAATTTAAACTAAAAATTAAGACATAGAGATAAATGACGAAAGATTAAAACTTGATAAAAAGTAAATTAGAAAACTTAAAACTTTATGAAAAATATGAACTTTAAAGTTAAACTAAGACAAAGCAATTAAAAATAACACTAAATAAAATGGTGGGAAAAATAAAGTTTAAAAACAATAAAGAAAACAAACAAGTCGGAAAACAAGAAAATGGACCTAGTCCGAAATCCCTTAATGCATACTCAATTCCGAATATGAGTTCAGTACTCAATCCGGAATGTGAGTCCACAATCCGGAATCCGTATGTCACATACAAGTCGGAATACAGATTTGTGATACAATCCGGAATGTGCAATCCTAGATCTAATTCGGGAAATGGAGTAGTACATGCAATCCGGAATCCGTGTACTTCTTACAATCCGGAATGCAAATCCACACGTAATTCGGAATGTGGTGTTTGTACAAAATTCAGAATCTATGGTTTCTACCTTGTTCGGAATGTTTAGATTGCAAGTAATCCGGGATAAGGGCTTGGTTTTGGAGGAAAAGTAAATTCTAAGTCGGAATAATAACACCGAAGATAATCCGGAATAAAGTGTGAGCTACAAGTCGAGAAACTAGGGTTTTACCATAACCCGGATAAGAAAGATTTTTAAGAAAAATTAAAATAAGCTATCATCTAATAAGCACTTAATCAAAAACTTAATCAAATTAATTTTTAGAAAAATCAAATAAGCAAAAATTTAAAAACTTTTAAAAACACTAAATAATCAAAATATTTAAAATCAACTTTTTATAAAAATAACACTTAAGTCACTCAATTAAAAATAAGGAAATCAAACAATAAGCACTAAACACAATAAGCTATAAAAATCAAACACTTAAAAATCAATAAGTAATCAATCAAACATATTAATAAAACAATAAGCATAAAAGATTAAGCAGACTACATAATTAACCAAACCAAAACATAAGATTAAAAATTAAGAAAGGTAGAATGAGAATGATTATCTAAAAAGTTTGAATTAAAGATTAAGATTAAGAGATTCAATACAAGATTAATTGAAAAGCTTAAAACATTAAAGAAAAGCTAGAGAGAGAAAGTAATATTAAGCTACTCCTAATTACCTTACAAAAATTAAACTAAAATCTACTACTCCTAAATGAAGTGTTTAAGGACTATATATAGGAGGAGGAAATGTGTTGATGCTTTCTTCTTTCTTCTCGTCTTTTCGTCTTTTATATTCTTCGTCTTTCTCGACGTTGTCTCGGGATTTGTCGGTATGAAATGAGCTCGTCTTCTAATTTTCTTCTTTTATTAGATTTGGTTCTTCGACTTCATTAAACTTCCGTCTTTAGACTTTTTCTTCGATAAATCTTCAAAATAGGACTTGGACTTCCGTTCTTTTTTCACTCTTGATCTTTCGACTTCGTCTTTTGTCTTTTTCTTTGATAAAAGCCCGTGAAAGCCCGTGTTTTATTCCCTTTTCACATTTTTGTCCTAAATCACAACAAAAATACAAACCACGCATAATTCCGACTTTTATGACATTAAATATACGTTTTGGCTTGGTTATTATTATGATTAAGTGGTAAAAGGATGGGTGTTTTTACACCTATCAAATCCCGTACACTTGACCATTGCAAATGCCCTCATGCAATGCATTAGTTACAAAGCAAGATTTACATTTTCCATCATAATTAACCCACCTCGGCCTTTATTAAACACAAGACATTAAGGAAACTTAAAAAGATAGAAAATTACAAAATATCTAAAAGAAGAACAAGTAAAGAGATCGAAGACTTACATTAGGGCTTTGGTTTTCATGAATGTTAATCATCCTCAAGTTTCACGTTCCCCACACTAAGCTTAGAAACGAGATCATTGTTATTATAAGTTAGCAAACTAACACAAACTCATGTGGCTCAATTATTCACTTAGACTTCCTTATTCCTAGGTGTATCTCTTATATTTTATTATTGTCTTGAATGATCACGAGGATGTATTGTTGACTTATTTCGATAATTTATTTAGGCCGAAAATAAAGTAGGACGATTTAATCAATAGTTAGCTAAAGGACAAAATCTTTTAAATTTGCTTCTCGGGACCTCATAAAGTTCATATCTTGGCATAACTCGCTTCACGATTTGAGACCTTTCTCGGATCGATATTTGGCATTGACTTCATACTTATAATCTTGAGAGAAGTTTATGAAATAATGGTCTTCTCTTCATAATAGGAATTTCTTCACTTGAAGTTTTGAGAAATTCTTCATACTTGGACCACGACTTCTTCATTTTTCTCCAATCTTTATTTTAGATTTTGATATACAACGATCCGCCTCCTTTTAGTACTTGGATCTATTTATCCTCATACCCCCTAAGGTCTTTTCGGATAGACTTCTCCATGATCTTTAGGGGATTATTTGCTTTTCGTCGTGTGTCTCGATACTTTATATTGATTTTTGATAAATGATTCTTCACATCACTTTGGATCTTTAGGAACAAAATGTAGCCCTCATGCCTTGTTAGGGACTTTTTGGACTCGCCAATCTTTGCATCCCGCTTCAATAAGTTATGCCTTGGCTATGAACTCTAATTAATACTGAGCAACTTTTAAACGATCTCGTGCTAGAAGCTAAGTAACTTTTCAAATCGTACGACCTTACTTATTGCAATTATATTTAATAACAAGTGATGTGAGAAAAAGTTCATAATTAACTCACATAAATTCATGAAAGAATACCAAACTTATAATTCACTCTATCATCTCTCGTTCTCCATAGTTTAAAATCTCAAGGAATGAGACTCGTGGATGCTTAGCCTATTAAATCAAAGTTTTGGGTTTTCAAGTCATCTATAGGATCTTGCATCTTCTTAGACTTTTTCAAGTTTAAAATTTGCATTTTAAAGTTCCCTTGATAAACGACTTTCTAGGATCAATTATAGGAACTTGCGAAAAGTTCTTGTACTTAACCCGTAATAGTTAAGACTTTCTCGTTTTAAAGTTCCCTATATAAAAGCCTAGCAGAACTTGATTTAAACATGTTAAGGATACTAGCTAGAGTAAACTTGGATAAGTAAACTCGGGTTGAGTTAAAAGATCCATGACGGGCCTAATATATCAAAGACATCTAAACTCATTAAAACCATTTTATTGAAATTTATTCTAGCAACGAAAGAAAATAACGATAATAAAGGAAAATACTAATAGGCCAAAATAGATCAAAAATTTTGAAAAATATCAAAAAATCAATTTTCCGGTTAAAATGAGGACAAATTAATGGAAAATCCCACTTAACTTCGATAGAAGTACCCTTATACTTAATATAAACATTGTCCTCAATGTTTAAGCATGTGGAAGTAAACTCCCCTACACTTAGGATATTGTGCACGTTTTTTTAATGCTAAGGAAGAGACAACTAAAGTGATTCCTATTTTAATATTGAAAAATATAAAATAGTGAATCAAAAGAGTTTAGGATAGAACCGGGAAGACGGGTACACAATATCACAGATTGTCAAAAGTCATCAAGAATGGATCTTTGATAGCTCGAATTCCTGCACATGATAAGAAAGAAAACAAGAAACACATACTAGGGTCTCCCTACACTTATTATAAAAAACGGATAAAAAGGATAGATACTCGGGTTGCCTCCCGAGAAGCGCTTGTTTTTGTTAACCGAGTCGTGAGCCTGACTCGACCTTGATTATAATGGTAAGAGCCTTGAAGAACATCCACCGGGATCAAATACATGGTTTTCGTCCCATGAAACTTAAGGTGAACAAGACAATCCAAAGAAGAGTAGGCGAGGTTCCCTTAAGCAATTGTTGAGCATGGTGGTAGAAGGTATGATGTAGTGAAAGCATAGCTCCATAAGTTCCAAAAATCTTTCCTTTTATTTCATCAGATGGATACTGAGATGGCTTAAAAATTTCGATACCCGGATCAAACACCTTTTCCTTTAGGGGAAAATAAGACTAAGGCTCAGTAGACCTTGAAGATTCGCCATAAACCGCACAATCTCATCCGAAGAAGGTGGAAAGAGAGGTGTTAAGACATAGGTACTACAGATGTTGGCGTCGTCCGGTTTCTTCTCCTTTGAAACGGGTTTCTTCATATCTGAAGGAGGATAAAGACCATAATCAAAGTCCAAAGGAGGAGAATCATTCTCATTGGGGAAGTATGTATTGAGAAAAGTAGCAAAATCTTCCTCAAATGAGTAATCATCCAAAGTAGGATCAAGCATTGTTGGCGGAGGATCTTCATCAAAAATAGGAGCAAGGTCATCATTTGAAGAATCACTCGAAAGAGTATCAACATCATCAAAGTCATCATAAGTTAGCATGTCTTTATACTCAGAAGCAAAATCGTCATAATCATCCACATCGGAACTAGAATCATCATCATAATCATCTTAGATCGATGGAGAATCATAAATTGGTGGGGGATCCAAATTGGAGAGAGAATCATTAGAATCATCCACATGGTCTTGAAAAAGTGGATTATCATAGCAAGTCTCGAAAAGAGGATTGTCACATACAACAAAATCATCAAGCTTTATACTTTCCAAAGTAGTAGTAATCTCTTCTTGAAGTACATTAATCATTTTCGCTGATTCTATTCCATTTGATTTACTTGTAATCTTCCCCATCTTAAAAACTTGTTGATCATTCCCGACCCTTAGAATGAGTTCACCTTCAGCAACATCGACTAAAGTTTTTCCGGTTCTCAAAAATGGCCGTCCAAGTATTAACGGAATACGAGGGTCCATTTCATAATCAACAACAACAAAATCGACCGGAAAAGTGAAGGTACCAAATTTAACGAAAATATCTTCGGCAATACCAACGGGGTAAGTGAGAGTTCGATTTGCTAGATCAAGAGTCATCTTTGTTGGTGTAAGGTCGGGTAATGATAACTTTTTCCAAACACTGAAAGGCATCAAATTAATACTTGCCCCGAGATCGGCTAAGGCAGTAAATTCTTCAACTTTTAAAAAATGCAAGGTAGCACAAAACGACCGGGATCTCCAAGTTTTTCCAGAAGTTCTTTAAGAAGGACTGTAGAACAATTTTCATTTAAGCGTGTGTTAAAAAACACAGCCATCTTCTCCTTCTTACCAAGAAATTCCTTGAATGCTTTTGTGACAACCCTAGGTTTTGGATTTGTCACTTGGTCTTACTTTTAGGTTATTTTATGTGTGCTTACTTGAATTGTGTGTTTACGTGTTTATTTTGTGTGAACGAGGTTGGTGTGGTTATCATTTATGAGTATAGAAGTACTCATAAGTAAATCGAGGAACGGTTATTTCATGTTCATGAGCTCACAATTAGTGACTATGAAATGAAATGGTGATATTTTGGTGTTTACGTATACGTATAAGTATTATAGTAATAGTATTTTTTTTAGGATTTACGGTTTAGCTTTTAGAGGGCTCGGATGAGGTAATTAGTCATATGAATATTTTTCGGGATGGTTTTAAGTCATTTAGGACTTAGTTATAAAGTTTATTTCAAAATTTGAGATTTTTTTTAAAAGTGTATATTTTACGACTTTTACGGTAAAACGCGTAAATTTGACTAGTTTTACGGTTTTGAAGTTTTGGGAGTTTTAGGAGCTGAAATAAATTAAGGTAATATTAATAAGATATTAATTAACAATAAAAAGAAAGAAAAATAAAGAAAAAAACGAATTTAAGGGGGTTAGGTCGGTTTGGAAAAGAAAAAAAAGGAAAAGAGGAGAAAAAGGAAAGTGGGCTTATTCTTGGACTAGGATTTTATGTACACCCTATATATTGTTTTAATAACAATCAAATTCATTATTATTTCCCTGGAGATATTAAAAAATTCGTGGGTTACATAGAAGGTTTTTAGGGTTCTTCATAATTTTTAGGGTTTTCATAAATCAAAGGTAAAGTCTTTAATCCCTTTTTAATTTAATTGTTTGTATGTTTTTATAATCATCTTATGATGGATTTAGGTTAGGGTTTAATTTAAAAATAGTAAATTAATGTTATAATAATGAGTTCATAATGATTACATAAATTAGGGCTTGTAATTAGAGGGATTATGGTTAATTAATGAGGTTGATTTTATTAAACCCATTTTTAAAAACTGGGCAGAATTTTAAGTCAATTGTTTTGATTATATCGGGAGTTCTAGGAACATTCAAGATGCGATCCAAGTATCCCTGAAAAGGTAATTGAAGTGGCTTTCTAATGCAAGAAACTAGAACTAAATTGGAGGTGGGAAGTGGGTCAAAAACAGGTTACAACAGTCGGAGGTCAAAACAGTTTTGAATTCAGCCTGTTTTCTTTTTAAGTTTTGGGTTGTTTGGGGTACTTAGGGTTGCATTGGGATCTTCTCACGAACATGAGAGATGGTTTATATATTGTAGTAAGTATCTGCACTTGGGCTAAGGTTGTGGTTTATGGTAAGGCCCTCTAATAGTAACAAACTTTTAGTATGTTTAAAATCAGGAAAACTGGAATGACAACGGTATATATATATATATATCGGGGCCTTAACACTAGCTTTAAGGTTAGGTCAAGTGGGAGGTGTTAGCCAACATATGTGAGGGTATTAATATTCTATTTACAGAAACCATGGGTATGTTTAAGTGGACGTTTGACTTAGAGTTTTGAGACCTAAAAACTGGGACTGTTTTGTGTAAAATATGAGCGGGATAGTTATTAAAGTTAACCAAGGTAGGGACTTGTTAAGGAAGGGTAATGGGGTGATTAGAGATTAACAATGAGGTAATTATATGGGAATAGGCTAGATGTCCATCATAGGTTGATGAGCCATCTTAGTGATTGGTTCATGTATTTATTGCGTGTTTTTGGTTTGTTAGCTTGTTGCTAGTGCGAGGACTTGTGAAGAAGCAATCAGGTGAGTTTCATAGTCCCATGTTTACTTCTAATTTTGACTTCCAGATGGGATGGAAGAGACACTATGTTGAGTTATTTATAAATTGTTGTTGTGAATGTTTTTATGGTTTGTGATGGACTTGTGTGTACATTATGTGATTAACTGCTATGTGATTCTTGATTGTGTATGATTTGGATCGGGGGACACGTGCCGTCTCAGTTATTGTGGTTTGACAAGGTAGTGGCCTTGTGGTTTGCCAAGGTAGTAGCCTTGGGATAGGTACATAGTATGATCATCTATGGTACCATGATGTTGTTTGGCAAGGTAGGAGCCTTGGATTGGTTTGGTATGATTAATCTTGATTGATAGTTGTTAATGCATATTTGTAACACATTGTCCATATGTTCTTTTGTTGATGGTTGTTATTCACAGCTTGTAACTGATTTAGCGTTAGAGTCTAAACCTATGACTCTCACCAACTTTATGTTGACGTGTTTTAGTGTCTCTTTCAA
Organism: Glebionis coronaria; assembly: GCA_025667525.1. Classification (NCBI taxonomy): domain Eukaryota; kingdom Viridiplantae; phylum Streptophyta; class Magnoliopsida; order Asterales; family Asteraceae; genus Glebionis; species Glebionis coronaria. The sequence goes on from CM046878.1 coordinate 154,099,844, forward strand.
GTATTGCTTTGGGTAGATGTGAGAGCTTAAGTGGCTAGGATTTAGAGAACGTAGGAATGCATATAAAAGGATATCCTCGTTTCCTTCTTAGTTTTTATTTGTTCTTTTATTAAGTGATATTGTGGCACACATATGTTTGTTTTGGTTATGTTACTTGTTTGTCTCGGGTAAGAGGTAGGATTGTTACCTACTTACCTAGACCCCTTGCATTTGTTGAGATATTGTCATGACCTTCGTGTCACCATTTATATGACATTTCTTATTTCATATAGTTATCTCTATAGACACGCCATGTTGTGATGATATTCATACGTCACGTCCCATATTCCGCCATGGTGGAGTGTGACAGAATGGTATCAGAGACAATGGTTATAGAGAATTAGGTTGCCTAGTCGCGTAGCCTAGTCTATAGCTTAAGGGTCCGTGCATATAGGCGTCATAGGAGTATGTGTGCATTTTATATTAATTGATGTGTTTGGATGTTATTTAATTGCGATGTTTTGACTAGTATGAGATGAACCATAGTTAGTTCATACTTAGTTACATGTTATTTTCTTTTCGAGTTTTGAATAATGCGGGTTGAACTATAGTCATATACACTAGTCATTGTTGGATTTCGTTTAATTATGCTTTCATGTTCTTTATACATTTTGAATTTTGTCTACGTTGGTTCAGCTAGACTACGAGTTTATGAGTTTCCTGCATTGGCTACGTTATTTTAATACATGGATTTTGGATCTTATTTTATGTTGTGGTTATGTGCTTATATGATTTGTAGGATCTATGTGCTTATTTGAGTTGGTAGACCGATGTGTTATGTGTAGTATTAATTCTTATAAGTGTCATCATAGGAGGGAGTGCATTGGTGAAAGGGGACTTGTATAAGTATGGTGGCCAACATAGTTACACAAGTACCACAACATCAATGGATTCCTGAGTATGGTTGCATGAAAGAGGGTTAATACATGTTTGTATAGTATATATTGGATGAATTTGAGTGTATGTATGCATATGCCTATATATGTATAATTCGCTTCAACTTATCGGTTGTATTCTTGGGATGTTTTGCTAGCTCGTTCCTCTTCGAGATGTTTAACTTCCGTAGTAGTACATTTATTGAGTTCTCATTTCTTGTGTTCTTTTGTACGGTACTTTTGGCGTGAAGGTTTTGAGATGGTGGAGATTTCTTTTGGGGTAACGATATCTTTTGTTTCGAGTTATACATGGTAAAAAAATAGAACTTGCAAATTGAAAAAAAATAGTTGTTGGTAGTCGATGAAATAAGGAAGTGTCGGAAACATGTTTCAAATCAGGTGGAATATAAATTCTTTAACATATAAGTATGACTCGGTTATTTTAAAATATTTTGGTTTTGAGCACCTAAAGCTATTGTTCTTAAGTTAAAGTTTTGTCCTTATTTAGTGAAATATGTTAAAATCATGTAATTAATGAGGGGTTTTAGGGTTTAAAAATCGTTTTTTGGTATAAATCGGAGTAGGCAGAAACTGTCGCTAAACTGTCAAAATATGTCGCTAACTGTCAGAAACTGTCGCTAATGCCTAGGCAGATTTTGAGTAAAATCGTTTTGGTTATAAATTATTCATTTTTAAAGCTTTTTTGGTGATTCAAAAGCCTAAAATTATGTACTCGGAACATACTTTTCAAATGTTCAGAAAGTTTAGTAATTGGAGTTTAGTAGCTTGGTCGAATTAATTGTACAAGTGTCGGGTTCAAGATTAATTTTCGAACAACATGGTTTAAACTCGTGTTTTGGGTATTTTGGGATAGTGGACACTTAGAGTGCTAACACAAGACTGATTCGGGATAGGATTTGAGATGTATCCATCATAGGGATTGTTACATTGATGAAGGATGTAGGTTCTAGAGTCAATGTTGGCGTGTGATATTGTGTTGTGTGCTTTAGACAATTAGTCTTTCGTGAAGAGACTTTAGATTGATTTTCGTCAGATGATTACATAGATTACTAATGTGATACCATGGTTTTAGAACAACTAATATACAATTTCAGTACAAAATCCATTCTAGGGTAAAATTTGGTTTTCCACAAGGTTTTAATAGTATGTCGCCGGCCGTAACACATTTCAGTTGTCGTTGGGTGCTTGTTGGCATTGGTCCGTTTCCATGGTTCGTTGGGAGTCGATACATGTTTTATGTTGAGTATCTTTTGGAGTCTCATGGTTTTGGTTCATTCTTTTAAATTCGTTCACGTAAACGTCCGTTAGTTGTCCATGGGTTTGATCCGTTATCTGAAGTTGGGGTGTCCTAAAATTTGTCGTGAGCTTATATTCATTGAGAGTGTTGTTGTAGTCATGATCCGGTTACGTTCTTATGAGAGAGATAGTGTGTTGGCTGTGAAATGAATTTATTGAGCTTATGGAGTAAATCTCGGGATGAGATTTCTATTAGGAGGGAGTGATGTGACAACCCTAGGTTTTGGATTTGTCACTTGGTCTTACTTTTAGGTTATTTTATGTGTGCTTACTTGAATTGTGTGTTTACGTGTTTATTTTGTGTGAACGAGGTTGGTGTGGTTATCATTTATGAGTATAGAAGTACTCATAAGTAAATCGAGGAACAGTTATTTCATGTTCATGAGCTCACAATTAGTGACTATGAAATGAAATGGTGATATTTTGGTGTTTACGTATACGTATAAGTATATAGTAATAGTATTTTTTTTAGGATTTACGGTTTAGCTTTTAGAGGGCTCGGATGAGGTAATTAGTCATATGAATATTTTTCGGGATGGTTTTAAGTCATTTAGGACTTAGTTATAAAGTTTATTTCAAAATTTGAGATTTTTTTTAAAAGTGTATATTTTACGACTTTTACGGTAAAACGCGTAAATTTGACTAGTTTTACGGTTTTGAGGTTTTGGGAGTTTTAGGAGGTGAAATAAATTAAGGTAAATTAAGGTAATATTAATAAGATATTAATTAACAATAAAAAGAAAGAAAAATAAATAAAAAAACGAATTTAAGGGGGTTAGGTCGGTTTGGAAAAGAAAAAAAAAGGAAAAGAGGAGAAAAAGGAAAGTGGGCTTATTCTTGGACTAGGATTTTATGTACACCCTATATATTGTTTTAATAACAATCAAATTCATTATTATTTCCCTGGAGATATTAAAAAATTCGTGGGTTACATAGAAGGTTGTTAATGCAATAATGACTAAAAACGTTACTTGCATTTTTCGGTCTCGCTTAGTTTTGATTACGACAATATGTAAAAACAAGCATTTACGAAAACAACGAAAAACGAATTCTTGAGTTCAAGTATTTTTCATTTTACCCATTTTCACTTAAGGTATGGATAAACAAGTACTAACCTTAATCAAGTGATCAAGTGATTTAATCTTTTCTTAAAACTCACTTTTTATTAAATGTGACAAGTTTTTATTAAACTTTATTTTTAAGAAAATGTTTTATTAAATTAATTATATGAAATTTGAAAATGGCATATTCTTATTCTGTTAAGAATATCCTTTCAGGATATTTTTATACCCAGATAAGACCTCCACCACTAAAGGACAAAAAGGAGCGGAGTCTAGTCCGGAGGTACCTTAGCGCCTAGGCGGTACCTTATCGATAAGGTACCGCGAGCTGTGATAAGGTACCGCGGGCAGATATAGTCGTTGGCTCCTTTATCCTTTAAATAGTGGATCATTCTCAGCTTTTCACCTTACCTCTTTTGCACATTTATTTCCAGATTCAAACCCCTTCTTTAATCACTCAAATCTTTGATCATTTGTTTGATTATTACTTGTTTAAGAAGTGAATCTTGTTCTTCCATCCCTTCCTCTCCAAGTGCAAAGAGAATAACACTATCCTAGTGAAGTGTTGAGTCCACCACCAAAGATCCATTGAAGATCAATTTTTATATACTTGTAGTTGTGTCATAGTTGTGAAGATCCAAGTAGTTGTGTCTATTTGGAAGTTTTGTATGTACTAAGTATAGTTGTGTAGATTGGTCCTAGCTACGATTAGGGCTCGACTTTTAGCTTAGAGTCGGAAATTGGTTAAGCAACGTGTACAGTTTTCTCCACCATAAGGAGCTTGTTGTGTAGTGAACTCTCGAGTAAGGAGTACTCGAGGAGTGGAGTAGGAACGAGGAGTGAGCTTCGTTGCCGAACCACTATAAATCCTTGGTGTTCGGTTTGATCTTTCTTTACCCTTAACTCTTTACATTCCTTATTCTTTTTGCATATACATATGTTAATATTAGATTAGCTACACTATCATTCTTTATTCTTTGTGGATATATTTTTGTTAGTATTAGTTTAGCCACACTATCATTGTTCATATTTGTGCATAAGAAGATTTCACATATTTCCTTAAGCCTAAGCTTTTTGAAAAAGGATTTTTGGAAACCATATTTTAACAAGTAAATTATAAGAAACTATTCAACCCCCCTTCTAGTTTCTACAATTGGTATCAGAGCGGGTTGCTCAAGAATTTTTAAAGTATATTGTATTTTAAAACTTGAATCGGTCTATGGATTCCAACAAGTACCTAGAAGGGCAATCTATGCAAAGACCACCACTTTTTGAAACCGATAGTTTTATTTATTGGAAAAATAGATTTGAAACTTATGTGAAATCAAAAGATTTAGATCTTTGGCATGTTATTACCAATGGTGATTTTTTACCCTTTCAATTTAATGAAGTTTCTAAAACAAAAGAATTAGTCACTTTTGACAAAGCTAATGATGATACTAAAAAGAAACTTTCAAAAAATAATGAGGCTAAAATGGTGATTTATAATGCTTTGCCTAAGAAAGAGTATGAAAGAATTTTTTATGTGTGAAACCGCTAAAGATATTTGGAACACTCTTTTAGTAACCCACCAAGGTAATAGCCAAGTCAAAGAAAGTAAAATCGATCTTCTTGTCCAACAATATGAACAATTTGTCATCTTAGAAGATGAAACTATTGATAGTGCATTTGCTAGGTTTAACACCATTATTACTAGTCTAAAAGCACTTGATGAAGGTTTTTCTAGCAAGAACAATGTTAGGAAGTTTCTAAGGGCCTTACATCCAAAGTGGAGAGCAAAAGTCACGGCTATTGAAGAGTCGAAAGATCTCTCAACTTTATCACTCGATGAACTCATAGGAAACTTGAAGGTTCATGAGATGATAATTTTGAAGGACTCGGAATTAGTAAAAACCAAGAGTGAAAGGAAATCTCTTACACTTAAAGCCAAGAAGGCACAAAGTGACCATGATAGTTCCTCGGAAAGTGATGACGAGGAGTATGCATTGGCGGTGAGAGATTTCAAGAAGTTCTTCAAGAGACGAGGTCAACACGTTAGGCAACCAAACTATGACAAGAAACCATTGTCAAAGAATCGGTTTGTCAAGAACGAAAAAGGTGATAGGAGTTGCTTTAGATGTGGTGATCCAAATCACTTCATTGGTGATTGTCCAAAGCCCGCTCGTGATAAGAACCACATGGCATTCGTTAGTGGCGCTTGGAGCGATAGTGGTGAAGATGATGATGACAACCCCAAAGAGGAGAAATGTCTTATGGCTCACACTTCTAAAGAGGTACATTCCGAAACCGAATATTATAGCAATGATAGTTCCACTTTAGATGATGTTGAATTTGAAGGCAAATATGATAGCTTACACAAACTTAGTCTTAAATTCATAGAAAAGAATAAAACCTTAAAATCAACCAAAACTAAGCTTGAAAATGAGATCAATGAACTTAGGGAGAAATTGGCTAAACTTGAGAAAAACAAAGAGGTTGATTTAGGTTGCTTAAGTTGTGAGAAACTTAGATTAGAGAATGATGATCTCAAGAGCACCTCCATTAAATTGGAAAAGTTCATGAAAGGTACTAGTGCTCTTAATGATATGTTAAACAAACAAGTTCATTCTAAGGAAAAACTTGGTCTAGGTTTTAACTCAAATGAAGCCTCAACTAGTGAACCAAAACAAGTCAGGTTTTCACAGAAAACACCTTCTGGACGCGGTTCCACATTGTACGGCGCGGTTCCTTATCACTATGGAACCGCGGCCATAGATAAGGTACCGCGGCCAGAAGTAGAACGACAACGCCTACAAGAGATAATCAAAACAACTCACGACCTAGAAGTAAAACTCCAACACCTAGAAAGAATAATAATAGCTCTAAACCTAGATCAAACACACCTAGGAGAAGTAATGAACAACAAAATGGTTACATAAATTACTACCCTCCTCCATTTTGTTCTCCATGGGGAATCCCCACCTCATTCATACATCCCAACCAAATGCAAGGGATGTTTGGAACTAACAATTTTGGACCCATGAGATATTGGGGACCAAATGTTTGATCTTGTGTATTGTTACCTAGATATGCTTGGGAATTGATTTGGAGCCCGATGAGTGGATTAAGGATAGTAGATGTTCTAAACACATGACGGGTAATCGAAGTTTGTTCTCGCTTTACAAAGCATATGATGGAGGTAACGTCACATTCGCTAGTAGTCTACGTGGTAATATCATTGGCAAAGGTACGGTTTCTCTTGACTCCGTGACCATTGAAAATGTTGAGCACGTAGATAACTTAGGTTTTAACCTTTTAAGTATAGGTCAAATTTGTGATAATAAGTGTAAGGTCATCTTTTCAGAACATGACAGTGAAATCGTAAAAGATGGAAAAGTCATTGGAAAAGGTGTTAGAAAGCATGGGCTTTATGTCATGAAGGTTAATAAGAAGTCAAAAGACAACATATGTCTTGCGACTATAGATGATAGTTCTACTCTTTGGCATAGGAGATTAGGTCACGCTAATATGCGTTTAATTCAATCTTTAGTCTCTAAGGAGTTGGTAAGACACCTCCCCAAGATTAAGTTTGATAGTCACTTCTGTGATGCTTGCAAAGTTGGAAAGCAAGTTCACTCAAGTCACAAAGCCAAGAATTTGGTTTCGACCTCTCGGTGCTTAGAGCTGCTACATATGGATCTCTTTGGACCTTCCGCCATACGGAGTTATGGAGGTAACCTTTATACCCTAGTTATAGTTGACGACTATTCTAGATTCACTTGGACTAGATTTTTGGCATCTAAGAATGAAGCTTCCGATCACTTCGAAATCTTTAGTCGGAGAATTCAAAATCAACTAGGATGTTCAATTGTTTCTATTAGGACGGATCATGGTAGGGAATGATAATGAAGTGCAATTTGGTGCCTTTTGTGAAGCTCATGGTATTACCCATAACTTCTCGGCTCCTTGCACTCCACAATCAAATGGGGTAGTTGAAAGGAAGAATAGGACTCTCCAAGAGATGAGTAGGACGATGTTAAACGAGCAATCTTTGCCTCAAAAGTTTTGGTGCAATGCCGTAGATACATCGACTTATATTCTCAACCGAATTCTTATTCGACCTTTCCTAGGAAAGACCCCCTATGAGATTATTAAAGGTAAGAAACCCTCATTAGAATACTTTAGGGTGTTTGGAAGCAAGTGCTTTATCCTCAACACCAAAGACTACCTTACCAAGTTTGACCCAGAGTCTTACGAAGGTATCCTTTTAGGTTATTCCCAAACTAGTAAGGCCTACATAGTCCTAAATAGAACCTCAGGGGTTATTGAAGAATCACTCAACATAACCTTTGATGAAACCCCTCCTTCACCCAAGACACCGCCATTGGTTGATGATGACTTGGATGAATTAGAAGTAGTTAATGCCAAAGAGGTTAGAAAAATAGGAGTTGAAGACCTTAGTGTTGAAAAGGAAGTAAACATTAAGGAGTCTAGGGATCATATTCTCAATAATGTCATTGGTGAATTAAATCAAAGGACCCTAAGATCTCAAGTCCAAAACCAAAGCAACTTCTTTTGTTTTGTCTCCTTGATTGAACCTAAGAATGTTAAAGAAGCTTTGACGGATGAGAGTTGGGTCATTGCGATGCAAGAAGAATTGAATCAATTCGTTGCCAATGATGTTTGGGAACTTGTTCCTCCACCTAGAAGTTCTACCATTATAGGAACCAAATGGGTATTTAGGAATAAGCTAGATGAGAATGGTGTTGTGTCTCGTAACAAGGCTAGACTTGTAGCTCAAGGCTATAATCAACAAGAAGGGATTGATTATGACGAGACATATGTACCGGTACCTAGATTAGAATCAATTAGAATCCTTTTAGCCTACGCTTGTGCCTTAGATATTAAGCTTCAACAAAATGGATGTAAAGAGTGCATTTCTTAACGGTTTGATCAATGAGGAGGTATATGTGGCTCAACCTCCCGGCTTCATTGATTTTGAGAAACCGGACCATGTTTACAAGCTTAAGAAAGCACTTTATGGACTCAAACAAGCACCCAAAGCTTGGTATGATAGACTTAAAGCGTTTCTTGTTAAACATGAGTATACCATGGGTATGGTAGACAATACACTCTTTACAAAGAAGAAAGGTCCTCACCTCATAATCGTACAAATATATGTTGATGACATTATATTTGGCTCAACTTGTCAAGAATTGTGTGATGACTTTGCCAAAATCATGCATGATGAGTTTGAAATGAGTATGATGGGAGAACTTAACTTCTTTTTAGGACTCCAAATTAAACAATGGACGATGGTATTTTCTTTAGTCAATCTAAGTACGCTAAAGAAATGCTAAAGAAATTTGGATTAGAAGAATCTAGACCAATGAAGACCCCTATGGCCTCGGATACTAAACTCACCGTAGATGATGATAGTGAGTCGGTAGACAACACCAAATATAGAGGTATGATTGGTAGTTTGTTGTACCTAACGGCAAGTCGACCGGATATCATGTTTAGTGTTTGCCTTTGTGCTCGCTTCCAAGAGGCTCCCAAAACCTCTCACCTTGAAGCGGTTAAGCGTATCTTCCGATACATTAAAGGCACTATACATTTAGGATTATGGTATCCTAAAGGGACCGGCGTAGAAACCATTGTCTACGCGGACTCGGATCATGCGGGAGACTATGTGGACCGGAAAAGCACTAGTGGAGTTTGTACCTTCATGGGTTGTTGTTTAACTTCTTGGTTCTCCAAGAAACAAACCGCTCTTGCGATATCCACCACGGAAGCCGAGTATGTGAGTGCCGGTAAAGCATGCCAACAAGCTCTATGGATGAAGCAAGCGCTTGTTGATTACGGGATTTCTCTTGATGATGTTCCCATCATGTGCGATAATAAAGGCGCTATAGACCTAAGCAAGAATCCCGTGCAACATTCGCGAACCAAACACATAGAAATTAGAAACCATTTCCTTAGAGATAATGTTCAAAAGGGGAACATTACTATCGAAAAGGTGCCCTCCGAGGACAACTTAGCCGATATCTTCACTAAGCCACTTAAGAGGGAACCTTTTTATTACTTGCGTCTAGGTCTAGGATTATTGGAACATCTTCCTTAAATTCTTTTCTTCTTGTGTGTTTTCTCTTACCACCTTGAGTCCTTGAGTCTTTTAAGATTCTTTTGAAAAATCTTCTCATCACCTTTTCAAAACTCTCAAAGTCTCTTTCGAAAACGGTTGAGAAACTCGTTTGACATTGTTAATTCAATCTAAAAACGATTTTTCATAGATTCTTGCTATTAATATAGAGCTTACATAATTCATATGTATGATTCTCTCAAACATAGCAAGAACAAGATTGAATCATGGAGGATCATTGTGTCATAAGGTCTTGTCTTACACACCTCCTACATTGATTTTTTTTTTCAATGTATTTTGGTCAAATCTCTATTTGGTAAGTTTGCATATACTTTCCTTGTCTATCTTAGCTTTTAAGCACATCCCTATGATAAGTTAGACTAGAAAAATAAGATTTGCTGAAAAATTTTTCTCCAAACACCAAACCCTGCTTCTGCAGGCGGTTCCATAAGTGAGCCGCGGTACCTTATTGATAAGGTACCGCCAACATAGATAAGGAACCGCCTACAGTGGCCTTCCTTTTCGGGTTTTTGTCTGAAACTCCAGATTTGCTCCAACCTTTTTGAGAATGTTTGTTTCAAACCCTTTGACCACCCCAAAAATACCCTAAGCCTTCCCTATTTAAACCATAAGCATTTTGCATTCTTCACATCCAAAATGTCTTATTCTCCAAATGAAAGCCTTGAATCTCCTCCATTTTCTCCAATTGCTTTCAATCCAAACCCACCCAAGAACACTCTTAATCATATTTCTCCTACCAAGAATGTTGATTGTGGAACTTCCTTTCTTCTACCACCACCCTTTAGTGTTTTTCCTCCTTCTCATGATAATGTCATGCACCATGGAACATATTGTCATTGTTGTCAATATCAACATCTTGTTATGGCACACATCTATAAGGAGTTGAGCTACATTAAGAGTCTCTTAATCAAGCCTCCTCTTCATTTTGATTATGAGATCTCCAACAAGCCACCACCACCACCCTCCGCTATTACCTTGTCTTTCATATAAGCATTGGTTGCTTATCCTCAAGACACCAAATTCAAGCAAATCTTAGAATTCTAGAATAACTAGGATTAGATTTATGCTTTTGGCTTGTTTCTTTTTTTTTCATACTTCCTTGTATGATGTTTCTTTAGTAACCTATCTTGGATCTTTGTCATTGTGTTTTCTTCTCTTTTAATTTGTTTGTTTTTGTTTTGTGACCTATTGCTATATATTGTTGGTTGTTTCTTTTGTTCAACTAACCCATCTATGTAGCTTGTCACCATATCTCGATTCCCCGGTGCCCCAAGCTAGGGGGAGTAAGCACCAAGGGGGAGTCTTTGCAAAGTCGTTTCTTCAACACCGGCTTACGCAACCTTTTTGCTTCGACAAAGGGGGAGAAATGAATAAACTCGTCTTCGAAAATCTTGTTTTTTGTGTGATTGAGTTTATGTATTGTCGGAATCAAAAAGAGGGAGATTGTTAATGCAATAATGACTAAAAACGTTACTTGCATTTTTCGGTCTCGCTTAGTTTTGATTACGACAATATGTAAAAACAAGCATTTATGAAAACAACGAAAAACGAATTCTTGAGTTCTAGTATTTTTCATTTTACCCATTTTCACTTAAGGTATGGATAAACAAGTACTAACCTTAATCAAGTGATCAAGTGATTTAATCTTTTCTTAAAACTCACTTTTTATTAAATGTGACAAGTTTTTATTAAACTTTATTTTTAAGAAAATGTTTTATTAAATTAATTATTTGAAATTTGAAAATGGCATATTCTTATTCTGTTAAGAATATCCTTTCAGGATATTTTTATACACAGATAAGACCTCCACCACTAAAGGACAAAAAGGAGCGGAGTCTAGTCCGGCGGTACCTTAGCGCCTAGGCGGTACCTTATCGATAAGGTACCGCGGGCTGTGATAAGGTACCGCGAGCAGATATAGCCGTTGGCTCCTTTATCCTTTAAATAGTGGACCATTCTCAGCTTTTCACCTTACCTCTTTTGCGCATTTATTTCCAGATTCAAACCCCTTCTTTAATTACTCAAATCTTTGATCATTTGTTTGATTATTACTTGTTTAAGAAGTGAATCTTGTTCTTCCATCCCTTCCTCTCCAAGTGCAAAGAGAAGAACACTATCCTAGTGAAGTGTTGAGTCCACCACCAAAGATCCATTGAAGATCAATTTTTATATACTTGTAGCTGTGTCATAGTTGTGAAGATCCAAGTAGTTTTGTCTATTTGGAAGTTGTGTATGTACTAAGTATAGTTTTGTAGATTGGTCCTAGCTACGATTAGGGTTCGACTTTTAGCTTAGAGTCGGAAATTGGTTAAGCAACGTGTACGGTTTTCTCCACCATAAGGAGCTTGTTGTGTAGTGAACTCTCGAGTAAGGAGTACTCGAGGAGTGGAGTAGGAACGAGGAGTGAGCTTCGTTGCCGAACCACTATAAATCCTTGGTGTTCGGTTTGATCTTTCTTTACCCTTAACTCTTTACATTCCTTATTCTTTTTGCATATACATGTGTTAATATTAGATTAGCTACACTATCATTCTTTATTCTTTGTGGATATATTTTTGTTAGTATTAGTTTAGCTACACTATCATTGTTCATATTTGTGCATAAGAAGATTTCACATATTTCCTCAAGCCTAAGCTTTTTGAAAAAGGATTTTTGGAAACCATATTTTAACAAGTAAATTATAAGAAACTATTCAACCCCCCCCCCCCCCCCCCCTTCTAGTTTCTACAAAGGTTTTTAGGGTTCTTCATAATTTTGGGGGTTTTCATAAATCAAAGGTAAAGTCTTTAATCCCTTTTTAATTTAATTGTTTGTATGTTTTTATAATCATCTAATGATGGATTTAGGTTAGGGTTTAATTTAAAAATAGTAAATTAATGTTATAATAATGAGTTCATAATGATTACATAAATTAGGGCTTGTAATTAGAGGGATTAGGTTTAATTAATGAGGTTGATTTTGTTAAACCCATTTTTAAAAACTGGGCAGAATTTTGAGTCAATTGTTTTGATTATATCGGGAGTTCTAGGAACATTCAAGATGCGATCCAAGTATCCCTGAAAAGGTAATTGAAGTGACTTTTTAATGCAAGAAACTAGAACTAAATTGGAGGTGGGAAGTGGGTCAAAAACATGTTACAACAGTCGGAGGTCAAAACAGTTTTGAATTCAGCCTGTTTTCTTTTTAAGTTTTGGGTTGTTTGGGGTACTTAGGGTTGCATTGGGATCTTCTCACGAACATGAGAGATGGTTTATATATTGTAGTAAGTATCTGCACTTGGGCTAAGGTTGTGGTTTAGGGTAAGGCCCTCTAATAGTAACAAACGTTTAGTATGTTTAAAATCAGGAAAACTGGAATGACAAAAGTATATATATATATATATATATATATATATATATATATATATATATATATATATATATATATATATATATATATATATATATATATATATATATATATATATATATATATATATATATATATATATATATATATATATATATATATATATATATATATATATATATCGGGGCCTTAACAGTAGCTTTAAGGTTAGGTCAAGTGGGAGGTGTTAGCCAACATATGTGAGGGTATGAATATTCTATTTACAGAAACCATGGGTATGTTTAAGTGGACGTTTGACTTAAAGTTTTGAGACCTAAAAACTAGGACTGTTTTGTGTAAAATATGAACGGGATAGTTATTAAACTTAACCAAGTTAGGGACTTGTTAAGGAAGGGTAATGGGGTGATTAGAGCTTAATAATGAGGTAATTATATGGGAATAGGCTAGATGTCCATCATAGGTTGATGAGCCATCTTAGTGATTGGTTCATGTATTGATTGCGTGTTTTTGGTTTGTTAGCTTGTTGCTAGTGCGAGGACTTGTGAAGAAGCAATCAGGTGAGTTTCATAGTCCCATGTTTACTTTTGATTTTGACTTCCAGATGGGACGGAAGAGACACTATGTTGATTTATTTATAAATTGTTGCTGTGAATGTTTTTATGGTTTGTGATGGACTTGTGTGTACATTATGTGATTAACTGCTATGTGATTCTTGATTGTGTATGATTTGGATCGGGGGACACGTGCCGTCTCAGTTATTGTGGTTTGACAAGGTAGTGGCCTTGTGGTTTTCCAAGGAAGTGGCCTTGGGATAGGTACATAGTGTGATCATCTATGGTACCATGATGTTGTTTGGCAAGGTAGGAGCCTTGGATTGGTTTGGTATGATTAATCTTGATTGATAGTTGTTAATGCATATTTGTAACACATTGTCCATATGTTCTTTTGTTGATGGTTATTATTCACAGCTTGTAACTGATTTAGCGTTGGAGTCTAAACCTATGACTCTCACCAACTTTATGTTGACGTGTTTTAGTGTCTCTTTCAGGTGATGCTTTGGGTAGATGTGAGAGCTTAAGTGGCTAGGATTTGGAGAACGTAGGAATGCATATAGAAGGATATCCCCGTTTCCTTCTTAGTTTTTATTTGTTCTTTAATAAGTGATACTGTGGCACACATATGTTTGTTTTGGTTATGTTACTTGTTTGTCTCGGGTAAGAGGTAGGACTGTTACCTACTTACCTAGACCCCTTGCATTTGTTGAGATATTGTCATGACCTTCGTGTCACCATTTATATGACATTTCTTATTTCATATAGTTATCTCTATAGACACGCCATGTTGTGATGATATTCATACGTCGCGCCCCATTTTCCGCCATGGTGGGGTGTGACAGCTTTGAAAAATTTCGACATTTGGACAAGTGCTTCAACAAGGCTAATGTTGAAATTCATTTGGGAGATCATCTTCAAAAAAGAAGTAACTTGAGCATCCTCTTTAGTGAGCAATTTTCACTTCTCTAACCGAGAAGGATATAGGTGGTGTAGATGTAGAAGGTGAAGGTTGAGAAGTAGAAGGTTTAGAGGTGGAAGGTGGGGTTGGTGAAGGGTTTTTCGTGGGTACTTCTTCATTAAGAGGTGGAGACAGTAATGGAGAACTAGTACTAGGCGTGGAAGTAGGTGGGATAAATGGTGGTGGAGGAGGTGTAGATGGAGTAACTTGGGGAGGGATAGATGGTCCTACTAGTGTTGCTCAACTGCGTGTAGTAATAGCACTCACATTCGCTCTAGGGTTTGTTTCGGTTGTAGAAGGAAGAGCACCTTGGGGATGAAGGGTTTGAAACATTTGAACGAATTTCCTATCCGTGGACTCTTGCATTTCCTTCATGGTTTTCTCATGATCGGTTAATTTTGGTAGAATCAAGTCCATGTGTGGATGAGGAAAATGGAACCCTTGTTGTTGAAAACCTTGGTTTGGGTATTGGGTTATATGGTTGAAAACCTTGAGGATTGAAACCTTGGTTTTGAAAGCCTGGTTTTGCATTGGATAATCTCCTTGATTTGCATTGTAGCCTCTCACATTTACGTTTTGTTGAACATTTGCTCTTGGTGGCCCTTGGTTGTTATGGGTGGGTGGGTGAGGTCTTTGTTGAAAACCGGGTGGAGCCAAATAATTGGTCGAGTTATAAGACAAGTGATTAACATCGACATTAGGCTTGAAATGAACTCTCTCGGTGTTGTTGTAAGCATACACTTCCTCGTGAGATTGATCATAAGCTTTATCACAATTAGCATAAGAGTGTGGCCCACCACAAGTTTCACAAGTAATATTGAGCAGCATGGGCATGATGATTAGGAGGGTTATCTCTTAAAACAAGTTGTTTTACAGCTGAAGTAAGTTCCTTAAGATGATTGGTCAACTCACTCTCACTGGCACTAGCCATAGTAGCCCTAACACTCTTGGTTTGGACTTTGGCTTTGTTCTCAATAATTGCCCAAGCCTCATTCATAGTTTTGACAAGAATATTACCCCCCGAGGCACTATTTAGTGAATCTTGGTCATTCAAAGTTAATCCATTATAAAAAGTATTAATTTGATGTACCTTTGTAAAACCGTGTTGTGGACACTTTCTTAAAAGTTCCTTAAAACGATCCCAAGATTCACTAAATGTCTCACCGTACTTTTGTTCAAAGTTGATAATGTCATTCCGCAAAGCGGTAGTACGTGAGGGTGGGAAAAAGTAACTGATAAACATGGTCTCAAGGTCCGTCCATTTAACAATACTCTGGGGTGGTTCCTTATCAAGCCAAGTCCGGGCTTGTCCCTCCAGGGAGAAAGGAAAGAGGAGCAAACGAATTGCCTCTTGTGAAACCCTATTGTATTTAAAAGTATTGGATAAGTGTACGAACTTTTTAATGTGATCATGTGGATCATCATGAGTGCGACCTAAGAAAGGTGTTGCGGAAACCATTTGAATGAAACCGAACTTGAGCTCGAAGTTGTTGGCGTCAATAGTTGGCACCACAATCGCATCATCGTTGCCTTCGACGTGTGATTGCAAGAGCTCGATCATTGGACGGTTCTCCATTGTGTTAACAACGGGAGGCTCTACAACAGGAGGATCAATAATAGCGGCTTGAATGGACTTCCTTTTGCGTGAACGAGTACGCATACACCTAAAAAAGAAAAGAATAGCAAAGAAATAGAAGAAATAAAGTTAACGTGAAAATAAAATATTTTTGGTGCAAAACTTTTGAAAAATAAATGCTTTTTATGAGTTTTTAAATGTTTTTGGATTTTTGAAATTTTTATTTTTTATGGATTTTAAAAAAAATCTTAGCAAGAAAAATAACGTTCAAGAGTGAACGGATCCCAAAATCCAACGCGTCTCTCACAAAAAAACGTTAATATTCACGAAAAGAGCCGGCAGCGGCGTCGTTTAATACAAGGAATTTTGTATATAAAAAGTTTATCGTCTCGTCTCGATTCGAACTGACTACGGTTGAAAGTGTGACTCAGTTGTTCTTGGTGAAAGGAAAATAAAATGATTATCTATTTTAAACTAAAAGTAAAATGTAAATGTCGTTAAGTAAAGATAAAAATGAAAGCTTTAAAATTTAAACTAAAAATTAAGACTTAAAGATAAATGACGAAAGATTAAAACTTGATAAAAAGTAAATTAAAAAACTTAAAACTTTATAAAAAATCTGAACTTTAAAATTAAACTAAGACAAAGCAATTAAAAATAACACTAAATAAAATGGCGGGTAAAATAAAGTTTAAAAACAATAAAGAAAACAAACAAGTCGGAAAACAAGAAAATGGACCTAGTCCGGAATCCCTTAATGCATACTCAATTCGGAATATGAGTTCAGTACTCAATCCAGAATGTGAGTCCAACACGTAATCCGAAATCCGTATGTCACATACAAGTCGGAATACAGATTTGTGATATAATCCGGAATGTGCAATCCTAGATCTAATTCGGGAAATGGAGTACTACATGCAATCCGGAATCCGTGTACTTCATACAATCCGGAATTCGAATCCACCCGTAATTCGGAATGTGGTGTTTGTACACAATTCGGAATCTATGGTTTCTACCTTGTTCGGAATGTTTAGATTGCAAGTAATCCGGGATAAGGGCTTGGTTTTGGAGGGAAAGTAAATTCTAAGTCGGAATGAATAAAGTGTGAGCTACAAGTCGGGAAACTAGGGTTTTACCATAACCCGGATAAGAAAGATTTTTAAGCAAAATTAAAATAAGCTATCATCTAATAAGCACTTAATAAAAAACTTAACCAAATTAATTTTTAGAAAAAGCAAATAAGCCAAAATTTAAAAACTTTTAAAAACACTAAATAATCAAAATATTTAAAATCAACTTTTTATAAAAATAACTATTAAGACACTTAATTAAAAATAAGGAAATCAAACAATAAGCACTAAACACAATAAGCTATAAAAATCAAACACTTGAAAATCAATAAGTAATATCAATCAAACATATTAATAAAACAATAAGCATAAAGATTAAGCAAACTACATAATTAAGCAAACCAAAACATAAGATTAAAAATTAAGAAAGGTAGAATGAGAATGATTATCTAAAAAGCTTGAATTAAAGATTAAGATTAAGAGATTCAATACAAGATTAATTGAAAAGCTTAAAACATTAAAGAAAAGCTAGAGAGAGAAAGTAATATTAAGCTACTCCTAATTACCTTTACAAAAATTAAACTAAAATCTACTACTCCTAAATGAAGTGTTTAAGGACTATATATAGGAGGAGGAAATTTGTTGATGCTTTCTTATTTCTTCTCGTCTTTTCGTCTTTTAAATTCTTCGTCTTTCTCGACGTTGTCTCGGGATTTGTCGATATGAAATGAACTCGTCTTCTAATTTTCTTCTTTTATTAGATTTGGTTCTTCGACTTCATTAAACTTCCGTCTTTAGACTTTTTCTTTGATAAATATTCAGAATAGGCCTTGGACTTCCGTTCTTTTTGCACTCTTGGTCTTTCGACTTCGTCTTTTGTCTTTTTCTTCGATAAAAGCCCGTGTTTTCTTCCCTTTTCACATTTTTGTCCTAAATCACAACAAAAACACAAACCACGCGTAATTCCGACTTTTACGAAATTAAATATACGTTTTGGCTTGGTTATTATTATGTTTAAGTGGTAAAAGGATGGGTGTTTTCACACCTATCAGAGCTTCAATGCGTCAGATGAGGTGACAAAACCCCATATACATGTTCACATAAGTGAACAAGACATATGACATTTCACGCTCCTCTACTCAGGCCTAGCTACTCATTTGTATAAAACTTTGTTCAGATTTTTCTGAAGAGAAACTTTGATGACTGGTGATCATTTTTTCAGCTTCAGTGAATCGGATAAGGCGACAAAACATCATATACACAATCACATAAAGTTAGATAGACACATGACATTGCACACTCCTTTACTCAGACAATGCTACTTAGCATTAATCAAAACTTTCAAAAAATGCTGAACCTTTAAGCTTCTTCAGTGAATGCTGAAGGTTCAGGTTTTGTGTCATTAATGTTCAGCATACCAAGCTCCATTATCAATCTTTTGAAAGTTGGTTCATCTAGTGGTTTGGTGAAGATATCTGCCAACTGATACTGAGTGGGAATGAAATGTACTTCAATGTCCCTTTTCACAATATGTTCTCTAATAAAGTGATATCTGATATGAATGTCTTTTGTTCTTGAGTGAAGGACTGGATTGTTGGATATTGCAATAGCACTAGTGTTATCACAAAAGATTGGTACCTTTTCATATTCTATGTCATAATCAGCCAGTTGGCTTTTCATCCAAAGAACATTGGCACAACATCCAGCAGCTACCACATATTCAGCTTCTGTTGAAGACATGGCAACTGTTTGTTGATTTTTAGCACTACAACACACAAGTTTGCCACCCAGCAATTGACAAGCACCAGAAGTGCTTTTTCTGTCCATATTGCATCCAACATAGTTAGAATTCGAATACCCCTTCAGATCAAACCCTGCGGATTAGGGGTACGAAAGACCTAGACTTGGTATACCTTTTAGGTATCTAAATATTCTCTTACAGCAGTAAGGTGTGATTCCTTTGGATCTGCTTGGTATCTTGCACAAAGGTATGTGGAGAATTGAATGTCAGGTCTGCTTGCAGTTGAATACATGAGTAACCCAATCATACCTCTATACTGAGTCTCATTGACTGATTGCCCATTAAATCAGGTCCTACGTTGTTCGGGGGTACCATTGGTGTTTTTACTGAAGCACAATTGATATCATACTTCTTTAGCAGATCCTTGACATATTTTTCTTGATTGATTGAGATGCCTTGGTCAGATTGTTTAATCTAAAGACCAAGGAAGTATGTGAGTTCTCCCATTATACTCATCTCAAACTTGCTGGTCATAAGCTTGGCAAATTTTTTGCATAGTTTCAAGCTTGTTGAACCAAAGATGATGTCATCCACATAAATTTGTACCAGAATGGTGTCAGTTTTAGATTTATAGATAAACAAGGTGCTATCTATTTTTCCTGTGACAAACTTATGTTCAATGAGAAATGTTGAGAGAGTTTAATACCAAGCTCTTGGAGCTTGCTTCAGTCCATACAAAGCTTTGTAAAGCTTGTAAACATGGTTTGGGTATTTACTACTCTCAAAGCCAGGAGGCTGTGTAACATAAACTTCTTCTTTTAGGTCACCATTTAGGAATGTACTTTTGACATCCATTTGGTAGATGGTGAAGTTCATGTAAGTGGCATAAGCAAGGAGGATTCGTATGGCATCCATACGTGCAACTGGAATAAAGGTCTGATCAAAATCAACACCAAGCTCTTGATTGAATCCTTGGGCCACCAGCCTAGCTTTGTTTTTGGTCACCACATTGGTTTTATCTATTTTGAGCTTGTAAACCCATTTGGTGCCAGAGGTTGATTTACCATATGGAAGAGGAACCAATTTCCAGACTTTATTTCTTTCAAATTGATTTAGTTCCTCTTGCATGGCATCCACCCATCCAGGGTGAGTGAGTGCTTTAGAAACCTTTGTAGGTTCAATTTCTGAAAGAAAGTTTGCATAGAGGCATTCTCCAGATAAAGAAGCACTCAGTTTCTTTGCCATAGATCTAGTGACTCTACCTTCTCCAGGATTTCCTATTATGTTCACCAACTGTATGTGACTATTATTAGTCTAAGATTTTTGTGGAGATGGAGAATAAGCACTGGTATCATGATTAGAGCTAGAACTTGGAAGTCCATAACATGGACTTGGACTTGGATTATCTCTAGTGTCAAC
The DNA here is from genome assembly GCA_025667525.1 of Glebionis coronaria. Taxonomy (NCBI): domain Eukaryota; kingdom Viridiplantae; phylum Streptophyta; class Magnoliopsida; order Asterales; family Asteraceae; genus Glebionis; species Glebionis coronaria. Next base: position 154,119,944 of record CM046878.1, read on the forward strand.
TGAAGGATATTCAATAGACAAAGGTTCAATCAGTGGAGGGCTTCCTTCTTGGTCAGAAGTAACACATCCAAGACCTAATTCCCTAGAGATAGTTGGGGAACATTGAGCAGGAGAATCAGATTGTTCATCAGCAGAATCATTTGATTGTGTGTGAGCATGCTGATCATTTTGAGACTGACCATTTTGGTCATTTTGATGCTGATCATTTTGATCATTTGATTGACAGCCATCAGTATTTGATACTGAAGGATTTCCTTTTGTAGGACTTGTCATATCTTCAAATGGATCAATATGAGGAACTGAATTGCTTGCTTGATATCTTTGAGAAGGCTCATAATGTTGAAATTCATCAGATGGATAGTTGTGATATTCATGAATATGAAGTTCATCATCTGATGGATTTGCAAATTTGAGAGCTTAAGAACTTTCATTAAAGGTGATGTGGTAAGTTTCTTCAATACATTGTCTTCTTGTGTTGAAGACTATGTATGCTTTAGATACTAGAGAGTATCCAAGGATGTAACCATTCATATTTTTCATCAAACTTACCAAGGTGATCCTTGTGATTGTGAATGAATACTGGACACCCAAACACATGTAAGAATGAGATGTTTGTAATTCTCCCCCTGAAGACTTCATAGGGAGTCTTCATGTGTCTCTTCACAATGATGGATCTATTTTGAGTGTAGCAAGCAGTGGCTACAACATTAGTCCAAAAGTGATTAGAGAGAGCTGATCCAGCAAGCATTGTCCTTGCTGCTTCAATCAAAGTTATGTTCCTTATTTCAACCACACCATTTTGTTCTGGTGTGTAAGGTGATGAGAAATTTTGTGAAATTCCTTTGTCATCAATGAACTTGATTAGAGTATGATTTCTGAATTCAGTGCCATTGTCAGTTCTAAGTTGCTTAACATGAGTGTCATTTTGATTTTCAACTCTTTTGATGAAAGACATAATGGCATTTGGTGCATGGCTTTTCTTTGTCAGAAAATATACCCAGGTGTACCTAGAGTACTCATCAACAATGACAAGTGTATATTTTTCATGACAAATGGCCCTAGGTGAGACTGGGCCAAATAAGTCCATGTGAAGCAAGTGAAGACTTTCTTTGATTGAGAAAGTTTGCTTTGTTTTGAAATTGGCCCTATGGTGCTTCCTTTTTTCACATGATAAGCATGGTTTGTCCTTGGAATAGACAAGTGAAGGAAGACCAATAACAAGATTTTGTTTTTCCAACAGAGTTATTGTTTTGAAATTTAGATGTGAGAGCCTCTTATGCCAAAGCCAGTTAGTAGTGTTGGAGGCTCTAGCAAAGAAACATGTCTCCTGAGTAGATTTCATGTTCATAACATAAACATCTTTGACTCAGGGAGCAATCATCACAATTTCATGATTGGAGTTGAAGATTGTACCTTTTTTGTCATCAAACAGCACTAGATACTTTGCATCACAAAGTTGACTGATGCTGATGAGGTTGTGCTTCAATCCATTGACATATGCTACCCTTGTAAAAACTATACCATTGCATATCACTGAGCCAAAGCCTTCAGTAGTAGTTGATGAGTTATCACCAAAAAAAACTTTAGGACCTTGTTCATCCTTATACTTGTGCATATGACTTTTGGTTCTAGTCATATGCCTTGAGCAGCCACTATCCAGGTACCAAATAGGCTTCCTGAGATCACACTACACAAGTTAAGGAAATGGCTAGTTTTGTTTTGAAACCCACCTTTGATGGTTGGGTGTTTTAGATCTAGAAGGTGTTCTAGATCTAAATGATCCTTTTGATGAGGATGAATAAGATTGCTCAGAAGAAGGAGAAGATTGAACATAATTTGCTTTCTTAGCTTGAAGGGCTTCACCTCTTCTGAACCACTCTATATGATTGTGATCAGATGTAGTGTGGACATTACTTCCACAAGTTTCAAAACATTTGGCAATAGAGTTTGGATTCCTAGGTTTGATGCCCCTTCTAAGAGAGATAACTCGATTATGTCCATGAGTGTCATGGTCATAACTTCCACAAATAACACAAACAGGATAATAGTGTCAGTCATCTGAGTGATGATTGCCCATACCATAATGAATGCATGGTGGGAAAGGCATTTTCCGCCTAGAATGAGATGCTTCAGTGTTGTGAGCAGCAACACTAGTTTTAGCAAGCATATTTTAGTGAGATGGTTGTTTAAACCACATAGATCACAAGCCCTTTTAAATTGTGTCTTGTACTTATAATGTGTAGAGTTTGAAGGTTCATCTCTGAATCGAGTTGGTGTTTGCTGCTGCCTGAGTTGCAATTTGATATCATTGATCTCTTGCATGACAAGAGACATTCTCTCATCTTCCTCAGATCTAGCATTCTTTAGTTTATTTGTTAAAACTGAAGAGGTAGTTCCCATATGTGAACCATCAGCAGGAGCTGAAGAGTTTTTCGAAGTGTTAATTTTGACATGCTTGGGAGACCTACCATTGTGTGTTGTGTGAGACTTGATGATTGACTGGACTGATTTTGGTCTAGTAGAGGGTTCAAGACCAGCTAGATTCTCCAAAGGAGGAAGTGGGGTACTTACTTCATTCTCTAAATCAGCATTTGAGTCATCTTCAGTAACTGAAGATTCAACAAGTGCTGAAGTGTCAGCATTTGCTTGCAACTCAGGAAGAAGGATACGTCCAGTGTCATGATTTGGTAAATTCTCTTCACCTGACATTACAACATCAGGGTTCGAGCTACCATCCTCATTTGAGGCTTTGACAAAGACAATATCAATTAAGTTGGTGCTGTAGGATCCTTCAGCACCAAGCATTTTCCTCTTTTGAGTAGGAATTTGTTAATTGATGCACTGATTTACCCTATCAGAGTTTCTAAGCCAAGTTTTAACAATATCTTTTGCTTCTTTTAGTTCAACTCTTAAGGAGTTATTTTCATCCAGAATCTCTTTGTTCAGTTGTTAAAAAGTAAGTACATCAAGTTTAGCTTCTTTTAGCTCTATTAGCTTACTTTCAAAATCATCAAGTTTTAGAACAAGTTTATGATACTTTTCAAGCAAGTTGTTTCTTTGTTCTTCAACAAATTTTAGATCAATACACAGGTAATCAAAGACAAATTTAATGTCATCCTTATCTTCTAATTCAAGAAGAGTTTGTACCTTTCTGATTGTGATATTGACCCATTCACCATTTCTGGCACTTTCTCTGGAAACAACATTGGAGTTTGAGCCTTCATCATTAGCAAGTGACATTAGCACTTTCACATTAACCAATTCATCATCATCTGAATAGACTTCCTCTTCATCCCATTCATAAGCTTCAGCAATGAGCCCTTTGTTCTTATCTTGCTTGGGAGCCTTGGAGGAAGAACTTTCAGTGCTCATGAGAGCCAGTCTAGCTTTGATTTCTCTATACTTTGCGTCAAAGTCTTTTGCTGGTCGAAGTTCAACCCTGTTTTGCTGAAAGGAAGCAGAAGCAATTTGTTTATGTTGAAATGATGATTGACCAGATGGTCTTGATTGATCTGGTGAGGAATAAGAAGGAATGGATGTTTTGGAATAACAATCCCTAGCAAAGTGACCAGTCTTCCCACATTTGTAGAATTCAGTGTCAACTAAAGCTTTTGTGGTGCTGTAGAACTTGCCTCCTTTCTTAAAGAACCTTCTAGACTTGGCCAGAAGTGCTCTTTCATGAAATTCCTCTTTGAGGTCATTCATATATTCCTCACTGGTTCTTGTGTCTTCTTCATCACTAGGACTATCTTGGTAGTCTTGGATGACAGCCTCACTGAAGAACGCTATAGACAAGGGTGTAGCAATGGTTAATGCTTTACTCTTGCTTGAGCCTTCATAAATCCTATCAACTAGGTTTTCTTCATATTTTAGTTTCCCAAAAAGAGAGGCCAGATCACAATATTTAATGTGATTAGCATTCTCAAGCTTTGGCAGAAACTAAGCCACTTCTTTGGCAATGAATTAACAAAAACTGTGTTGATTTCAAGTTTTAAAAGCTCAACGCCATCATTCACTAGTTCATTCATCAGTGCTTTGTTTCTAGTGTCTGTGTGAAGGGTTTCCCCTTCTTTGTGTTTAAAGGTGTTGTATTGAAGCTTTAAGTCCATTATTCTTGTTTCTTTGACATCAAAGGGTACCTCATGATAAAGAATAAGGTCATCCCATGTAGATTTTGCTGTTTTGCAATTCACAACAGAATTCATTTGGTCATCTGGAAGTACAGACATGATGAGACTTTTGAGACGCTGGTCTAGGTTAGTATCTTTTCTCTCATCAGCAGTCCATTGTGCTTCAGGTTTTTTATTATCCCCAACCATGGGAGCAAATGGACCATTTTTAATGATTCCAAGGAATTGAAGTTTAATCCCAACCATGTGGACAAGGAACCTCTTCTTCCAATTTGTGAGATTAGCTACCTCATGGACAGGAGCAGCATTGAGTGTGCCACCCCTATACTCTTGGGTTTGTGGTATTACTTGAACCATTTTTGGATCTTGATTTGAAAACTTTAAATGAGCAGTTTAATAAAATCAGAGTTTTGCTAATCAAACTGCTCTTATACCACTTGTTGGTCCCTTGTAATTCGTTATTACTTATAAACCTTAAGTAATAACTCTTTACCAAGACTCAAGTGTGTTGTTTTAACAATTGATAAGAACTAAGAACAATTAAAACAACTACCAATAACTTTTCAACGTATAGACTTTTATTAGAATCAAATAAAAATCTATAACCCACTTTGTTTGTGGAAGAACAAAGTGGTTGAATGACAATGGGTGGTGATCTCCTCTACTTAAACTTCTAACCAAAGTTAAACGTCTAAGCTCCAATCTAAACGTTCATATGCTTCTTAGCTATATGGTTTAGCTGGTATCAAGAGAGAAAGGTTTTCCAGAGTTTCTACTCTTGTATTGGTTAACCTTTTCCCTCTTAATATACACTCCTTATATAGGCAGTGTAAAACTAGGGTTTGCATTTTGCATGTTTCTATGCATGGGTTTATCCAGTGGGTGGTTGATGCCCATGCTGGATAAACAGTACAAAGTACATAATAAACTATTCTAGAAAAGATAAAGGTTGTACTTATAGCTAACTATACAAGCAACCTACTTTGACTTAAAGTTATCTTTTCCCCATAATGCAAACCATCATAATAATGAAGATTCTTCACTATTCTAGAGGAGATCGACATCATTCAGTTTGGTATTGTCAAACCAAACTGAACTGAAAGCTCTTCTTCAACAACTAGACCACCTAGTATTTGAAGCAAAGACTCCTTTGCCTTCTAAGTTAACTGGAAGAGGAAAGCTGAATGTCCTTCAGCAACATAGTCTTCAGTAGGAACTTTGTTCCTCTGGTCATCCTTCAGCAGACTGGCTTTACTGTTGAGCATGAAACACTTAGGGGGATTTTATATTCAAATCATAGAGTTTCTTCAGGGTCAGTAAATACTGACCCAACAAGGATGCACGGAACCTAATTCTAAAGTGTAATGATTGCGAGGTTCATAGACCAGTGTCATGTCATCCACAACAAGAATTGACACCCATCACATCTCAATGGCCGTTCTACAAAGGAGGAACTGACATTGCAAGTCCTTCCCTGTAGCGGCCGGAGGGGTCAAGTTTCTTATCGTAACCATTGAATACTCTCTAGATGGATCGAAGACAAGGCAGTTGCGACAATTACGGGCAAGCAGGCAAAATAGTTTATTTAGGAAAACATAGTGTGTCGATTTGGCCTGCCAGTGAGATATTCTTGGACAACGAGAAACAGTTATGTGATAATCCATTTAAAGACTGGAACGCAGCGCTTAACATCAAACAACGGTTCACATCAGTAAAGAAACCACAATCCAATGGATTGGTGGAAAGGGCTAAATGAAGTCTGGGAGAGGGAATCAAGGCGCATCTAGATAAGAAAAGTGCAAAGTGGGTAGATAATCTCCCTCATGTTTTGCGGGCACACCGGACAATGATTAAGTTAGGAAATAGGGATACCCCATTTTCTCTAGCTTACGGAACAGAAAAAGTCATCCCAGATGAGATTGGAATGCCAACAATACGCACGGTGGAAGTTGATGTCGTGACAAACGACGAGGAGTTGCGGATAAATTTAGATCTACTCGAACAAAAAAGTGAGACCTTACGAAGTGACAGAGACTTTAAGAAAAGGCGCGTATAAGTTACACGACATGGATGGTCGTGACTTGGGTCGTACATGTAACATCTGCAACCTCAAGATGAGCTATCTTTAAGGCTACGACCTCTACATGACACCCTTCAGCTGTAGTCAGCTCCTAATATATGTCCATGTATTTTAGTTTTTTTTTTGTCTTTTTATAACTTGCAAGTATTAATAAAATGTCATGGTTCCTAGCTAATTTCGCGGCCCTTTCCTTACTTTGATTATTATTCCAATTATATAGTTTATTTCTTAATTATCATTATATTTTATCTACAGGTCTACATGTACTTGTCGTTTCTATGAGAAATAAGAGGAATGAGTGAACTTAATAATTAACTTGTCGCATAAGAGGATGCAACCTTAGTGACTATGAATTATGTATCCTTGTTAGACACCTTGCTCATAAGACGTTAGAGTAACACCTGCATACCTCATGATTCATGATGGATTTGCAAAAGACACATTGTGCACGTCTAACAATAATTGTTAATATTTGACACAAATTATGGTAATCGTGGTGTGCCGTATGTAATTGTACGATCATTTCATAAATTATAGTTTCAGACACGTCTAGTAAAATTTAGAAGTATTCATATACACTTGTGAAAAGAATACGTACTAATGTACAAAACATTTCAACATCACTATTGCGAACATCCGCACAAAAAATAATAAGTTACAAATACTTGTTCTAATAAGACACCACAGTCGGTGTACATAAATAAAATACAAATGTCTCAAAATACATCATATACAACCACCCTACACTGGTCGAGGAGAATACAGAGGTAGGGACTTGCAGCGTCCCAATCTGCTGATGGTGGCCACGACTGAGGTGGACGCTGAAGAATCAGGAATAGGTAAGACCAAGGACAAACCACGTCTGGTAGGAGCCGATACGGAGACACCATCAGAACGTGGCAAATGGGCAGATCCAGCTGTAGGGGTCCTACATACATCGTGGTCCTCTTTCTTCGCCTTGGATTGCGCCTTGTTGGCAACTAACGCTTTCTCCAGAGTAATTTCGCCTTTGATGGCCCATGGATCTTCTCGGGTGGGGTTGTCTGCATAGATAGGTATACGTACTTGTTGAATGCTTGGTTGCATCCTCCACCACCAGTTTGGGATATCTTCTTCCCCAAAATCACTATCTAAATGAAGCCCGTCCATTATCACATATAAAGGGCATCCTTGAGCTTTTCCATCTGATCCAGTAGGGGAAAAAGAACAACACCCTAGCTATAGTAGGTGCAAAATGACAATTATTCAAAACAATAACTCGTCCTTTTGGAAGTATCAAGTCATACCTTCCAATACCTTCGTCGTTTGCACGCATGTCATTTTCTACGTACAAGCCCAAAGCTCCTTTCTTCAATTTCCTGCTACCTCTAAGTCTGTGCGGTGTATTACAAATATAAGTTCCACAACCCGTATCATACACCATTGTCTTAGTGTTTAAAACATCATAAAGTTCTATCATGAAGATACCTGAACAACTAGCTCCGCTAGCATTCTTGCGTTTCTTCACCTCGACGAGGTACTTTAGTGTCCCACCTCCGTGTAGTGGTGACACTCGGAGTCCTTTGTTGGATTATCTTTCTTAGGCGGTGGAGGAATTTTCTGATTTGGGGCGTAATCAAGCTCACCCTTTCGAGCATTCTTCCCTTTACCTCCTTACGGTTTCTTACCTTTGTCTTTCTGGATTCTTCTTGCTCCAATGGCCATTACAGCAGGAGTGTCAACCTTATTTGGAAGACCTTTCTCATGATACTTTATCATAACATGTAACTCTACTAAATTCGCCCCCATGTTATGCAAATTATAAGTTCGCACAAGTGAATGAATGGTTCAAAATCCTTGTTGAGAGAATTCAAGATAAAACTAACAGTATGTTCTTATGGCATGGGACAGCCTAGGTGTTCTAGTATATCTAAGTAGCCTTTCATTTCTTCAAAATGAACGCTAACTGATTGTTCAATTCCTGTCTACCGGCATAAAATGCCTTAGTAGTATCGTAAAGCTCTTGTTTAGCCTTTTCCTCAAACATAGTTTTGAGCTCAGTGATCATGTCATAGGCGTTGAGGTCCTCCAGCATTATTTGCAATTCTGGAGATATCGCAGCCAACATGAGACACACCACATCCTTTTGTCCTTTTAGCATCGCATAGTATGTGTCATGGACAACGGGTGCAACAAGAACCTTACGAATTGGAATCATAGGTTGCTCAAGATAGATCATGCGATCATCAGCCCTAAGACAAATTCTTAGGCTTCACCTTAGTGTCGACTCCTTGTATTGGGCATCAACCATCTACAAAACACATATTATCACACACACACACGCGTGCGCACACACACACACACACACGCGCACACACACACACATACGCGCGCGCAGACACACCCACACACTACAAAGATGGTTTGTTTATGTGTTACCTGAACTTTTCATGATCCCAATCATCTCTTCATATCCTTACCATTCAATATGAGAAATCAAACAAAAAAACCATCCACAATTATTTTTTAGAGAAATGTTAAACTCACATAATTTTAAAAAAAATCCAATTAGATATATGTCACATGATTATCTGTATCTATATTACATATAAAACAGATTAGTATCTCTCTCCTAATTTAATTTTAAGTAGTACAACTTTTAAAACTTATAATACAATCTTCAAATGCATAAAATTTAAGTGTAAGTAATAAATTTATAAAGCTTATGTTACAAATACATTAAATGTCTCTTAAAATTTAAATTTAATTAGTATTCATGATAAACTATAACTTGTAAGTAGAAACAAATTAAATACACTCATTAATTATACTATATTATAAAATATTTTATGCATTATCTCTTCATTAAATTTTTAAGTAATACAAAATTTTAAGAATATTGTACAAATCAATTAAGCATGGTTTATAAACCATTTTAAGCACTTTGTTATCAATAAGTTATTAAGTAATATAAATTTAAAACATATTATACAAGTCAATTAACCATTACCATCACTTTTTTAGAATTAGTTTTAATTAATACATGTTATAAAACATATGTTACAAATATACATAAATTAATATGTTAAACATCCTAATTAATAATATTTTAAAAATACCCTTAAAATAAATAATATATCTTATTATACATATTCTAAAACTATTAAAACACAAAGAACCTCATATAACTTACAAGTTGGTGATACATATGGTTTTAAATTCGGACCAGATTAATAAGTTTAATCGAAAACTGAAGAAAATCGATCGAAACCTATGCAAATAAGCGAACTATGACCGGGATTGTTTTTTAATCTTTCTCCGATTAGTCACAAGATACCTGCCGTTGTATCACACGGGTACCCTGCTAGTGGAAAGTAAAAAAGAAGAAAAGAAAAACTTAATGCAATCTTATTGACACACATCACATACATGCCATTTGTGTATGTGAATTTTTGTTTGTAAAATTATGTGACTCTAATATTTTTTTTATGTTTTTTAATTAAGTTTCGTATATTATAAGTACACAGTTTACTAGATTAATTATTGCATTTTTGTCATTCTGGCTAATTGTCTTTTTTCGCATATGAACATTAATTCGTGGATACTAGGCATTTCAAGGGAATGCTATTAATAAAAAGTTGCATGCATGATGCACATTATCCTTTGGTTAAAAACCTTATAGGCGATACACATGTTATAAGCGAAGCCACATACATATTTGAGTGGTGTATAAACCAGTTTAACTATATTAAGCGTGCCCTTAACTTTAATAATCCAATCACGTCCACATAAATTATACCTAGACATGTTAAGACAATTGTTATCATGTAAAAATGCAATTAACTTCTACCAGAGGACATCATCTTGTCGAAGTTTGTTAGTGATATGTGCAAATGGGTCACTTTCCTTGTGGAAGTCCCTAAGCAAAAAAATAAAAATATACAGTATATCATTGGATACAGACTGTAACAAACTGGATTTTGTAGGTGCTATCGAGGTCCATGTTTGTCCCCTTTTCCTGTCATTATGTAATCGTTGATGCTTATATTCGTTTTATCTCGGCATACATGTTACAAACACGACATAACGAGAAACAGAAACTAACTTGACGAAAACTATTATACAGAGAAAAACAACTATCGACACAATACCATAATGATAAATTGATAATGACAAAAGTAAAAGATACAGAGATCGACTGCCCATCCATGCATGGATGAATACAATACTTTTGTATGGATACTCCACAAAATTGGCCTGGGTGACCAATTTAGAAATTCGTGTTCTCATTATTATTAAAGTGTGAGCGGTATCTTAGTTGGTAAAACGGGCGGGTAGGCGAGGCACAGGTGGCGGACAAAACGAGGTACGATGCTAAACGGGGTGCAAGTTAAAACAGGTAAAAAAATATATAAAAACGTAAAAAAAAAAAAATATATTTATTAAAAGTTTGAGAAAAAACACTAAATATAATAAATTCATTAAGTGATCATTACGGTGTTCTACATAAGTCACAGAGCACATTAGTAATAATATACGGGCAAAAAATATCTCGTATTCTTTAAGAAAATTATCAAAAATAGATATAATTAATAAAATGTACGAAATTTGCCAACTAACCATATATAAGAGAAAATATGATTTTTGCAATTACGCCAAGATTTGCCAACTAACCACAAAGATTTGCCACCTAACACTGTGATTTCATAAACGCGATGCAAACAAGCCTCGTGAATAATGTGTCGTGATTAATACTATAAGATTAAGAAAAGACAACAAAAATCGGCCTAAGCGCATTCATCACAATTACTTATAGACCTCGAATAGCATCCTATTCTTGCTAACGTAAATCCGATGACAAAGTTAGGCCGTAAATAAACTAAGTGAAATTCGAAAAGAATTGAATGAGTGCATTATTTTTTAAACAAAACTGAAATGCATTTAAATCTATACGCCATAAACTCTATGAAAAGTAACATGTATTCACTTTTTTCACGGAAAGATAATCTCTGGATCAGGTTCTCTAGATTTGTTATGTTAAAATAGGTTCTAGATTTGTTAAAAGTTACCAAAACTATACAAACAGTTAATATAAATATTGTTACTTTATGTTGCTTGCTTAGGTGTCCAAGTGTAACATTCCCAAAAACAAACTTACCGTATCATTTTGATCATCCCAAATATATTATTGTTTGATACATTATTAAGAGTTGATTGCAAAAACTAGTCTTCTGGTTTGTACAAATCGCATGTTTAATCTTTACATAGTTAGAATAGACTCGTAGACCAAATTGACTGATTCGTTTTCAATTTTGAAAAGTTAAGGAGCTAGCGTATATGTTCTAATTGGAATGACAAAATTGGACCACATACGCCGTATAATAAAAAGTTTCCCACAAAATCGATCTGCGTCTACAAATCTAAAGTTTTAAAGCGATAGCTGCGAATACGGCTTTCACTTTAATTTACTTCATTACATTTGTTAAACCTTATAAAAAAACAAAAGAATTCGACAAGACAATTACCTAAACATTATCATCTCTATAACTTAAGAACCATATATCTTAAACCATATGTGTTGTAGGTTTAAACCATCTTGATTTACCTTCCAATGTATTTCATTTCCATCCACCTGTCAGACAAGATCATCCTCACCACATGCATTACTTTTTCACACACACACAACATTATATATCTCTAAATCTTCCATTATTGTTCCCTACAACAATATCACTGACATCTCAAGTTTTATTATAACTTTATAAGGTATGCACTTAACCTTTGCAAGGTATGGAATAGGCCACTAAATAGAGGTCGATAACATATATAGGTCTTGCTATATATGCAGTCTTTTCCAATGCAATAAAGTTGTGTGGAGTTCATTTTTTTCGTTCACAACGGGGCATTAACAAAATATAACCAGAGTTTAGTTTGGTTATATGCCTTGTTTTAAATGTAGCCCCACTAGTAAATGTAGCCTTTATTAATTAGTAGTTGCATTCATTGGGTTGGCTAGCTAATGAAGCATCACGCTTAAAGTGTACAGTATCTAATTAATTAATCATCTTTGTGATAACATATTATTGAAAACTTATTCCTGATCTCTATATCTCTGAAAGTCTTACGTGCATTACAGACATGAAGAGTTTCTTGAGAAAGCACCATTTTGTTCGTCAATCTTCACGAGGTTTGGCTGATGAATTCAAAAGAAGAACAAGGAGCTTGAGCAGTAGCGCCAACAACGCTCTCTCTGATCATTTACTCATGGATGATCATGATTCATGTGTAAGTTAGCATATGTGATCGAGTTATACGCGTATATATACTCACAAATCACAATTGATTACATGCTTTTGAATATCTATTTAACTTTAAGAGAATTTGGTGATTATACAGGTAATGGTGGAACGTAACGCAAGTTCAAGAACCGTGGTTCTCAACAGACCTTCCTTCCTCAATGCCCTCAACATTCCCATGGTTTGTTTAATTACTTGTCTCTAATATAGTACAGTATGAGTTACTAAAGTTTGGATAGAAGAGAATATATTTTTGTATGTGGGGGAAAATATTCGATCAAATTACTATCTAGCTATGCGGTAGTACAATCTAAGGACCTTAGCCTAACTGTATCTTATGTATGTGTCTTGTTTCAAATGATTGTTTTCATTCCACCTTTGGTAACCGCTTTTTGTCACTACTGTGACGTGCAGATAAGTAGGGTACACAAGCTATATGAAAGTTGGGAAGATGACCCTCGTGTAGGTTTTACGGTAATGAAGGTGAGTCTCTTCTTGTTTCAAAGATTTGCTTATTTACACTATCAAGAAAGATCATCCATATTTATGCATTTCATTTGTAGGGAAATGGAAAAGCATTTTGCTCTGGCGGCGATATAGTTGCTATGCATGATATGATAAAAGAAGGTACAAAAAGCGCGACTTGTCTAGTCTTTCGCTCTCCCACTCACTATGTTCATAGTAAATTTGCTACTTGGGGATCAATGTAAACTATATTTCATCATTTGCAGGGAATATTGACGGAAGCAAAGAAATATTTTCGAGGGCATATAAATTTATATACCTTATACATACATATTTAAAGCCAAGTGTAAGCATTATATCCAAAAACATCAACATTTAGTATAACTCAAACAACTATACTTGAATACGATTGTCTGTGTAGGTGGCTATCTTGGATGGGATTACGATGGGTGGAGGGGCTGGAATTTCCATTCCAGGAACATTCAGGATTGCAACTGATAAAACTGTAAGGATGCTATACATACACATACTCATTCACTCAAACAACCTATTCAACATGAAAACTGAAAACTTGAGTCCGAAGGGTGAGTACCTTACAAAGCTCTGGGCCATGTTGTTAAACTGACAGGTTTTTGTGCTAGTCATTGGGTTGATTATGAGTTGTAGCCTCTTGCAGTATAATGATCTGGAAAAACTGACTTGGGCCATCTTGCATTTCATTTAGTGTTAGTTATGGGTATGTAGGCGTAACAAGAGCCTCATATGCTTAAGTGGTCGAGTTTGAAACACCCGGTTTCACAAAGAAAAAAGTTATAGTAGTTTTAACTTTTCATACGACCTAAAGTAACAGTTTAACGGTAACTTCCATCCTAGTTTAAGATTGAGAGCTTATTGGGCTAGTCTTTGTTGTAGGGTTGTGTGTTAGTCCCTGTCATTGTAGCTCATATTCCATGTTCATTAGTATCTTTTTTCAAATATGATTGTTTTTCTTCAGGCTTTTGCTACCCCTGAAGTATTGATTGGTCTTAATCCTGATGGTGGTGCTTCCTATTACCTTCCACGTCTTCCTGGTTATTTAGGTATCTTATTCTGAAAGTACTTGTTCATTTCTGGATTCGAATCTAAATTAAGTTGTTTGCAATAAATAATTCATCAACAATGTTGAAATTTAATAAACTATATACTATATGCAGGGGAGTATCTGGCTCTAACAGGAGACATACTCAATGGAATCGAAATGATGGCATGTGGGCTTGCGACACACTATTCACATAGCGCGGTTAGCACTTGTGCTTTTTTTGTTTGTGTGAAACTTATGTTTGTGTTTGTTTTTCTGAACGATATCATTACGATTTCCCAACAGAATATCGTGTTAATTGAAGAACGTCTTAGGAATCTTACAACTGATGATCCTTGTGTCATTAACAACTCTCTGGATAAGTTCACTACTTACCTTGACTTTCCACAAATTAAAAGTTTTCTCAAAAGGTAAAGTTTTGCAGGGAGTTTTTTCGAAATGCATTTTCACTGTTATTTTGTGCAAATGATTATTTACCTTTGCATAAGTAGGATGGAAACTGTCAACAAATGTTTTAGCCATGATACTGTTGAGGAAATCATCAACGCCTTGGTAATTTTGGAAACTTTTACCTGTGCGGTTTCAATATTGGTGACTATTTCTTGAAATTTGAAGTAACGATCATGAATATGAAAATTCTAAACAGGAACGTGAAGCTGCACAAACTCATGAGAAGTGGTGCCATTCTATCTTGAAAAAACTTAAATACGCCTCACCATTGAGCTTGAAGGTTTCGTTGAGATCAGTAAGTATTTCTTAAATAGATTCATTTACTCCGTTCCATTAGCGAATCTAGAAGAGTTTTGGTAATGCATATGCATATCCCCAAAATTTCTTTCCGTTTTTCTTGATAATGAGTCTATCATAAATTAACAGTTAAAAGTTAAAACCGTGCTCAGTTCCATTACCATGATATTCAAGTCTATCTGTTAATGATTTCTATTTTTCTTCACATTGTTTTCAGATACGAGAAGGACGGTTACAGACTCTTGATCAGTGTCTAATGCGCGAATATAGATTAGTTTCTCGAGCAATGTCATGCCAGATATCAAGTGATTTTTGTGAAGTATGTTGGTAACCCCCATTTATTATTATCTACTCACCAATGTTTATACAACGGAAGCACCTTATCATATAGCATCATATCTTCATCAGGGTGTTCGTGCACGCATGCTAGATAAAGATTTTGCACCAAAGGTACCAATTTAATGCTTCGTATATAACTTCCAAAACGGGTTGCAAGTACATTCTTCTTGCTTAAAATCTTGATTTCATACATGAAGGAACTTCACATAATGTTTAAATTAGTAACTAACCAAGTCAACTAAATGAGAAATGACAGATCAATCTATTGTTATATCTCATGTGTTTGGTTTGTTTATAATGAAGTAAAATCTCATCCATTTGTATAATTATCATTTGTTTCTTTTGATTTCCTATCATGAACTTGTGTTTTCATCGGCGCAGTGGGACCCACCAAGCTTAGAGCATGTATCACAAGACATGGTGGATGAACACTTCTGCCCCCTCAGTTCAATAGAGCATGAACTAGCTTTGCCTTCCGAGGCTCCAAGCAACGGCCTGAGTTACGACGACACTTGCGAAATTAATAATGAAACTCAAATTAGGGAACATCTTGTAAGCTTCAGCCTATAAGGGTAATTCCTAAGGTTTTGTGGGAAAAAGAGATTAAATGAACCTGTCTCATAAAACATTAGCAATTGATCTATAAAGTAAAGTGTAAATCAAGTACAAATCACTTTTGAACCATTTGGAAATCTATAGAGTTGATGGCTTGCCTAACTTTTCCAGAAAGCAATGAGACTCTCTAGCTTGTTACATTTGCACCATTCAAAGTAAAAGGTTGTTTTCGAATTCCATTTGCTCCTGCTAGTCTTGCTAAAGAATATTTATGATAAATTTTTGTAAAGTGTTTGATGAGGGTGAGAAAAGTTAAACACTTATACACACACATTTCAGTTCTTATTTGTTAAAGTAAGATCTTAACACATTTCTATATTTTGTATGTACTCACACATTTAAGCTTAAAACTTAATACATTTAATAATTTGACATGCATGCACGTTAAAATTGTGACCGTAATATGGCTTGTACTACTCTCACACTTAGATATTTCGGTAATTATGAACGTACGTGACTAGAAATGAGAGAGTATAAATCTTAAGACATATTTTAACAGACTTATTAAATATTAATCATATAATATCTCAAATATATTTAAAACGAAACTTGAAACGTACAATATTTTAATTAATAAACACTAGTATAACTAATAAGCAATCTACATATATCCCGTTGTTAGTGTGAAATATACGTTTAGTACATGATAGATTAAAGTGTGAGTAAAGCCATCATTTTTATTCACGTACACTTTCAGAAAACTTTGTGTGAATACAACGTATCCACCATTCCGCTCCCACAATTTTGGAAGCATTGATAAAAGCATGACTTTTGTCACAATTTTCTTGAAAGATTGTACTTGTATTAAGAGCATCGAGAGTCGTCGTGTTATATGTGTGGTGCCATAGCTAAAAAATAGTATCATGTCAGCAAATCGAGCTATGACACTAAAAATGTTATGACACTAGTTTTTAGTGGTGTTGGTGAGCCATAGGGGTATTTTTTTTTAAATTCGCTAACTCCAACGGCTATATATCCGTTATATTTAAAAAAATAAAAAAAATAGAAAATCGTATGGCGTGGGCTGGTAGCCATGACACAGAGCCATTACGCCAACCCACAGTGTCTTGCGCCGTTCCCTTTTCTCGCACCATAGCATAACGCCAAGCTTTGGCACGACGTCTCCGTTTGCTCTAAGGGAATTTAATGGACGTTTCAGGAACCAATTGATAGATAAGTGAATTCATTCAGAACCACTTGTTTGTTAATAAACGAACATAAAGAAAATACTCATTTATTTAAATGAATGAATATATACATATGTTTTATTCGTTCACTTACGTTAGTGAATGTTCGATTATACCTATATTAATGCTCATTTTTAATTTTTTTTGCATATATGGTTAAATGTCGTATAACTCTGTTATATCATTTTCGTAAAATAGGCATATCGACAAAGGAAAACAAAAGAAAGGAAACTGTATACATACCCGCTTTCTCCTACAAACCCTAACTAACGACACAATTCCCTAACCTTAAGTCCATCAATTCCTGACTGATCTTTAGTCTTAACCATTGATACTTGTTCAGCTTAGGATTATAACTCTTGTTGTATTCTCGAAACTATGCTTAATCTGTATTTTAAGCCCGCTGATCTTTAGGGTTTCTATTATTTTAAGGTTATCTGTTTTAGTTTAATTAGTTAGGGTTTTCTATTTCGATTGAAACCTGAAAATGAGGCATGTATGTATTTGAATCTATTTCTTCTACCACAGCAGGTGTGTTATTCTCAAATGAAACCTACTTTTGTTTATTCTTCTTATTATTCGTAGGATTTGTTTATTCAGTTATCCTTGGATTATTTGTTCCTATCAATCTGGAACCCTAATTCATTACGGCTTTTATTGTTATTTCATGTTGGTCGTTATTTTTGTGGATTATGTTTGTTGTTTGTTGGTTGAGTTGATGTTGTGATGGAAAAAAGGTTTTGTATTCAAAGGGGAGGGGGTGTGGTAGCGGTGTGAAGGAGAAAAAGATGTTGGTGATGATGAGGTTGTCGGTTTGAATGATGGGAGTATAGATATTGCTATTTGTGTTATACCATCATCGGATGTTCATGTGAGCAGTTCTAGTGATTCGATTGAGATGTATGTTGACAAGAAGCAGACGCCGATTCTTTCTCCTCATCCAAAGGGTAAGTCATTTGCTAATATTTTATAAGTTAAAATAGTAGGGGTAGTCTTAACTTTCGCACTTTGTCACATCGGTGCCGAATGGGGTTGCGGCGACAGTTCCAATAGAGTCTGTCCGAAAAACTAGTCTAAGGTTTGTAAATTCGGCCTATGCTTCCTTCTTGGGTAAATGGGTGGCATGCCCTGTTGTTTCTAGCTATGTTAAGAATGCTTGAAGTAAATTTTGATTGGTTAAATCAATGCTTAACTCGTCAACCAGGTTATTTTTCTTCAAATTAACCATATAGATGGTATGAATGCTATGCTTGAAAATGGTCTGTTTTATTTGAAATAACCCAATTATATTGAAATAATGGGATCCGAACATGAATATATTGAAAGAGGATGTTGTAATGTCCCTATTTGGGTTTAATTTAATGGTGTTCTTATGATGAAGTTTAGTGAGGATGGTTTAAATGCAACCGTTATAAAACTTGATACTCCCTTGATGCTTGACTCTTATATAGTTATATACGTAAGCAATCATGGGTTATGTCAAGCTAGGCTAGAATAATGATTGAGATCCGTGATAATGTGGAGTTGAAAGACAATATTGTGGTGGTAATGCCTAAATTAAAGGTGGGGATTTCTATTTGAGCATTATTTGGGTAAATATCAAACGAACCTCCTAGGTGTTCAACCTGCATGATTTTTGGTCATTTGTTTGATGAATGTCCTAACGTTTTGAGATCTGGTGACGTAAGAAATGTAAAGAAGCCTAAGCAACCGACTAAGGTAGCGGTTGGTCCTAAGGTCATCTTTAAACCTATTAACCGAGATTATATAATGGTCAATAAGAAGAACTTAAATACTAGTGGTGAAAAGAAGCAAGATATGGTGCCTTGTAAACAGGTTAGTAACTCAAATCTTTTGGTGTGTTAAAGTCAGCTGAAAATGATGATGATTTGGGTTCGACTGGGGGGACTTCTATGTTGGGTGATTCAAGGAAACAGTCGGAGTGAGATAATAGTGTTACTTCTTCTGACATTAGTTATACCCGGTTATTGAGAAAATTGACAACATTAAAATAAGATTGTGGAATAACAATATACTCTTGTGGATGATGAAGGGAATCCGGTTCATATGACAATGGGTTATCTTTCAGGTGAGCTTAATGATGATGATGATGTTGTTGAACCTGTTAATAATGATATGACAATATTTCTGGCTGTTAACATGTCCAATATAAGATGTGGGGCTAATTAGGAACAATGAAAGGACTCATATAAGAATACTCATGATGACTCCGACTTATATGATGATGATATTATGATGATGAGGATATCTTGGGCTATATCTAGTCTAATCATAGAATGAGGATCCGTTGGCCTAAGGAATTTTAGTATTCATGATATTTTATGTGACTTTATATTATTGTTTGCTAGAGATTAGTGTCGAGACAAGTTAACGCATACGATTAGTGTAAGATATCTAAGTGTATGATCTATGTAATTCGGTCGAGGTTGGGCTCAGGCTTTCTTAGTCGACTTATGTTTGTAACTGACCCCCTCACCCTATAAAAGGAGGTGAGGGGGTGATGCACTAGATACATCATATATTCTATTCTTTCCATGTAATCGATCATTGATAAATAAAAGTTAATCGTTCGGTTACCTTTATAGTGTCGTATCCGTCTGGGTTTCGTATGTTGCATCTTTGCGGCCTTCTTCGAGGTGTTCCAGGGTTCTGCATATCGAGCTTCAGGTTTGTTGGTGTCATCGATTCTAACAAGTGGTATCAGAGCGCAAGGTTCTTTGGTCTCTGAAGATCGGTGCTAGATCAAAAAGGTTCGTGAAGAAACGGGTTTTGAGATTTATCGAATCGCTTTTCTTTGGGAGTTGCAAGTTTATAATGAGGAAGACGAAGTGTATATGTAACGTGATAGATTGGTTTTTTATAACCAATAAAATAAATATTAGATTATATTTGATTGGTTAATTTCTCTCTAGTCACGTGGGGGTATACTAGCGCTACAAGTTGTTGGTTGTTTTAAAACTACTTCTTATTTTTCGTTACTTATTTATTAAATATTTAGAAGAAAGGGTTCTTTGTTTCTTGTTAAATGTTTATTAAATAGCGATAACAGTTTTTGTTGCTGGTTTCTTGTGGTTCAAGTATTGATCGTTGTTTGCTTAGGTTTTTAAGTTTACGATCAGGTTGCTTGTTCGAGATCGAGGTTTAGGGTTATTCTAATTAATTCGATTTGCAAGAATGAACTTTTACGCAACAAGGGGTTGAAAGAATATGTCGCCGATAGCAAAGTTTAACGTCGAAAAATTCGACTGGTCTAATGACTTTGGGCTGTGGCGTGTGAAGATGTGGTCTCTATTAATTAAACATGGTTGGGAGGTTGCGTTAGATCCATTCCCGGATACAATGACGAACACTGATAAGACTGTGGCGTTGAAGACAGATGTCTATTATAAAGCACACAGCTCCTTACTCTTGTGCTTGGATAACAAGGTGATGAGGGAAGTCAACAAAGAAAATTCTGCTGCGGGGGTTTGGTTAAAGTTGGAAACTTTGTATATGACAAAGTCTTTAGCCAATAAATTGTACTTGAAGAAAAAGTTGTTCACTTTCTACAAGCATTCATGTAAGAAATTATCTGAACATTTAGATGAGTTTAATAAGTTGATCGGTGACTTGACGAACATAGACGTTGATATTGATGACGAAGATCAGGCACTCATGTTAATTACATCATTACCGTCCTTGTATGATAACTTTGTAGAGACATTGCTTTATGGAAGGGAGTCAATCACTTTGGAAGATGTCTTGTTTACCCTTAATTCACGGGAGTTGAAAAGAGAACATATGCAAAGGATGATGGCGATGGGTTATTGTAAGGGGAGCCCAGAGCATCGGGGTAATCAAGGACGTGGTAGTTCTCGATCAAAGTCAAAAAGTAAAGGAACTTGTAAACTGAAGTGTTACATATGCTATTATGAGGATCACCTTAAGAAATACTGTCGAAAATGAAACAAGAAGAAATCAGCTAGCTTTGTCAACAAGAATGCAAAACAGGACGTTGGTACGTATTCTAAGGGTTATGACAATGATGATTTGTATATGGTGGCGAGTAAGGAAAGGTTCTTAGAGTGGATCATGAACTACGTTGGTTCCTATCACATGACGCCTAGGAGGGACTTCTTGTTTGATTTTAAGGAGCTTGATGGTGGTATGGTTTTGCTCGGTGATAATAGAGCATGTGCCATCAGGGGGACAGAGAAGGATATAGTACAAATGAAAGATGGTTCAAGTTTTGTACTTGAGAATGTTCGTTACATTCCCGAGTTGAAAATAAATATGATATCTTTGGGCACTCTAGATCGAGAGGGCTATACCGTGAAGTTGCAGAATGGAAGAGTAAAGTTGATCAAGGGTTCTTTGATGGTTTTGTCAGGAACTTTGAAGGAAAATTGTGTGTACTCATTGGATGGTTGGGTTAAATCAAGTGAAGCTAGTGTTGCTATACAAGAAAAGGAAAGTCTTGTACACGTGTGGTATAAACGCATGGGTTATGTTAATGCAATGATGCCTAAAAACGTTACTTGCATTTTTAGGTCTGCTTTGTTTTGATTACGACAAAATATAAAAACAAGCATTTATGAAAATAACGAAAAACGAATTATTGTGTTCAAGTATTTTTTTCATTTCAACCATTATCACTTAAGGTATGAACAAACAAGTTTTCATCTTAATTAAGTGATCAAGGATTTAAGTTTTTTCAAACTCACCTTTTATTAAATGTGTCAAAAAATTTTAATAAACTTTATTTTTAAGAAAATGTTTTATTAAATTTAATATTTGAAAATTTGAAAATGGCATATTCCATTTGGTTTCAGAATATCCTTTGAGGATAACTATTCCACCAGATGTGACTATCCAACTAAAAGACAAAAGGGAGGGGAGTCTACGAACACGGATCCTTAAAGGTCTATGCGGTCCCTTATCGATAAGGCACCGTGGGTACCAATAACGAACCGCGTTCAGATATGGCCGTTGGACCTTTGTCCTATAAATAACGGACCATTCTCAGATTTTCTCTTCACCTCTTTTGCACACAAATTTCCAGATTCAAACATACATGTTAAATCATTCAAATCCTTGATTATTTGGTTGATTACTACTTGTTTAGAAGTGAATCGTTCTCCTCCCATCTCTTCCTCTCCAAGTGCAAAGAGAAGAACACTTTCATCCTTGAAGTGTTGATTCTACCTCAAGATCTATTAAACATAAAGTTTTATTCATTCATTATAGTTGTTTTGTGTCGATCCAAGTAATTGTGTTATTTGGAAGTTGTGTTGTGAAGATCCAAGTAGTTGTGCTATTTGGTAGTTGTGTTGTGAAGATCCAAATAGGTTTTTCTATTTGTGTGACAACCCGTCAATTTCAGGTCGTTATTTTAATCTCGACTATTACGTATTACGTGTTTACTTTAATGAGAATTTAAATTTTATCGACTAACCGAAAAGGTTATGACTTGAAACTAGCGTAAAGATGTCGATTAGATGAAAACCGACAAGGAATATGTTAGGTATCGATATTATATTCTCAAATAATCATAAAAATGATTTTTATTATATTTAATCTTTATTTCTCGTGTTTTACGTTTTAACGAATGACGATAACTATTAGTGATCGCGATACCGACGGATGCCCAAAAATTTACGTTTTATTATCGATTGTCTCGATATTTTATATTTTCGACGTTTTCGATTTAATTACGTTTTAAGTCGTGTCGAAGCTTTGTTATTATATTTTAAAGCGTTTTAACTTTCGAAAACTATTTTTACGAAACCCGAGCCCCGTAAATATTTTTCAAAATTTACAATTTATATTTTCTACCTTGTAAACTATTTAATTTCATTTTGGGACCAAAACTATGCAAAATTGGCAAAATCTACCCCACTACCCCACTATATATTAAAATTCCACTAACTATTTTATATTATTAATTCATTTTTACAAAAAAAAATCAAATTCTCTCTCTTTCTTCTTCATTTGGACGTCCACCCTCACCCACAATCCATCAAATTATTTGATTTTCTGCTTTGATTCATTCAAATCTAAAAGAAGACCCATCTTGGAAATTCAACAAGCTTCAATTTGGTATAAATTTTTCCAACATGCATCCACTAAATTTTTCTTTTCAATTTTTGATGAAGAACATGTTGTTTGATCCATTTTTATGGTGAAACATGTGTTAATATTATTATATTCATAGTGGGATGTTGTTGCATGTTATTTATTTTGAGTGGGTTAATTTTTGAATGATCATTCTAGAGTGTTAGGAGTTAGATAGAGGTGTTAGGATGATATTAGGAGTATAGAAATTGTTGAAATGGGTTGAAATATTGATTTGATATGATTTTTAACTAGTCATTTTAGACCAGTAGGTAAAAGGGTATTCTTGAAAGTCTTAGGTCTGATTATGAAATGGGATGATATGATATTGTTTTAGTAATCTTCAAGACGCTCGTTTTGCCGCTTGAATGAGCTTCTAACTCATTACGGGTCAAAAGTTATGGTGTTTTGATTTTCGTGTACCGGGAGACGAGTATCGACACAATCCGAAAATTGTTATCGATATTTGGATCGAATCTCGGGGACTTTAGAATGAGTTTTAAAAATGTTCAAGGACTGTTGTAAGTTTCTAAACCTCAGGTCACGAGTCTATTTTCAAACCCGAGTGTCGGTTTTGCAAACGGAATTGTTTAGATAAGTCAAAATGGTTTTACAAGTCAAAGGAGTAAAACTGTCCGGTTTTTGTAACACAAAGACGTGTCGGGTAGAAGGTCTTAGAAGTAATATTTTTGAATGAAACTTAAACTAAGTCTTATTCATATTATGTGTGATTTTTTCACCAAGTTTTGTCGAAATCGGACAAGTCTAGATAGGTTAGATTGGTGTGTACATTTGGAGTGCACATGCTGATTGGTATTTTGGACACGTAGTTCAATACTTGTGTGGCGGGTGAGTTGAGTATTCACTATTGGACATGGTGACTTACCCAAGTGTTAAGTCATTATATAAATGACTTAGTTACTGGTCCGAGGGAAGTAAAATGATGGTTTGACTTGCGTTGACTTGGCGTCTTATGACGGGTCAATGTCGGAAGTGCAAGTGTTTAAAAGAATAGTTTTGAATAAAAGGGTATAGAAGTACACTTATATTGTTAATTTTTTTTTGGGATTTTCATGGTTATATGAAATTGAGTTTCGTATTATTTAAGTATTATTTATACTTGAGTCGTTTATTAACTAACGCGCCTTATTTGGTAGGTTGCGGTCTTCGTATTTAACGGGCATCACAAATTGTCGGTGATCGTCACATTACTACTATCGTACCAAGGTGAGTCTATAGCATCGCTTTAACATTGTTAGCCTCAAAATATTGAGTCAAACAAGAATGCTCGGTCATATGTTTATTGTGTATCGTATATTAGAACGTTGTAATAGGTAGTAGATTAGTCGTGTATTACGGGCTTAACTTTAAGCTAAGGTTCATTCATAAGTAACCAAAGCCCAAAAGGAAAGCCCGACCCATTATCATATAGCCCATTATGGCACATGTAGGCAAGGCTATATAAACCTCTCCTTGCATGTAAGGAGAGGTTGGTTAGTCATTCATTTTCTCTTAATCTAATATTTCACAAGTTCACACACTTCTCTCTCTCTTTTCTCTCTCTAGTTTCTCTCTCTAAAATTCATCTCATATCTACCTTTCTTTCTTCATTAATCGTATAGAATCATCATATATTAGGGACAACAATTGGTATCAACCGCCATGGGGTAGTTTTGTGATTCGTTGTTGATTTTCTACTTAGTTCGTGTGATTTTACCATAAAATCTACGGATTCAAGTTTTTTTTCTTGTGTTTTTCGTGCTCTAAATCATCCTCTATTCATCTCTACATCTTTAATACATGTGGTAAGATTTTGGTTACATTCGTTTGGTTAGAATCATGAATTCCAAGGTAAAAATCCATTCTTTCTTGTTGCTTCCAAGTCTCGGATTGTTTTTGTGCTACGATCTGATTTTTGTGATTGCATAAACCCTGGGGGTTTCTACTTGCGATCCAAAGTCACGATCACATCCTACGATCATCACTTCGATCACAAGTGCGATCATAAGTGCGATCACTGCCTACGATCCCCAATACGATCAGGGAGTACGATCGAAGAGTACGATCTTTGAGTACGATAGGTGAGTAAGATCGTTGAGTACGATCGTTGAGTACGATAGGTGAGTACGATCGTTGAGTACGATCATGGAGTACGATCAAGTGAGTACGATTCAAGAGTACGATCACTCGTTGCGATCCAAGACTACGATCCGACTGCGATCTAGGAGTACGATCAGAGTGCGATCTAGGAGTACGATCAGAGTGCGATCAGACTACGATCTAGGAGTACGATCAGAGTGCGATCAGACTACGATCATAGAGTACGATCAGAGTGCTATCAGAGTGCGATCTCAGAGTGCGATGGGTGACATTGCGATGGACATCTAAATTTTGTTCGAGTATTTTTTAGACTTAGCCACTATCTAGACTAGTCTCGGAACGTAGTTTACACGAAGATTAAAAAAAAAAGAGTTAAAATTTTTAGGTCAAGTAAAATCAAATTTTTTCCATACTAGTTTTAGGCTATTTCTAGCTCGATTTCAAAATTTGGTGATTAAAATTTTTTTAGGTCTACCGGTTTGTCGGACTGAGGAATTTATTGTCGGACTGGAAGAAAAAAAATTGCAATTTTCGGAATTTCCACAACAACTCAATCACAATACAACTACTTAAGATCCACAATCAATTCACCACTTAAGAGTATATTAAAATGGATTCTACTGCAGAATATCGTGTGACAAACAATAACATCATGGTGGCGGGTAACAAAGAGAGACCACCAATGCTTGTGGCCGGTCGATATGCTCAATGGCAATCACGTTTTCTTCGTTATCTTGATACAAGACCTAATGGTGATGCATTGATGCAATGTATTAACAATGGACCATATGTTTTCTCCGATATCACTGTCCCTCATACACCAGCCACTGACACTACCACAGAAGTACCCACAACTACAAGAAAAGAAACTTTATCTGATCTTACACCAGAGAAGCGTGCTTGGTATGATGCAGAAAAAGAAGCGATCTATATGATTCTAAGTGGAATTGGAGATGATATTTATTCCACGGTTGATGCATGTCCTACGGCACAAGAAATGTGTACGGCTATTGAACGCTTGCAACAAGGAGAATCACTCAACAAGCAAGATGTTAAAACAAACTTGTTTTGGAACTTTGGTAAGTTTACTGCATTGGATGGAGAATCAATTGAGTCTTATTATTCACGATTCTACAAGATGATGAATGATATGACAAGAAACAACTTGGAGGTCTCCACCATGCAAGTCAATGTGCAATTTCTTCAGCAACTTCAACCAGAGTGGACACGTTTTGTTATTTTGGTAAAACAACAGAAGCAGTTAGACAAAGTAAACTATCACACCCTCTTTGATATCTTGAAACAATTTCAGCATGAGGCAAATGAAATTCGAGCTGAACGAGTTGCAAAGACGGCTAATCCACTTGCTCTAGTGTCTACCACTCAAGATCATCGATCTCGTACTTCAAAGTCATATTCCATTCAATCATCCTCCCCACGATATTCCACATCATCCAAGTCTTCATTATCCACAAGATCACGCGGCAAAGAACCAAGAGCACCATCACCACCATCTGAGTCATCATCTGAAGAGGATAGTGATGAAGATCAAGCTCAGAAGAATCAGGAAATGAAACAACAAATTTCTTTCATTATGAAGACTTACAAGAAAATCTTCAAACCCACAAACAACAATATTCGAACATCATCCAACACAAAGAACCAATATGTTGAGAACCCTTCAAGGTATGACACACGTCGCCGTGGTGAAAGTCCTTCTAGGTATGATCGACATAATCCAACACATGTTGAGGGTTCTGCAAGGTATGATCGACAAACTGCCAAGTATGATACTCAGAGGATTTCTGCTGCTACTGGGAATAGGGAAACTGTTGGAACGCAAGTGGTTCAACAAAGTGGGATTCAGTGTTATAATTGCCAAGGTTATGGGCATATGGCAAAGGAATGCAGAAAGCCGAAACGGGTTAGGGACTCTAGCTATCATAAAGAGAAGATGTTGTTATGCAAGAAGATGGAAGCAGGGGTCAATTTGTCGACTGAGGAAGGAGCAATGCTTGATGATACTGATAATGAAGCCTCCGACCAAGAATTAGAAGCACATTACTCGTACATGGCAAAGGTTGACGAAGTTCTCAACGTCACTGAAGATGACAATGGACCTATCTTTGACACTGAGCCACTGGATAAGGTACACACCACTGATGAATATAATGTGTTTGGTGATACTCATGAGCATAGTGAGCTACCCAATGCCATTAATGACACATGTATGACGGAAAAGGTTGATAGTAATACCACATCCGATTCATCAGACATGTGAAATAATGAGTTTGAGTATTATCAACATGCAAATGAGTATGATGATGAGGAGCGTGTCGCGCTTGCTAACTTAATTGCCAGTTTACAAAAAGATGTCAATGAAACTAGAAAAAGTCAAAAGCAATTAAAGAAGGCAAACGCAGCGCTCACTCAAAATTTTGAAGAATGCAAAGCCGCACTAATTACATCTAGTGAGACCATTGAACATTATAAAGATGAGCTTCTTCAGAAAACGAAAGAACTTGAGGGGTACAAGGGTAGTGCGTTAAAAAGTCAAAAGGACGATCTTGAAAAGAAATACAACGAAACTTTTGAGTTATTAACCAAAGAGAAACGTCAATTTAATGTTTTGTTAATGGATGAACGTCAAAAAACGTACCTTGCTACCACCAAAGTTAACGAACTTGAACAACAACTTTCGATGGATAACACCGAGTCTGCTAAAATTCTTGATGTTAAGAAACAAGAGGTTGAAACATTAAAACAAGATTTCAAATGTCGACATGAAAAAGATACTGAAAAAGTAACGGAACTAGAAAAACAAGTCGAATTTTTGAAAAACGTTGTTTATAAAACGCATGACTCTATTCAAACCGTAAGAATGTTAGCACCTCCGTCTACGTTTAAGGGTCAAGCTAGCTTTGCAAGTCCTGATTATCTTGCCCAAGCTCAATCTGCGAACCCGCGCATTTATATGGATGAGTCCGAATGGACCGATCCTGAATATCCTCTTGGTTATGATGAGACATCCCTTAGGGAAGAGGACCGTAGATCACCGGAACCATACAATTATGCTTATGAGAATAGTCTATATGGTCTTTTCACTACACAAAAACAAAAGTCTCGTGAGGAATTGTTTTTAGAATGCAAACAAAGAAGAATTCAATGGAAGAAAGCTTTTGCTACTAAGAAAACAAACGTTTCTAAGTTCATCAACTACTTGCCTCTTGATGCTTTTAAAAGCAAGAGTAGGCAGACATTTGGGTTTCTACAACATTACATTGATAATATTAAATCCATTATTGACAATGAATGGAAACAACGAGAAAATGACGAGTGGAAAAAACCAATTCCTCAAGATATAACTATGCTTATCAAACAAATCTTAATACCAAACACGACCACATTAAAAGAAAATATGCTTGAATTTGAAAGATTAATTCGGTCTAAAATGTTTGATGATTTAAAATATGTTGAGTCTATTGAGAATGAAATTGACGATCTTCAAATGGACAAGTCCGTTTTTTCAGATGAATATGATTTACTCTTAGAAGAATGTCTCTCCAAAGATATTTTGTGTGTTACTCTTCAATCTTGTGCTGATATAGATGAATATTCTGATGTTGCATGCAAATATCTTGATAAAATCAAAGAATGTGAGCGTCTTGAACTTGAGCTTTCGAAACATAAAGAAAATGTTGATAAAAAGGCTTTTGAGTTACTTCAACACAAAACTGATTTCCTTCAAAAACATTGTCATTCTCTTGAACTTGCTTTGCAAAAAGACGTTGGTCGTTTTCCACATGATAATAACTTGCAAGAAAAACTTTTCATAACGTTTCGAGAAATGAATGAACTGAATTTGGAAATTAAAGGGTTGAAAGCTCAGTTACAAGACAGGGAAACATCGATAACAGAGTTGCAGAAACTCGTTGCTAAGATGGGTGGGAAAGTTGTGGAACCTAGCGTTAAGAAACCTGTTGTTAGACAACCCAATGCCTCTAAAGTGAATAGATCCTCTATCTTGGGAAAACCATCTGCTTTATTAATATCCTCGTTTCCAAAACCTGTGTTTGCCCCCAAGATTGTTGGAAAAGAAAGGTTACCACAAAATCAACCCATAAGGAATGTCATAGCACCAAGCGTTAAGCACAATAATGTGATTAAACCAGGGATGTATAGATTCGCCACTAAACCTACACAAAACAAAGAAAGTCAATCACCTCAGACTTCTAGAAGCACTAATAGACGTATGTCTTTTACTACAGGAGAAATCCCCACTGATAGTGTTAGTCGGCCTCAGCTTAAGAGCACTCGCATGAATGAAAAGGTTTGGCAAAACAAAAGTCAAGGTAAGATGAAGACAGTAGAAGACCGCCCTAGGATTTTCAATGTTTCTAAGAATAAAACGTCTGTAATCGCGTGTAATGACGATTTGAATGATTCGACTATGAATGCTTTGAATGTTAAGTTTGTTTGTGTGAAATGTGGAAAGTGTGTTAATGCCAATCATTCTATGTGTGCTACGAATAAAGACAAAGGCGTAGATACTAGAACTAAGAAGCAAGTTGCAATGCCTATTAGAGATAGTAAACCCAAACGCAAAGTGAACCATTCTGGTGCAACCCCCACTAAGAAAATTAATGCATCAGACTCCACCACTAAGAACCCTAGAAGAAAAATTAAGGAACTATATGAGTCTGCTAGCAGTTCTTGGAAATGGTGGTTTGCTAATCAATGTCCTCCAGGATATAAATGGATGCCGAAAGCTAGGACATAAAATGTGAAAACGAGTGTTAGTTTGCCTTTAAATGTTGATAAGGATACTAATGATTCTACTATCACAACTAATGTAGTATCCAGTTTAGCAAATGCTCCATCGTGTTCTAACTCTTCTGCAGGTGATACAAATAATTCTCTTCATACTGGACTCTGGATGCACGAAGCACATGACAGGGAATCTCAAGCTTCTAATTAACTTCGTGGAGAAGTTCCTGGGTACGGTCCGATTCAGAAATGATCAATTTGCACCGATCCTAGGATATGGAGATTTGGTTCAGGGGAATATTACAATCAAAAGGGTATACTACGTCGAAGGGCTCAATCACAATCTTTTCTCGGTTGGTCAATTCTGTGATGCGGATTTGGAGGTTGCTTTCAGAAAGAAGACATGTTTTGTTCGTGATTATGATGGGAATGACTTCCTTACCGGTACACGGGGTACTGATCTTTACACAATTTCACTTCAAGACACAACTTCATCAACTCCAATTTGCTTCATGGCTAAAGCTTCAACGACTCAGGCATGGTTATGGAATCAACGTTTATCTCATCTTAACTTCGATACCATCAACTTGCTTTCCAAGAAAGATATTGTGAGAGGCCTTCCAAGTTTGAAATTCATCAAAGATCATCTTTGTTCTTCTTGTGAGCTTCGTAAAGCTAAACGAAGTAGCTTCAAAACAAAGACCACACCAAGCTCTAAAGGACGGTTAGATCTTCTCCATATGGATCTATGTGGTCCCATGCGTGTTCAAAGTATCAATGGGAAGAAATATATTCTGGTAATTGTCGATGATTACTCGAGGTACACATGGACTCACTTCTTGAGGTCCAAGGATGAAACACCCGAAGTTCTCATCAGCTTCCTTAAACTGATACAACGTGGTCTTCAAGCTCAAGTTAAAGTGGTTTGTACTGACAGAGGTACAGAATTTTTGAATTCAAATCTGAGAAACTACTTTGAATCCGATGGAATTGAACATGAAACATCTATTTCTCGAACACCCGAACAAAACGACGTTGTTGAAAGACGAAACCGTACTTTAGTTGAGGTTTCTAGAACATTATTATCTACTTCAAAACTTCCACTATACTTTTGGGCCGAAGCCGTGTCAACCGCATGCTACACACAAAACCGCTCCTTAATTATCCCAAGACACGAAAAGACACCATATCACATAATTCATGATCGAAAATCTTCACTCAAACACCTTCACGTTTTTGGATGTACGTGCTACATTATTCGAGATGGTGAAAATCTAGACAAGATGAAAGAGAAAGGTGATACATGCACTCTAGTGGGATATGCAACTCAGTCTAAGGGATATAAAGTGTACAACAAGAGAACAAAATTGAACGTCGAGACTATTCATGTCAGATTTGATGAATTACAAGAAATGGCACTTGAACAAAACAGTTTAAGTCCTGATCCACAACGACAAACGACTTCCGTTCACAAACGCACGAAACTCGGAACTCAAGACCACAGCAATGAACCGTCAAGTTCAACGTTGGTTCCAGAAAATGTTCCTTGAGCTGATATGACAGTCGACACGACAATTGAAGAGTTGGAAATGTCATATGGACCAATGTATGATGAATATTTCACGGGGGAGAAACAAGTTGTATCGAAGTCTTCCGTTGTCACTCATGATAAGAATGATGATACCGATCATCGTCAACAACCAGATACAACTTCATCTACTTCAACACGGGTTGCTGCAGATTTACCTCTTCAGAATATCACTTCAACAATCGATCCTACAACATCCACAACTACTGTCATTGCTCCAGAGAACACAAATCAAGCAGACGATGCATTATCTGACGAAGACGAATTTATCAACCCATTCGGTACACCGGTACACGAAACTGGAGAGTCTTCTACTCGCCATGTTGATCCGTCAAATATGCATACGTTCTACCAACGACATCCTTCAACACATCATTGGACCCGAGATCATCCTTTGGTTCACGTAATTGGAAACCCTTCACAGCCTGTTCGTACAAGACGACAACTCGTAACCGATGGCGATGTTTGTATGTTCGCACTCGCAGTGAGTACAGCTGAACCGAAAAACATCAAAGAAGCCATGGCTGATCATGCTTGGATTGAATCGATGACGGATGAACTTCAACAATTTGAAAGACTTAAAGTCTGGGAACTTATTGACAGACCATACGATGTGATTCCATTAAATCTTCGTTGGATCTGGAAAAACAAGATGGATGAAGAGCATACGATCATCAAGAACAAAGCTAGGCTAGTGGCTAAGGGGTATGGCCAGAAAGAGGGAATTGATTTTGAAGAATCATTTTCACCAGTTGCTCGTATGGAAGCGGTCAGGATTTTCCTTGCTTATGCTGCACATAAGGGATTCACTGTCTATCAGATGGACGTAAAGACAGCATTTCTTAACTGTCCATTGAAGGAAGAAGTCTATGTCACGCAGCCGGAAGGATTCGTAAATCCTCATTATCCTGACAAGGTGTATCGTCTCCACAAAGCACTATATGGACTAAAGCAAGCTCCAAGGGCGTGGTACGACGAGCTCTCGAAATTTATGGTATCCAAAGGTTTCTCAAAAGGTTCCATTAATCTAACTCTATTCACTTATAAATATGGGGATGACATTTTACTTGTGCAAATTTATGTTGATGACATTATTTTCGGGTTTACAAACCCAAAACTTTCAAAATGGTTTGAAAAAGTAATGCATAGCAAAATTGAAATGTCAATGATGGGCGAACTAAAATTCTTTCTAGGAATTCAAGTTCACCAATCCCCAAGTGGTATCTTTATAAACCAAGCTAAGTATTGTCAAGAGATAATCAAAAATCATGGTATGACTTCATGTGACCCCGTTGGGACACCATTATCAACCACATCCCTAGATGCTGATTTGGAGGGATTACCCATAGATCAAACGAGATATCGTTCCATGATCAGGTCCCTCATGTACTTGACAGTAAGCAGACCTGATACTCATCATGCTACATGTTATTGTGCATGATATCAAGCACGACCCACTGAAAAGCACCTCAAGGAGGTCAAACGGATCTTTCGGTACCTAAAGAATACCATTCACTTGGGACTCTGGTATCCGAGGGAAACTGGTTTCTTTCTAACGACCTATTCAGATTCTGATCATGCAGGGTGTCTTGATACACGAAAAAGTACTTCTGGCGGTGCACAATTTCTAGGACAAGATAAGCTTGTGGGATGGTCTTCCAAGAAGCAGGATTGCACGTCACTTTCATCAGCCGAAGCGGAGTATGTGTCTCTATCTGTGTGTTGTGCTCAAGTTCTTTGGATGAGAACACAACTCACGGATTATGGCTTCCACTTTGATAAAGTACCTATGTATTGTGACTCAAAGTCAGCCATAGCCATCTCCTGCAACCCGGTACAGCATTCTCGCACGAAGCACATCGATGTCAGATACCACTTCATAAAGGAACAAGTTGAAAGAGGTATCGTTGAACTATACTTTGTTGGAACGGATTACCAATTAGCCGACTTTTTTACGAAAGCTCTGTCGAAAGATAGGTTTGAGTACCTCGTTAGGCAGATTGGTATGGGATGTTTGACTCCAGCAGACCTGGAGATTCTAGCAAAGGTGCTTGCTTGATTTATCTATCAAACATCAACCTGTAAATATCTATGAAAAAACAAAATACAAAAATATAAAACATATAAAAACAAAACACAAAATTAAAAAATCTTTCAAAATCCAAAAATATTCTTCTCGACATGTCTTTCAGTATCGATAATATGGACGTACCTAGAAATGTCGCTCAATAACGACACGGATGTGTACATAAAGCTCGAATGAAAGTTGTAAATATTTTTCAAAACATGTCATTTCTTCTTTTAATTAAGGAAATTGTCTATTTTGGACAATATTTCCAAACAACGGGTAGAGCAATCTATCTCGGGTTGAGCTTGTCACAAAACATTCCATGTTTTGAGCTCAACACAATGGCTTGTAATCACTTTCAGATTGCAACCCGGATCGATATTCACGGGGGAGTGTACAATTTAGTGCCCTTACCCTCAGCAAAAGAAGAGAAATCTTCTTACACTTGAGTGGATTTGTCAAGACATTCAAAGTCTACGAACTCAAGTTTATGCTTTAGAAAAAACCTCTTCGCCAAAAAGAAATAGGATTTTTCAAAAAGCGTTGAACACAATTTTTTCAAGAATTTCTCAATGATTATTCAAAATCTTTCAAAAATTGTGTGTTCAACAACTCCCATCCTCAAAAAGCGAAATGTGGATCAAATCCTCACAATGACAATTCAATTGGATCAATTTTTGAGGGGGAGCATTTTAACTTCATGCAAATGATTAACACATCTTTCTCCCGGAGCTTTTTCAAGACTATTTTTCAAAATATATTTTAATCAAATTTGGTATCTCTAATATCAAAAGATTTTATATATTAGAGATGCGGGAGAAAATGTGATTAAAATGTGATCTTATATAAGACTCAAGCACTTTAACTCTTACCTACATGTGCGAAACACTTTCGATTATCGATGCACATGTGAAGGGGGAGCTTTTCTGAAACGACAAAACTAGCAAGGTGTTAAATGTTTTGCAAACACTTTGTTAGAATTTAAAGTGGTTTTTTTGGTGACGATCAAATACCGACAATATCTTTAATTCACGACGTTATTGGTGTCAAAAGGGTGGTTAGGTTTAAGTCCTATGATCCAACCAGAACCGGAGGGATCTTCCCAGGGACAATCCAATAGATTATTAGAAGTCCTTAGGAAAGATGGAGTAGAATGTGAACGTAGCTGAATGCCGACTAAGTACTAATGCTAGCACTAGAACAATCACAACAAGGTGCTAGTAATGATGTCTTGGTAAGCATTGAAGGGGTTGAAGAATGAAAAAGAAATGTAAGGATAAAGGGTCTAAAGAAAGAAGCCCTCCATACAACTTAGGCAGAAACCGGGTTAACACATTGTTGGAAATACGTTTTTACGTATTTAGAAAGGATTGGTCACTCCAATGATATTGGGCTCGAGATCCAATATAGCCCATATAGCCCACATGTAGGGTGGGCTATATAAACCCCCTCCTAGCATGTTAGAAGGGGTTGGTCATTCACTTTTCACACACTTAATCTAATCTTTCTTTATTCTCTCCAACCTCTCTCTACTTTCTCTCTCTACATCTTCATCTATCTCTCTATCTCTTTAGATAATCACAACACAAGAATAATCCAAGGATTACGAGGACCTACAAATGGTATCAAGAGCCTTGGTTTGATTGGTTTTGTTCTTATGTTCTTGATTTTCTCTTTTGATCATCCATACCCACGTCCAAGTTTTTTTGTGTTTTTATGCTTTAATCTTGATATACGTTATCTAGTTACTTGTTGTAGTGATTTTGGTATCTTGGTTTTTGGTTAAAAACACAAACTTTCTTGGATCAATCGTTCAAAATTTCTTGGTTTTTCTTCATTCCGAAATTCCAGCAAAAACCACCATCGGAAAGTACAACGTGAGGGTCGTCTGATCGCAATAACCTATTGGTTCCACTTTGCGATCGTTGGATCTAAACACCTTATTCCGACGTGACATTCCGATCTAACATTGCGATCTGGGATTCCAACGGTTTTAAGGAATCTTGAGTCGTTACTCTGTCCAATTTATTTTAGCTACATTCCGATCTGGACATTCCGATAGTGACATTCCGATCTGGACATTCCGATCTGGACATTCAGATAGTGTGACATTCCGATCTGGACATTCCGATAGTGACATTCCGATCTGGACATTCCGACAGTGACATTCCAATCTGGACATTCCGATCTGGACATTCAGATAGTGTGACATTCCAATCTGGACATTCCGGTAGTGGCATTCCGATCTGGTCATTCCGATAGTGGCTTTCTGATAGGACAATTCGATGGTTATTCCGATGGGTATTCCGACAGATTAAATTTGGGGATTCCGATACAGTGACAAGTATTTCAAGATTTTTCAAAAACGTGTTTTTTTGAATTTTTTTAACAAACTTGCAATTTGCGGAATCGTGTGTAATTTTGTCTTGGAAATTTTGGTTTATCGAGAACAATTATTAGGGGATTTTAACATTATTTCTCGACTTCTACTCACAACAACAAACACAATTACTTTCTTTCATTGATCGATTAACAAGTAATCCTTACTTTCATTTGTCATCAAATCTCAATGGATTTTTTGAATTTGACGTTTCAAGAGGGAGAATCGCATCAAATGAAAGTTAAAGCTAGAGAAAGTAGAATGACTTTATTTCGACTACTTCGGTCTCATCTGTCGAACATCTCTCTACTTAAAGAAGGAAGTGGATTTGTGACACTCTTCGGTCAACATCGTACCATTTTCATCCACCCAATGCTTCTCAAATTGAACCACCTACTAGAACAAATCTACAAAGAAGACATTAATCAAATTGAATCCTCACATTCACTTCAAGTTCTAGTGCAACATTTTTCGAGGTTCTTTCAATTTGATCCAGCCAAGGTTGAAGCTTGAATGATCTGCCAGTCATTCCTTGAAGACACACAAATCGAAGTTAAAGACTTTAGGGATAGATTTCTCGAGTTCATGAAATCTATTGCACTTTCGATTTTTGAAAATTCACAAACTCAACTAGAGCTTGATAGTGGAATACAAGAAAATCCGATGCAGATGCCAGAGAAAACAAATGGTCTTACGGATGACTCAAAGGAGACCACCTCGGTTAACAATGATAGCAACGTCATTGCATCACGACAACATGATTCAAGCATGCATGACGTAGAGCCAATAGTTGGGGTACAATTGAATATTGTATCTAACAATGATTTACAGCATGTTGAGCATTCCGACCCTATGGCGAACATGGGATGGAAAAGAGTGATAGCAATACCACTTCTGATTCATCCGATGTGAATCATAATGAGGGAGAAAATGATCAGAATGCTAAAGATCATGATATGTGCTTTATGACTGCTACGTTAACCAATTCTGCTTCTAGGATTGAAGAGCTTGATATGATTTTAGCTCAGCAATCAAAAGAGCTTGAGGATGCCAAAATTGAATTTTCGAAGAAAACGGAGAAATTTGAAACATATTTTGAAAAACTTGAAAAGTCAAACGTTGTTCTTGAACGAAAATTGGATCAAACAGTTCTAGATTCTAAAGCTGAAAATGATAATCTTTCAAAACAAATTAAGGTGCTTGAATCTAAGTTGGCATCCCAAGATGAATTGCTCAAAGAGAATGAGACTTTAAAGGCTCAAGTTCAAAAAAAGGTTTTTGCAATTGCGGCTCTAAAAAACGAGCTGAGGAAAACCAAAGGAACTAGTGTGGACACTAAGCTTGAAAAACCATCAATCTTGGGGAAACCGCCTCAAATACAGTCCTTTAGACAACCGACTGCATTTAGATCCGAGCGACCACAATCCTCGAGACCGCA
Organism: Glebionis coronaria; assembly: GCA_025667525.1. Classification (NCBI taxonomy): domain Eukaryota; kingdom Viridiplantae; phylum Streptophyta; class Magnoliopsida; order Asterales; family Asteraceae; genus Glebionis; species Glebionis coronaria. The sequence continues at coordinate 154,157,315 of CM046878.1, forward strand.
GTTTGCCTCCCAAGTTGATATGGCTCATATTTTTAGAACAGTCACTCACCAACTAGGGCCAATGTGACTAAAACAGCTTTTGCTAGACCTAATCACATGATTGCATCTAGTCTCTCTAGACATAATCCAAAGAACACGTCTCAAACTAGTTCAAATGACGTTTTCCATACATTTGGTCTAAGGGAAACTAAGCAAAAGACACAAGTAAGAGATAGGAATTTCAAACCTAGTCAGATGCCTTCTAGTTTACCCAACACTGCTAACCGTAGCATGTCACATCCTAGGAGCATCAATCAATCATCTAGGAACTCTAGATCTTACTCGGACATTAAATATGCTACTTGTAAAACATGTAGGAAATGTGTCTTTAAAGCCAATCATGATTCCTGTATCAAAAAATTACTTAATGAGGTGAACTCCCGTGCTAGACTGAAATCCCAGTGGGTAGCTAAAATCAAACCCATTGGTAAAATGTGGCGCCCCACTGGTAGAACTTTCACTCTTGTAGGAAACGAGTGCCCTTTAACTAGGATAGTCTCTGATTCTACTAAGACTGCTAGGGAGGAAATTGAAAAGGAGGATACATCACTTAAGCCTGAACTTAAGGTTTTCTATAAAAGGAAACGTTTGCCAGCTAAGACAAGTGAATCATCTCCGCAGGTCACCTCTAGCACAAGAAAAGAAACTTGTGAACCCCCACTTGCTTCTAAGGTAGATATCGCTAACCCATATCAAAGCATGCAAACTCCTAATGAAAATGCAGGTACCAAAGAGGATGTTCCAAAAGAACGAAGCGGTCCAATCATTATATACCATTCAATTAAGGACACTCTTAGAGTTTGGTTGCTGAAGAAGCAGATATCGAAGAAACAAGTGTCTCAGGGGAATCATGGTTGAGCTTACCAAAAGGACTTACAGTCACATTACAGACTGTAACTCGCTCTCAAAAGACAAGAAAGTTCATCCCGATGATGACTTATCCTTAAAACGAGAAATTAAATTTTCTCGGGCATGAGCAAATATTAAAAACATTCAACGTTTTTAAGCTCATGCACTAGAGGACTTATAGTCACATCACAGACTATAACTCGATCTTCAATTAAAAGGAAAGCTTATCGCCAATGATAAACTTATCCTTACAACGAGAAATTAACTTTTCTCGGGCATGAGCTAATATTAAAAACATTCGAAGTTTTTTAAGCTCATGCACAATGATTTACAGTTAAATATCAGACTGTAACTCGAACTTCATTTTTAGGAAAGCTTATCTTTAAAGATAGCTTATCCTCATAACGGGAAATTAAAGTTTCTCGGTCATGAGCTTGTATTAAAACATTCCAAGTTTTAAGCTCAGAAAGGAAAGTGTATCTTTTAAATAAGAGAACTTTTCCTCATAACGAGAAATTCATCTTTCTCGGTCATGAGCTTTCCGTTAAAACATTCAAAGTTTTCAAGCTCATGAACACGACTTCTAAGTAAATGTCAACTTAGGACTCGTTCTTCAGTTAAAAGGAAAGTTTATCGCCGATGATAAAATTATCCTTAACGACGGGAAGTTTACAACTTCTCGGACTTGAGCTCGTTTTGCAAGATATTCAACATCTTCAGCTCAAGTAATTGGTTTTCAAAACGTTGAACACAATTTTTCGAGAATTTCTCAAAAAGGTTTTTCTAAATCTTTCAAAATTGTGTGTTCAAAAATGTTTTGATAAAAAGAGCATGTCTTCTGGAATCGATAATATTTACGATACAAGAAATGTCATTCTATAATGACACGGGGTTGTAAATAAAGTTCGAGCAGAAGTTCAAATGTTTTAAAACATGCTCAAAATGGCTTGTAGTTATTTCAGACTGCAACCCGGTTTTCATATTAAAGTCAAGTATTTCTTATGAAAGCTTTGGCTCTCAACGGGAATTAATTTTCTCGGGCAAGGTTTACTTTAAAACCTTGTAAGGGATAAAGTTTACTTTATAACTTGGTCTCACACAAATAGATGTACGTTTCAGTGCATTTATTTGTTAAAACAAGAGAAGTCTTGTTTTTATGAAGCTATCATCTCTACAACCATAGCAATCTACAATTGGTATCTACATACTCGACGATGCGACTACTCAACCGACGACTACAGCTCTTTCGATAGAACACGGGTCAACAATTGAGGGGGAGCAATTGTCAAGCATTCAGAATCTTCGATGCCGAAAGTGCCAAGCTCACTAATTGGTGTCAAGACAACCATACCAATCGTACACGTGATGTCAAGAGATGACTTCAGACGTGACGAGGCGACCAACATATGCTGACAATAACCATTTGATCTTGTCATATGATGTTCTCATCTATCAGGTTCAACCTTGTCAATTCTTTTCTAATGTGGTGAATATGTGATCATGTTACAAATCGGTATCATATCTCATGCGTTTGATATCATGAAGATAAAATGGACTTGTTAAAACTTCATTAAATCAATTGATATTAAAAACATCGATTGGGTTAATATTTTTAATATGGGGGAGAAAATGTGATTTAATATGGGATATTATCACAAATGGTTTCACTTAATGTGTTGGCTCATCCCGACATATGCGAAATGTTTTCGAATATCGTGGCATATGTTAAGGGGGAGAAAAACGGATTTGCGTATCAAAATGGATTTTCATGGTGACATATACTTACCCAAAACCCATTTATTTCACGACGATGAAGATTGTGGTGACATAAGGATGGTAGGATAGGTTAAGTCCAATGATTCTTCTAGAACTGGAGGAATCTTCCCAAGGACATTCCATAGCTAGAAATAGTAGTCCTTAGGAAAGATGGAGAAAGATTGTAAACGTAGCTGAATGCCGACCAAGTACTTAAGTTAGCAGTGGAACAATCACAACAAGGTGCTAGTTATGACGTATTGGTAAGGATTGAAGGGGTTGAAGAATGAAAAAGAATTGTAAAGATAAAGGGTGTAAAGAAAGAAGCCCTCCTTACAACCTTAGGCAGAAACCGAGTCAATACATATGCTATTGAGATCATTTTAATGATTCTTGATATTGAAGATAGACATCATGGACCCAGTGATGCAATGCACAACCCATCTCAGCTAACTCAAATATCTCTCAAAAGGTATTTGTTTTAATCACACGGTGACAACGCATTATCTATTGATTTATTCACTCCGAATAAATTGGTATTGAAAAGGTGTCACTCCTCTCCAGCCTCCGATCACTAAAATCCAAAGTGCATGATCGAGTCTAGAGCCATTTGAGATCATCACATATCTCATTAGGACACACTTCCATAATTCCTTGCTTCTTCACACACTATGAAAAGTAAGAAAGATCTTAAGAGTCCTACGCAAAATCTTCATGATCTTGCATGAACATCCGAGTAATACGAAAGTATTTACACTGAAGATGGAAATCCTTCTTGAGCGAATATCAAAAAGCTCATGGTAGGTGACTTGTGCGATTCTTTATGAATCAAACTTGTGATAACTGGAAAGCAACAGTGGTTTAATTCTTAAATTAATTTAAACACGTTCCAGACCTCTACGCAATATCTTAGTGATCTTGCCAGAACACTCATAGTGATACCTTAGTGTTCACAGTGATGAGTGGAAATCCTTCTAGTGTTAACCTCAAACAACACTTGGTAGGTAACTTGCAAGATTCTATACGAATCAAGCTCGTGACAACTGGAAAGCAACGATGGTGTGGTTCTTAATTGAATTTCACTTGTTCCAGGAACATGAATTGACGGCTTCAAATCATGCGGATATTATTATCCAAATGATTCACTCTTTATTCTCGCAGTCAGCTTTGGACGGTCGAATAAAGAGAACGGGTGTACCCGCGAAATCTTGTCAAGGAGGTTCTTAACTGAAACTACCTGCCACAAGTACGATATTTTATATCGTCCAACGGTCTTCACCGACCGGAGGTAAAATGCTTCCGAATTAGAATGAAATGTTCAAGGCCATTTCATCCGTGTATATGTTTTGTTGCTAACTGTCTTATGCAGCGTAACAAGAAGGTGGCAGTGCGGGGTACAATCCAGAAGAAGTTGTCACCACATGCTTATACTGTATGCACTTAATACTTCAACAAATTCAAGAAAGTCTAAAAGTCAAGTCTTCCGCTGTATCAAACTCTGAAGCTTTCAAGAATTTTTAAAAAGTATAAGTGTGTGGAACATGAAGTCACGAGGAGGCAAATATCACAAGTGATGAATGCACAAGGTCAAAGCAAGGACACATGCTCAAGACCAAAGTCAAAGATCTCATCAATCATATTCACAAGAACAAGATCGAAGACTCAAGCATAGTATGCTAGGTTTAATATATTGTAAAATGGTGTGACCTTCCTTTGGGGGAGATTGTTGGAAATACGTTTTTCCAAGGAAAGTATCGGTCACGTCATTATTAGGACATTGTAACTTGGAGTGACCTTCCTTTGGGGGAGATTGTTGGAAATACGTTTTTACGTATTTAGAAAGGATCGGTCACTCCAATGATATTGGGCTCGTGATCCAATATAGCCCATATAGCCCACATGTAAGGTGGGCTTTATAAACCCCCTCCTAGCATGTTAGGAGGGGTTGGTCATTCACTTTTCACACACTTAATCTAATCTTTCTTTATTCTCTTCAACCTCTCTCTACTTTCTCTCTCTACATCTTCATTTATCTCTCTATCTCTTTAGATAATCACAACACAAGAATAATCCAAGGATTACGAGGACACACAGATGAAGATCAAGAGAGTCCTACGCTATATCCTTGTGATATTGCTAGAACACTCAGAGTGATACTACTTAGTATTCACAATGATGAGTGGAAATCCTTCCAGTGTTAACATCAAACAGCACTGCGGTAGGTCATATGTAAGATTCTTTATGAATTGAACATGTGTAAAACTGAAAAGCAACAGTGGTTTGATTCTGAAGTGATTCAAACTCGTTTCAGGTTTCTACGCAATATCTTTATGGTCTTGCCAGAACATTCAGAGTGATATTCATTAATATTCACAGTGACGAATGGAAATCCTTCTAGCGTCAACATCAAACAGCGCTACGGTAGGTAACTTGCGAGATTCTTATGAATCAAGCTTGTGTCAACTGGAAAGCAACAATGGTAATATTCTTAATGAATCAAACTTGTTCCAGGAAATTGAATTGACGACTTTAATCAAGCGGATATTTATCCAATTGATTCACTCTTTATGTTCGCAGTCTTGCTTTGAGACGGTCGAGTAAAGAGAACGGCTAGTACAGCCGCGAAACCCTGTCAAGGAGATTCTTAACTAAATCTACCTATCACAGGTATGGTATTTAATATCGTATAACGGTCTTCACCGACCGGAGGTAAAACACTACCGATTTAGGACGAATGTCAAAGCCATTCAGTCCGTGTCTATGTTTTGTCTCGAGAAGGTGGCGTCACGGTGTACTCAGCAAAGTCAAAGATTCAAAACCACATACTCATGCCTAAAGACATATTCAACTATTAATAGTGTGAGTATGTGGATAAAGACACAAGATCGCAAGATGGCAAGGACAAGTCAAGGATGATTTGAAGATCTCAAGATAAAAAGACAAAGTCGAAAGACAATGACAAAGGCTCAAAGATCACAGCATGAAGGAAAAGGACTACTGTTACACGTTCAAGACTCATTTATGGCGAGATTAGTAATCTCTACAAACTTCCTAAATGATCAAGGTTTATGACCTCTCATTGGGGGAGATTGTTAACCTCAAAATATTGAGTCAAACAAGAATGCTCGGTCATATGTTTATTGTGTATCGTATATTAGAACGTTGTAATAGGTAGTAGATTAGTCGTGTATTACGGGCTTAACTTTAAGCTAAGTTTCATTCATAAGTAACCAAAGCCTAAAAGGAAAGCCCGGCCCATTATCATATAGCCCATTATGCCACATGTAGGCAAGGCTATATAAACCTCTCCTTGCATGTAAGGAGAGGTTGGTTAGTCATTCATTTTCTCTTAATCTAATATTTCACAAGTTCACACACTTCTCTCTCTCTTTTCTCTCTCTAGTTTCTCTCTCTAAAATTCATCTCATATCTACCTTTCTTTCTTCATTAATCGTATAGAATCATCATATATTAGGGACAACAAACATGTTTACTTGTTTTATAAAACCCGCGAGGGGGATAACATGCTTGTTTTATTAAAATAAAAGGGGTACAACGAGAAGTTGTGGGAACCCTTATTATTGGAAAAGTATTTATTATAAATGAAGGGTACAACGAGAAGTTTTGGTAAACCCTCTTTCTTTTAAAATTGAACACAAAGGAACCGATTGTATGCTTAGATGAAAGTTGTTATATAAATTTGTTTAGGCTTAAAAGACCCATGAATCGTGAATTGTTAATCGAAAGGAACGCTAATACTATGGATAGATCTATCGGGGTGACACCTAGTCCGGTCGCGACTAGCTACCGCGTGGTGTTGTGATGCACGAGTAATGAAACATCGGATGCAATTGTATAAGAGTAATATACACACTTGGATAGGTGTGTTGGGCTGAAATAATATATGTTAACGTTCAATGTCACGAGACTTATGAAATAACAACGATAATTATGTCTGATCCACATGATTGTCAACCACGGAAGGTTTATTCAGAATACTTGTGTTCGTTTATTTAATTTAAACTCTATAGATTCACTCAAAATTTTTGTTGACTTTATAGCATGTTTTATCTCAGGTCCATGAAGAAGGCACTCAAGGAAGGCGGTTTCATGCAGCTTGCTTAATTAAAAATGTTTTGGTCCGCTTTTCTAAACTATGTTCATTCAAAGAAACTTTTATCGTTTGGTTGGTTGTGTAAACCTTAAAACTATTTGGGACCGTGTGTGAACTGTTTTATCTTTAAATAAATGAATGGATGTATGCTTTAACAAAACGACTCGTCTTGAGCCGTTTTCTATGATATTGAGATTGAACCATGATAGTAACACCCAATGACCATTCCGCTGCTATGACCCGAAATTGGGGGTGTTACAAATTGGCATCAGAGCTCAAGTTATAGAGAACGAAAAGATTTTCCAAAAATAAAATTTTGAAATCTTTTGACTATAACATCTGCAAGCGAAACCTCCGAGTTGCCAATGGACGAGAATAAGAAAAGTATATATATGTTATAAATATTTAATTATTAATTATGCTTAAAGCATAATGAAATTACATTTATTTACAAATGTTAATTATTTGATTATTATAATACTAATACGTGATTTACAAATGACGCTGATTGTCATAATAGAAATCTATGTCTTTTGACTCATTCCTCGTGAATCTTCATTCCTTGTCCAATTCTTTTTTTTATTCTATCATCCATTCTTGTTTCTTTTCATCTATCTATTCTTATTTTGTGTTATTCATGTTTTGTTATCACAAGCGTTGAATGAATACTCATTTTGATGTGAATTGTGTAACATGATTATGCCGCCAAAACAATTGACTGAGACTCAGTTACGTGCTACAGTAGCTGATCAATTTCAGGTATCTATGAATGCTTTTATGGAAAATATGAATAATGGAGCCGGTGGATCTGGTGGAGCTGGTGGATCTGGTGGGTCTGGTGGAGCTGGTGGATCCGGTGGAGCTGGTGGATCTTGTGGAGCTGGCGATACTAGAGCTGGCAATACTGGAGCTGGCACTACTGGAGCTGGTAATACTGGAGCTGGTAATACTGGAGCTGGCAATGCTGGTGCTGGAACTGGTGATGCTGATAGACCAGTGATTCCTGGAAACAAGAAGTGTAATTATACCTCGTTCATGAAATGCAAACCTCCAACTTTTAAGGGTACTGAAGGTGTTGTTGGGTTAATGCAATGGTTTGAAAAATTTGAATCCGTGTTTCGATTTAGTGGAAGTGAGGAAGGAGACAAGGTGATGTTTGCCTCTACTACTCTTCAAGGGCGAGCATTAACTTGGTGGAATGGAAGAATGGCATCAATGGGTATGGATGTTGCTTATGCTACACCTTGGGTTGAAGTAAGAAGGTGGATGACCGAGGAATTCTGTCCAAGGAGTGTTATTCAGAGGTTAGAACAGGAACTATATCAGCTGAGAATGAAGGGTACTGACATCGATGGATACACAAACATATTCCATGAACTTGCTCTACTTTGTCCAAACAAAGTTAACCCAGAATACTTGAAGGTGGAGCAGTATATTCGAGGCTTAACTACCAACATCCGTGGTGATGTGACCTCATCTAAACCTGCCAATATTGATGAAGCTGTTCGTATGGCCTACCAACTAATGGGTCAAATCATCCAAGACAAGGCTGATGGTGTTTCTGAAGGTAACAAAAGAAGAGCTGAAAATGATAGTGACGATCGTGGTGATAACCGTCAATCTCACAACAGGAATCAAAACCGAAGGAGGGGTAATGCTAATGCGATGACTGAAACTGCATCTGCTGATAAGGGAACCAGATGTCAACGCTGCAAGAAGTCTCATACTGGTGAGTGTGCTAAGTGTGGGAAGTGCAACAAGTTAGGTCACAAGACTGAAGACTGTTGGGGACCAGGAAAGAAGGGAGTGACGTGTTTTAACTGCCAAGGTAAAGGGCACATGAGGAACCAATGCCCTCAACCTCCAAAGAATGCACGTGGTGGAGATAACCAGGGAAAAGCTTATCAGTTGGGTGAAGCCGATGCCAAACAAAACCCGAAAGTTGTCACTGGTACGTTTTTACTGAACAACCGTTATGCTACAGCTTTATTTGATTCTGGTGCGGACAAAAGCTTTGTGTCTACAAGTTTTAGTACCTTAATTGATATCAAACCGGTCGAATTAGACGCGAGTTATGAGGTAGAACTAGTTGATGGTAAATTAGTGAGTACCAATCATGCGCTCTTAGGATGTTCTCTTAATCTCTTGAACCGTATTTGCAAAATAGACTTGATGATTGTCGAATTGGGAAGTTTTGATATTATTATCGGAATGGATTGGCTATCCAAATATAACGCGTCTATCTTGTGTGGAGAAAAGAAAGTTAGGATTCCCTTGGATGAAAAGACCATGGTTATCGAAGGTGATCAATGTAATTCACGACTAAAAATCGTTTCGTGCATTAAGGCTCGTAAGTATATCGAAAGAGGTTGTGAGTTATTCCTAGCTAAAGTATAGGAGAAGGAATCAAAGGAGAAACGTGCCGAAGATGTTCCAGTCATTCGTGACTTTCCTAAAGTGTTTCCAGAAGATTTTCCTGGACTTCCGCCTCCAAGGCAAGTAGAATTCCAAATTGACCTAATTCCTGGTGCTGCACCCGTGGCTCGTGCGCCATATCGTTTAGCCCCATCCGAGCTAAAGGAGTTATCTGTGCAATTGCAAGAGATATCTGATAAAGGTTTTATACGACCGAGTTCGTCACCTTGGGGAGCTCCTGTCTTATTCGTTAAGAAGAAAGATGGTTCGTTTTGTATGTGTATCGATTACAGAGAGCTGAATAAGCTAACGATCAAGAATCGTTATCCGCTTCCAAGAATTGATGATTCATTTGATCAACTTCAAGGTTCTCGTGTTTTCTCCAAGATTGATCTTCGTTCTGGTTACCATCAACTTCGCATACGTGAGGAAGATATTCCTATTACGGTGTTTAGAACTCGTTATGGTCATTATGAGTTTCTGGTTATGCCTTTTGGTTTGACTAATGCACCTGCTGTATTCATGGATTTAATGAATCGCATTTGTAAGCCGTATCTTGATAAATTCGTGATCGTTTTCATAGATGATATTCTAATCTACTCCAAGAGCAATGAAGAGCATGCCGAACACTTAAGGATTATCTTGAACTTGTTAAAGAACGAAAAGTTGTACGCTAAATTCTCAAAGTGTGATTTTTTGCTTAATTCTGTACAATTTCTCGGACATGTGATTGATAAAAATGGGGTACATGTTGATCCTGCAAAGATCGAAGCCATCAAGAATTGGAGTGCTCCGACTACTCCAACTGAAGTGCGACAATTTCTAGGTTTGGCTGGTTATTACCGAAGGTTTATTGAAGGATTCTCTTTGATATGGAAACCATTAACTAAGCTGACTCAGAAGAATAAACCGTATGTGCGGGGCGATGATGAAGAAGAAGCTTTCCAAACCCTGAAGATGAAACTCTGTAGTGCGCCGATTTTATCGTTACCTGAAGGAAGTGAAGACTTTGTTGTTTATTGCGATGCATCTCTTCGAGGATACGGTGCTATTCTTATGCAACGTGAAAAGGTGATCGCATATGCCTCTAGACAATTAAGGAAGAATGAGGAGAACTACACAACCCATGACTTAGAATTGGGTGATGTGGTTTTTGCTCTGCGACTTTGGAGACATTATCTGTATGGCACGAAGTGTACAGTATTCACTGATCATAAAAGCTTACAATATATATTGGATCAAAAGGAGCTGAATATGAGGCAACGTCGATGGGTTGAACTCTTGAGTGATTACGACTGCGAAATTCGTTATCATCCAGGAAAGGCGAACGTGGTAGCTGACGCGTTAAGTCGAAAGGAAAGGGAGAAACCGATTCGAGTGCGTGCTTTGGTGGTGACAGTTCATAATGACTTACCTGAGCAGATTCGAAACGCACAAATCGAAGCGTGCAAGAAGGAAAATATTGCAGCCGAAAGATTTATAGGAGACGGTGAAACATTTGATACGCGAGCCGATGGTATCAAATGTTTGAGAGGTCAAATCTGGTTACCATTATATGGTGGACTGAGGGACTTGATTATGTTAGAATCTCATAAGTCCAAGTATTCTATTCATCCTGGATCGGACAAAATGTACCAAGACTTGAAAAAGTTATACTAGTGGCCGAATATGAAAGCTGATATTGCAACATACGTCGCGAAATGCTTAACATGTGCAAAAGTGAAAGCTGAATATCAGAAGCCGTCAGGATTACTTGTCCAACCTGAAATTCCAATCTGGAAATGGGACCGAATTAGGATGGACTTCATCACAAAACTTCCAAGGACACCGTCTGGGTTCGATGCAATCTGGGTGATTGTCGATCGTTTGACTAAATCCGCTCATTTTATTCCAATCTACGAGAGGTTCGGTTTGGAGAAACTTGCCGATATTTATCTGAAGGAAATCGTGTGCAAGCATGGTGTTCTTATTTCAATCATTTCCGATAGAGATAGTCGTTTTGCTTCTGGATTTTAGAGATCACTTCAAAAGTCATTAGGAACCAATTTGGATATGAGCACAACCTATCATACACAAACTGATGGGCAAAGCGAAAGAACAATCCAAACTTTGGAGGATATGCTACGTGCTTGTGTGATAGACTTTGGAAGTAGCTGGGATAAGCACTTACATTTGGCCGAATTCTCGTACAATAACAGTTATCACGCGAGTATCAAAGCTGCACCTTTTGAAGCACTTTATGGGAGAAAATGTAGATCACCCGTTAGCTGGAGTGAGGTTGGAGATGCCCAACTCACTGGACCAGATTTGATTAGAGAGACGACGGATATGATTGTGCAAATCAAGAATAGGTTGTTGTCTGCTCGAAGCCGACAGAAGAGTTATGCGGATGTGAGAAGAAAACCATTGGAGTTTAACGTGTGAGATAAGGTTATGCTAAAGGTATCACCATGGAAAGGTGTTGTACGATTTGGAAAACGTGGGAAGTTGAGTCCTCGTTATATCGGACCATTCAAGGTTACATCTAGAGTAGGACCCGTGGCATACCAACTTGAACTACCACAAGAAGTGTATGGGATTCATAACACTTTTCACGTGTCGAACCTGAAAAAGTGTTTATCCGATGAAGAACTCATTATACCGTTAGACGAGGTTAAGGTTGATAAAAAGTTGCACTTTATTGAAGAACCAGTCGAGATCATGGATCGCGAGGTCAAGCAACTGAAGCAAAGCCGAATACCAATTTTCAAAGTTCGATGGAACTCTTGGAGAGGACCGGAGTATACTTGGGAACGATAAGACCAAATCTGGAAGAATTACCCTCATCTCTTTGATGTCAACAAGCGGTCGGGCAAGAACGCAAGTTGATCTTCGAGGGCGAAGATCCTAATTTGGTGGGGATGATGTGACAACCCGTCAATTTCAGGTCGTTATTTTAATCTCGACTATTACGTATTACGTGTTTACTTTAATGACAATTTAAAATTTATCGACTAACCGAGAAGGTTATGATTTGAAACTAGCGTAAAAATGTCGATTAGATGAAAACCGACAAGGAATATGTTAGGTATCGATATTATATTCTCAAATAATCATAAAAATGATTTTTATTATATTTAATCTTTATTTCTCGTGTTTTACGTTTTAACGAATGACGATAACTACTAGTGATCGCGATACCGACGGATGCCCAAAAATTTACGTTTTATTATCGATTGTCTCGATATTTTATATTTTCAACGATTTTGATTTAATTACATTTTAAGTCATGTCGAAGCTTTGTTATTATATTTTAAAGCGTTTTAACTTTCGAAAAGTATTTTTACGAAACCCGAGCCCCATAAATATTTTTCAAAATTTACAATTTATATTTTCTACCTTGTAAACTATTTAATTTCATTTTGGGACCAAAACTATGCAAAATTGGCAAAATCTACCCCACTACCCCACTATATATTAAAATTCCACTAACTATTTTATATTATTAATTCATTTTTACAAAAAAAATCAAATTCTCTCTCTTTTTTCTTCATTTGGCCGTCCACCCCTCACCCATAATCCATCAAATTATTTGATTTTCTACTTTGATTCATTCAAATCTAAAAGAAGACCCATCTTGGAAATTCAACAAGCTTCAAATTGGTATAAATTTTTCCAACATGCATCCACTAAATTTTTCTTTTCAATTTTTGATGAAGAACATGTTGTTTGATCTATTTTTATGGTGAAACATGTGTTAATATTATTATATTCATAGTGGGATGTTGTTGCATGTTATTTATTTTGAGTGGGTTAATTTTTGGATGATCATTCTAGGGTGTTAGGAGTTAGATAGAGATGTTAGGATGATATTAGGATGATATTAGGAGTATAAAAATTGTTGAAATGGGTTGAAATATTGATTTGATATGATTTTTAACTAGTCATTTTAGACCAGTAGGTAAAAGGGTATTTTTGAAAGTCTTAGGTCTGATTATGAAATGGGATGATGTGATATTGTTGTAGTAATCTTCAAGACGCTCGTTTTGCCGCTTGAATGATCTTCTAACTCATTACGGGTCAAAAGTTATGGTGTTTTGATTTTCGTGTACCGGGAGACGAGTATCGACACAATCCGAAAATTGTTGTCGATATTTGGATCGAATCTCGGGGACTTTAGAATGAGTTTTAAAAATGTTCAAGGACTGTTGTAAGTTGCTAAACCTCAGGTCATGAGTCTATTTTCAAACCCGAGTGTCGGTTTTGCAAACGGAATTGTTTAGATAAGTCAAAATGGTTTTATAAGTCAAAGGCGTAAAACTGTCCGGTTTTTGTAACACAAAGACGTGTCGGGCAGAAGGTCTTAGAAGTAATATTTTTGAATGAAACTTAAACTGAGTCTTATTCATATTATGTGTGAGTTTGTCACCAAGTTTCGTCGAAATCGAACAAGTCTAGATAGGTTAAATTGGTGTGTACATTTGGAGTGTACATGCTGATTGGTATTTTCGACACGTAGTTCAATACTTGTGTGGCGTGAGTTGAGTATTCACTATTGGACACGGTGACTTACCCAAGTGTTAAGTCATTATATAAATGACTTAGTTACTGGTCCGAGGGGAATAAAATGATGGTTTGACTTGCGTTGACTTGGCGTCTTATGACGGGTCAATGTCGAAAGTGCAAGTGTTTAAAAGAATAGTTTTGAATAAAAGGGTATAGAAGTACACTTATATTGTTAATTTTTTTTCGAGATTTTCATGGTTATATGAATTTTAGTTTCGTATTATTTAAGTATTATTTATACTTGATTCGTTTATTAACGCACGCGCCTTATTTGGTAGGATGCGGTCTTCGTGTTTAACGGGCATCACAAATCGTCGGCGATCGTCACATTACTACTATCGTACCAAGGTGAGTCTATAGCCTCGCTTTAACATGTTTACTTGTTTTATAAAACCCGCGAGGGGGATAACATGCTTGTTTTATTAAAATAAAAGGGGTACAACGAGAAGTTGTGGGAACCCTTATTATTGGAAAAGTATTTATTATAAATGAAGGGTACAACGAGAAGTTGTGGTAAACCCTCTTTCTTTTAAAATTGTACACAAAGGACCCGATTGTATGCTTAGATGAAAGTTGTTATATAAGTTTGTTTAGCCTTAAAAGACCCATGAATCGTGAATTGTTAATCGAAAGGAACGCTAATAATATGGATAGATCTATCGGGGTGACACCCAGTCCGGTCGCGACTAGCTATCGCGTGATGTTGTGATGCACCAGTAATGAAACGTCGGATGCAATTGTATAAGAGAAATATACGCACTTGGCTAGGTGTGTTGGGTTGAAATAATATATGTTAACGTTCAATGTCACGAGACTTATAAAATAACAACGATAATTATGTCTGATCCACATGATTGTCAACCACGGAAGGTTTATTTAGAATACTTGTGTTCGTTTATTTAATTTAAGCTCTATAGATTCACTCAACATTTTTGTTGACTTTATAGCATGTTTTATCTCAGGTCCATGAAGAAGGCACTCAAGGAAGGCGGTTTCATGCAGCTTGCTTAATTAAAAATGTTTTGGCCCGCTTTTCTAAACTATGTTCATTCAAAGAAACTTTTATCGTTTGGTTGGTTGTGTAAACCTTAAAACTATTTGGGACCGTGTGTGAACTGTTTTATCTTTAAATAAATGAATGGATGTATGTTTTAACAAAACGACTCGTCTTGAGCCGTTTTCTATGATATTGAGATTGAACCATGATAGTAACACCCAATGACCCTTCCGCTGCTATAACCCAAAATTAGGGGTGTTACAATTTGGAAGTTGTGTATGTAGTACGGTTACTACTTAGCCCTCAAAGTATATTGGTGTAGATTTGTCCTAGCTAAGATTAGGGCTTGACTTTTAGCTTAGATTCGGAAATTGGATAAGCGACGTTGTGTACGGTTTCTCCACCTTAAGGAGTTTGTTGATTATCGAGTAAAGTGTACTCGAGGAGTGGAGTAGGGACGAGGAGTGAGCTTCATTGCCGAACCACTATAAATCCTCGGTGTTTGGTTTGATCTTTCTTTACCTTATCTCTTTACATTCATTATTCTATATTAGCATATACTTGTGATCATTAGTTTCGTTGCACTATCCCTTGTTCATATTGTGTATAAGAAGATTTCACATAATTGCTCAAGCCTAAGTTTTTGAAAAGGATTTTTGAAAACCCTCTTTTAACAAGTAAAATTTAAAAAACTATTCAACCCCCTCCCCCCCATTCTAGTTTCTACAATTGGTATCATAGAGTGGTTGCTCAAGCATTTTTAAAATATATTTTATTTTAAAACTTGAATCAATCTATGGATACCAACAAGTACCTAGAAGGGCAATCTATGCAAAGACCGCCTCTTTTTGAAGCCAATAGTTTTATTTATTGGAAAAATAGATTTGAGACTTATGTGAAATCAAAAGATTTAGATCTTTGGCATGTTATTACCAATGGTGACTTTTTTCCTTATCAATATAATGAAGTTCCCAAAAATAAAGAGTTAGTAACTTTTGAAAATTCTAACGATGACACTAAAAAGAAACTTGCTAAAAATAATGAGGCTAAAATGGTGATTTATAGTGTTTTACCTAAGAAAGAGTAAGAAAGGATTTTCATGTGTAAAACCGCTAAATATATTTGGAGTACTCTTTTAGTAACCCACCAAGGTAATATCCAAGTCAAAGAAAGTAAAATCGATCTTCTTGTTCAACAATATGAACAATTTGTCATCTTAGAAGATCAAACTATTGATAGTGATTTTGCTAGATTTAATACCATTATTACTAGTCTAAGATCTCTTAATGAAGGTTTTTCTAGCAAGAACAATGTTAGGAAGTTTCTTAGGGCATTGTGATGAGACTGCTTTTATACAAAGTCTCATCGTCCAAAACGGGCTTTAAATGCATTAAATATCATCAAAAAGGACAAATATATGCTTGTGTTTGTTACATGTGTATTTTAGGTACGGATATTGAGAAAATGACAAAAGATCACAAGAAACAAGCAAAAACGAACATGGGAAACGAAGCCGCACAATGAACCAAGCCCTAGTGTTGATTTTCCAATAATAACCCTTAAAGATTTTAAGATTGTACAAGGAGGGTCCGCCAATATTGAAGAATTGACACTTTAAACCCTTGTTTATTCATAATTACAAGTTTGGTCCTTAAAGTTTGTCAAATTTACAAAAAGGGCCTTATAATTTGAAGAATTGGCAAGAATGGTCCCTCAAAAATGAAGACTTGTCAATTTCAGTTCTCCAAGAAGTCAATCATACAAGTCAAGACCATAATTTTTGAAGAAAATGCCAAAAGAGCCCTTCAAGTATCAAGAAATGGCAAGAATTACCCCTGAAAATACTTTGGAAAAGTATTTGGGGCAAAAGTGTGAAAAGTAAAACTTTCATAACAAAGGAAATCTGAGTTATGCTAAATAAAACTTAAATGAAAGGAAGAAAGAAGCCAAGGGACTGAAGTTGGCAGACAACCAAAGATACCTTAACCAACCAACACCCACCACGTGTCCCACTCACACTTTTCAGCTAATCACACAACACCCTTGTTCCATGTCACCATCCCACTCACCGTTTTTAAACTAATCTTATTAATTAGATAAAAACGGCGCTAAACACCCATTTAAACTTAAAACAAGATCAAAACTAATTGTTCTTCATGTTCATATCAAAATTAGGGATTCACTAACCACAATGAATTATACCCTAATCTTGTCCATATTTATGAGTAAGGTCACCCTTAACATAACCCAACTCTTAAACAAGCCACATCATCAACCAAGAAGTCACATGAAACCTCCCATGCACACGTTTTTGGGAAAATGACAAAGTGATGCTGAAAATCAACCACCCACAATGAAGCTTCAAACTTAAGCTTATTTTGAGCCATTGATCAAATTCATTCACACTTTACAGCTTCACAAACTGCCAAGAAGTTCACATGTTCAAGCAAAAATTCAAAATCCTCAAGGGTAAATTGGGACTTCTACAACATTGGGGTTTACGTTTTTATGTTTTCTAGATAGTCATTGTAGCCTATAAAAGGCATAGGACCTCATACATTGAGGCTTGCTCTTGGTTTTTCCTTTGTTCACTTTTCTGTAAATGCTACTTTCAGTTTTACGAAATAGAGTTTGAATTTGTGAAGAAATCCAAGTGCCAATCTTATTACACTCTTGTTTATGTTTAATGTTTATGAACCCTAAATCTCAAAACCTGTTTTCAAACTTCGTGCAAGAAATTTCTCAAAGTCTAAAAACTTGATATTTTGCTAAGTTCTTTGGTACACCTTTGGAATTTTTGGGCTATAAGTTTATCATATCACCCTTATAAAGAGTTATCAAGGTGTTGTGAGGCTTGTGGTTTGGGTATAATCAAAGAGTGGGTACAAAGGTTGCATCAATCAAGCTTTGTCACTTTTCTGATTTTCATATTATTGTTCTAACCTTGTTGAATCTTAGCAGCTTTGTTGTGGAAGCTTGTGCCTTGTTTTTCTAGGCACATCAGCTCAAAAATTCGTGAGTGTGGATGTACATTCATGAGGTTTGAGTTCTTGAACCCAAAATCTGTCAAAATACTTGAATTTTGTGATTTTGAGTTCTGCTATTGTTCTTGTTGTTTTTGTGGCTTAATCTTGCTTGATACTGCATAATATACTTGTTATTGTGTTTGATTGGACTTGGGTAACACTAAATCACACTTATACTTTGTTAAATTTGGATTTAAAAAAGATAAGGGGTGTTTGAGTTAACCTGTTTAAGATCATAAGTTGTTTTTGAGTTATTAGAAGGTGTTGTTTAGTGTTTGTATCTGCTTAATATTTGGTTGTGTGCTCATATCTGCAAGTTTTCAGCTTTGAAACATCAAATCTAAGATTGTGCTATAACTCACTTGATTTGCTTATTTTGACCTAAGTTTTGGAAACACCTAGAGTGTATGCATGTTTAGGGCTAACAAGTGTTAAATAAAAGTTTGTGTAACCTGTTAAGAAGATTTGAGTGTTTGAAATTGGATTTGTGGTCAAGTATATCAGCAAAGTATCAAAACTGCATGTTCTTGTTCATCAGAAACTTTCATTTTCTTTAATCTAGATCTAGACTTTGAATCAATGCATGAAACCTGTTTATATTTGTTCATTTGAATTATTTATAGCTTGTGTATGCATTTGGTGAAGTTTGGCTGGCTTATTCTTGCTAAAAGTGCTTATTTGGTGAAAACTGCTTATTGTTCATATCTGGGCAAGGTCTGGTGATCTTTTGATTAAACTGTATTGATTGGTTGATTGAAATTGTGATTTGATTGTTGTTATTCACTCTTTGTGATTAACTGATCACTTGGGTGCCTTTGCTTAACCTGAATCCACAAAAAAGTCATAAAAGACAAAAAGTCAAAAAGGTCAAGCAGTGAAAACTTTTTCCACTGTTGAACCTCCAAAACAAGCCCCTGATAGTGTAATTTATCAAACAGCTAATTCATAAGCCATTTTGGCTTATCCAGACTTGCAACGACTGATTTTTGTGATAGATCTTCCTTATTTGACCCATTGATTTGATCTGGAGCTTATTAGGGTTTGACTTTTAAGTTTGACTAGAAAACTCATCAAGTTGACTTTTACATAAGTTCAATTGCTTATTCTGGTTTATTGCTTGTGCTTATTGGAAAACTTTTTGGTTATTTTACTTAATTAAGTCATTTAAAACCTTTTGAAACTTGAATCAGCACTTGAGGTGGTCTAGAACTCAAAAACGACTATTTTGTTATTTTGTGAAGAGAGTCTTGGCTTATTTCAGGCTTATTTCTTGTGCTTTTTCAAATTTTCTTTTTACATATCTCTTTGGTAACTCAAAAGAAGCTTGTGTGTCAAATTTTAGCTTATGGCATCAACTTATAACTTAATGGGCCAAAAAGCCCATTAAGAATAAGCTGCTTTGAAATAAGCTAGCTTAAACACATTTTCAGATTTTGGGCCTTCAGAGTTTTGTTCTTAAAATCACATTTTAAGTCAGACTGGAAATTTTGGGCATATTTGGTTGACTTTTTCTTATTGGGCCAAATTCTAAGCCCATTCAGGGACTGTTTTATCATTTACCCCATTTATGGCCCAATAGGGATATTTTGGTAATTTCAAGTGCATTTCTATTTTATTTAAGCTAAAATAAACTAGTTTTCAACTTTTTAGAATTTTTTATAAATTTTGGATTTTTATTAATATTTTATTATTATTTTATTATTAAAAATTAAAATTTAGATTTTTCAAGTTTTTCATTTATATTAGTTCAAATACATTAAGTTAGGAATTTTAAAATTTTTAGATTAATTTTATTGTCATTAGATTAATTTTTAGAATTATTTTAAGTTTTAATAGTTTTTAATTGTTTTTAAATAGTTTTAGTTAATTTTAAAATTTTCAAAAAATAGTTTTAAATTTATTTAAGTCATTTTAGAGGTTTACAAGTTAAAAAATCTCATTTTGTGCTTTTTGTTAATTAAATTGATTTTTTGAGCTTTAATTAGCATTAAAAAATTATTATTTAATTAAATATAAGGTTTGAGTGATTTTTGATTTTTTGTAAACTCAAATTACATTTTTTAGGATTTATTACAATTTTCTAGTAATTTTTACGGTAAATTTTTAATTTTGGTCACTTTTTACGGTTTTACGTGCACGACTTTTCGTCTTAGTTTAATTCATAATCGTAACTGTCATTCTCTTCTAATCTCTTTTCTATTTTTTTCTCATAAATCATAATCACATCATTAATCATTTCATACACAACATACTAGCCTCCTTGAGAACGATCCCCACTTTGGGTCATTTGTGCACGGTTTTTCTAAACGGTCGTACTTACCCTCATTACACTTTGTTTTCCTAAACAAGTGCTAATTTTACAACTATCATTTTGGCGCCGCTGCCGGGGAGGCGTGTTGTGTTTTGATTTGAACCATTGTTGTTTTTATATAGCCATAACACCTATTTGTATTGGTAGCACTCTACTAATACGTATTATCGGTTTTTGTTTTTTGTGTGAATACTATTACTATATTGTATACGTAGAACAATAAGTTCACAAGTACTCCAAAAGTGTGAAAACACAACCTTGATTGGGAGGTCATTACTCAATCATTGTATTCGAATCTCAAACAAGAAAGAAAAGGCAAAATAGATAAATACTTTCGTGAAGCTTAATTTTGAAAAACACAAACTATAAGGTGGGTATAAGGCGGGTATTATAAAATATACCCTAAGGAAAAAGGCTCTTAAGTGCTTCACGTCGCCTCGTTTCCCCGCTTGCTTGTGCGTGTTTAGATAAAAAGGGCTAATCGAGGGTTTGCCAACCAAAGTATTATCTAAGTATCATATATATTTTCTTGGTTTCATTTGATTAAACCCTCTTGAACGTTTTGGTGTTCCACCAACGTTCTAAAGTCATCGAAGGCGTTCACTTCACGTGATCGTTTTCATTCCTTGAGGCTTCTTTAATCAAGAGATTTGATTAAGGAGGAGATTTGTAGATTTTTGTCTACCTAATACATTCACAAAATCCAAAAAAGTAAAAACAATCAAAACCACAAAAAAATCGGAAAAATTAAAAACACCAAAAAGAATCTTCTTTGCTCATCCCTACGTTGTACGTGACGTTTATGCTTACTCGTAATCAAGCAAGACGTGCACGTAAACAAAAAAACCGAAAGGAGTCTACACCTACTCCTAATCTTTCCAGTGAGGAGTCTCCTATTGACGAACCTATCGTAGAAGAAGAACCAACCATGGCAAATCGAACTATGATGGAGTTACTTCAAGCACCCACCGAGGGTTATGGAGAGGCTATTGTTATTCCCGCTATCCTTGCGGAGAATTATGAAGTGAAAACGGGTTTGTTGTCGATGATCCAAAACAACAAATTCCCTGGTGATGAAAAGGACAACCCGCACAACCATATCCGCCAATTCAATCGTCTTACCGCCACTTGCAAATTTAAGGATGTTGCTAATGATTCGATTAAGATGATGCTTTTTCCGTATTCCTTAGCGGGGCCCGCTAAAATTTGGTTAGAGAAAGAGCCATCCAATTCTATATTGACGTGGAAGGATCTCGTTTCTAAGTTTGTGAACCAATTTTTCCCGCCCTCTAAGACTACGCATTTGAAAAACGAGATTTCAAAATTTTCACAAGAATTTAATGAGAGTTTTTCAACGGCTTGGGATAGGTTTAAGGAAATGTTACATGAGTGTCCTCATCACGGTTTTTCCGACTTGCATCAAATTGACACGTTTTACAATGGTTTAAATGATCATGAAAGGGATGATCTAAATGCCGTCGTGGGTGGTAATTTTTTGTGTAAAACGGTTGTGGAAGCATTGTTGATAAATGAGAATAGATCTAAGGTGTATAGTCCTCGTAACACATCGAGTGTTCGTAAGGATTCGTCTTCGACTTCACCTTCATTGTCCAATACCATCGATGCTTGCCAAATTGAGGCGAACTTGGAAAACAAAATCATTGATAAGCTTAAAGGACTTTTAATTGAATTCAAAGTTGGTGAACAAAGTGCTCCCGCTACGGCTAAAGCGGTTGAGGTTTCATGTATGTATTGTGGTGGAGGTCATGATTTCTCTGAGTGCATTACCAACGGTGGTAACACTTCGAGTGCCTACGCGGCCACGGGAACTTACAACGAAAACGGTCAAGTTACCCGCTGTAATCAATTGACTCCACCGGGTTTTGCTCCCAATCAAAATGCTAACAACAACTATCGAAACAATCAAGTTGGTTTCAAAAACAATTACAAAGGAAACAACTATGGGAATCAAGGGGCTAATAACAATCAAGTTTAAAAAAAATCAAAACAATGATTTTCAAAACAACAACAAAGGTTTGCAAACTTTGAAAGATCTTCCAAATGAATTTGTTGAATACGAAAATGGAAATGATGCTAAGTTTGATAATATTCAAAGAGAGATCAATAGCCTAAGATCCGAGTTTAAGAATGACTTGAAAAAGGAGTTGAAAAACGAGTTAGCAAATGAGCTTAAGATCCATACAAACCAAATAGAGGGAAACGTAACTAGGTTACAACAAAACCAATATAAAATGGAACAAGGACAACATGAAATAAAACAAGAGATGATTAAGGCCGAGAAGAGGCAATCTATGTTTGAGGATAAAATTTCATCCATGTTTGAGGTTATAATGTGCAAACCGTCTTCGAGTAGTCTTCCTAGCAATACCATATCGAACCCTAAGGGAGAAATAAAAGTGATTACCACACAAAGTGGTAAGACACTTAAGGAACTGGCTCCTCAACCAATTGCTCCTACGGAGGAAGCAAATGAGGAAGAACCCGAGGTGGTGGTCGAAAAGGAGCACGTCCCAATCCCATGAAGTACCGCTCATGCCACACCTACGGTTGACCATTTACCACATTTGGAACCCGATATTCCAAAGGATATGCCTATGCCTCAACCCACACCACCTTTGCCCTATCCATCGAGACTTAGGAAGGAGAAACGTCAAGAGCACGAAAATTACCAATTTGAGCTTTTTATGAAAATGTTTCGTGCCGTTCATTTTAATGTGAGTTTTGCTGATGCTTTGGTCATGATGCCTTGGTTTGCCGCTAACTTTAAGAGTATGTTGAACAACAAGGAGAAATTGCAACAATTGTCTAGTTGTTCATCGGATTTATCTTAACCGCATACCTCAAAAAGTCGGTGATCCCAGTAAATTCTTGATTCCATGTGCAATCCAAGATATGGAAGAATGATATGCCTTGGTCGATCTTGGTGCTAGTATTAACTTGATGCCTCTTGCAATCTTCAAGTCGCTCAATCTTCTTAATCTTACTCCTTCACTAATGTCTATCGAGTTGGCCGATCATTCCACGATTCCCGCATGTGGATTGGCGGAAGACGTTTTTGTGAAAGTGGGAAAGTTCTACTATCCGGTAGACTTTATCATTGTCGATATTCCCACGGATCCTCAAGTTCCTCTCATTTTAGGTCGTTTGTTTTTAGACACGTCTATGGCTTTAATTGATGTGCATGCTAGAAAGATCGCCTTACGTATCAACGACGAGGAACTTGTTATAAACGCAACTCAAAATTCTCCAATTTCTCATGTTTATTCCGTCGCGACCATAAACCTCATTGATATGATCGACGTTGTTTGCGAGGAATTTTCACAAGAAGTTCTAGGTTTTCGTGATGATGAAAATAGTGGCAATCCCACTATGCTTGATCCCATTCTTGATAATTCGACACCAACCTTCACACCATTTGAAGGTGGTGGTTTTACGTTGGAAGAATTCGATGTTCCACGCACTTGTGACGAAGACCTCGACAATGATGAGGACTTCTCGATTATCAAGGATTTTCTTAACGATTTCCCATTTCCTCCACCCGAGGAGGTTATGAGTATCGGGCCCAAATATTCAATTGAGGAACCACCTATCCTCGAGTTGAAAGATTTACCTCCTCATCTTGAATATGTATTTTTGGAGGAGGACGACAAGTTGCCGGTTATTATTGCGAACGATCTTTCGAATGATGAAAACCTGCACTTGTCGATGTTCTAAAGGATCACAAGGGGGAAATTGCGTGGAAATTATCCGACATTAAGGGGTTTGATCCCAAATTTTGTACCCACAAAATCTTAATGGAGGAGGATTACAAACCCGCAATCCAATTTCAAAGAAGGGTGAACCCCAAAATTCATGACGTCATCAAAAAGGAAGTCCTAAAACTCCTTGACGCGGGAGTGATTTACCCTATTTCCGATAGCCCTTTGGTGAGTCCTATTCATTGTGTCCCTAAGAAGGGAGGAATGACCGTTGTGCCAAACGATTCCAACGAGTTAATTCACACTAGAATCGTGACCGGTTGGAGGGTGTGTATCGACTATCGTAAGTTGAACGACGCCACTCGAAAAGACCATTTTCCCTTGCCCTTCATGGACCAAATGTTGGAGCGTCTTGCGGGAAATGATTTCTATTGCTTTTTAGATGGTTTTTACGGTTACTTCCAAATCCCCATCGATCCTCGTGATCAAGAAAAAATTACGTTTACATGTCCATATGGAATGTTTTCTTATCGCAGAATGCCATTCAGACTTTGCAATGCACCGGGAACCTTTCAAAGGTGCATGATGGCTATTTTTCATGACATGATCGAGAAGACGATGGAAGTCTTCATGGATGACTTTTCCGTGTTTGGTTGTTCGTTCACTTCGTGTTTGTCGAATCTTACGAGAAAGTTGAAGCGTTGTGAGGAAACCAACCTTGTGCTAAATTGGGAAAAATGTCATTTTATGGTTAAAAGTGGAATCGTCTTAGGGCACAAGGTTTCGAAAGCAGGGATTGAGGTAGACCAAGATAAGGTAGACGTCATCGCCAAAATACCTCATCCCAAAACCGTTAAGGGAGTTAGGAGTTTCCTAGGCCACGCGGGCTTTTATCGTCGATTCATCAAGGATTTTTCAAAGATATCTCGACCTATTACACATCTCCTCGAAAAAGATGCACCTTTTGTCTTTAACGAAGATTGTGTATGAGCCTTTGAAATCCTTAAGGGGAAACTCACCGAAGCTCCCATTCTTGTTGCTCCCAATCAGAACCTCCCCTTTGAGCTCATGTGTGATGCCAGTGACTACGCTATTGGGGCCGTATTGGGGCAACGTCATGATAAGCACTTCTTACCTATCCACTATGCAAGCAACACGATGACCGAGGCTCAACTAAAATACACTACAACGGAGAAGGAATTCCTTGCCGTGGTGTATGCATTTGAGAAATTTTGACCTTATCTCGTCTTGACTAAATGCATAGTGTATATGGATCATTCGGCTATCAAGTATCTTGTGGCTAAACAAGATGAAAAGCCGAGATTACTTCGTTGGATTCTCCTACAAAAATTTGATCACAAAATCCTTGACAAAAAAGGAGCCGAGAATCTAGCGGCCGATCATCTTTCTCGTTTGGAAGATCCTCACCAAAGTGTTTATGAGCCAAAGGAAATCACCGAAACATTTCCGCTCGAGACACTTGGTGTAGTGAATTCTAATCTTGATTCATCTACCCCATGGTTTGCGGATATCATAAATTACCATGCGGGGAACTTCATCTTCAAGGGTATGACAACTCAACAAAAACGAAAATTCTTTCGTGACGTCAAGTTCTATTTTTGGAACGACCCTTATCTATTTCGGACTTGTGCGGATCAAATCATTCGACGTTGTGTCTTTGGTACCGAAGCTTCTAACATCCTTAGAGCTTGTCACGAGGGACCCACGGGTGGTCACCACGGTGCTAATCTCACGGCTAAGAAGATCTTTGATGTCGGTTTCTTTTGGCCTACTATTTATCGAGATGCACATGCACTTGTGAAGTTGTGTGACTCATGCCAACGACAAGGAAAACCCTCACAAAACGTTGAAATGCCACAAAATATCATCCAAGTGTGTGAGATCTTTGGCGTTTGGGGCATTGACTTTATGGGGCCGTTCCCATCATCTCGTGGTAATAAGTACATCCTTGTCGCCGTTGACTACCTATCTAAGTGGGTGGAAGCTAAGGCTTTGCCCACCAACGATGCTCGTGTGGTAGTCAAGTTTTTGAAAAGCTTGCTTTCTCGGTTTGGAACCCCTCGTGCGATCATAAGCGATCGTAGAACCCATTTTTGTAACGACCAATTCGAAAGGGTCTTAAGGAAATATGGAGTTACACATCGGCTTTCTACGGCTTATCACCTACAAACGAGTGAGAAAGTCGAGGTTTCAAACCGAGCGTTGAAGACGATCTTGGAGAGATCGATTAGGGAGAACTGACAATCTTGGTCAGATAAGTTGGACGATGCTTTATGGGCCTTTCGGACCGCTCATAAGACGCCCATCGGGTGCACTCCTTATAAGCTTGTGTATGTGAAGAATTATCACTTGCCAATTGAACTCGAACACAAAACTTATTGGGCCCTTAAGCATTGTAATGATGATATGGAGACTGCGGGAAAACACCAGAAAATGCAATTAAATGAATTGGATGAATTGAGAGACATTGCTTATAAAAATTTATTGATTTATAAAGAAAAAACAAAAAAGTTTCATGACTCAAAAATTAAAAACCGGGTTTTTAACATTGGAGATCAAGTGTTGCTTTTTAACTCTCGTTTGAAAATATTTTCCGGCAAGTTGAAATCCCGTTGGTCCGGTCCATTCACCGTGACTCAAGTTTTTCCTTATGGGACCATCGAGCTAGCTCAAAATGATGGCCCCAATTTCAAGGTGAATGGACATAGGTTAAAGCACTACTTTGGCGGGGAAGTTCCATCCTTGAACTACCTCGACCAAATCACCTTCCCCAATGATAATTAGTTTTGAGGGGATCGAGTCGAGCTCATGACTAGGTAATAAAAAACGAGGTGCCTCGTGGGGGAGTCCCATGCTTATCCTATGTACATATTATCACTTTCCAATGTAGTAACGTGTGGGGATTTGTGCCCTTCCAACCTTTGTTTTGTGGTTGTTTGTGCATTGTGGTTTTTAGATGATCATTATCTTCACGATTGGAGCCTCTCGTGTTCGTTTTATGGGAGCACTCGATCGTTTGCTTGGAAGAATTTCTCAAATATCCATGATATATCCTTTGATGTTCTAACGTTAGGTTTATAGCACACTTCATAAACGGATTTAAATTTAACGGTTACACCCTTTCCATGCTAGATTAAGCATTTAACTACGTCTCTAGTATGGCGGTTTTCCAACCCTTAGACTCGAAACATTGAGGATAATGTTTAACTTTAGTATGGGCGGTGAATAGATACTTGCCTTGCCAAACCTTCACGCTTTCCAAAGTTTATCTTTTTGTTTATCGTTTTGTTGCAAAATAAGGCTAAAAATGGCCAAATTTTAAAATTTTCTCATGTTTTATAAGTATTTGAAGACACGAATGTAGGTTTTCTGATGGCGAGAATAAGAGTAATTTTTGACTCGACCGTGCGTATTGAGCACTTAGCTTCGATTCCTTAACTTTATATTAGGCTAAGTCTCTTAAATGAAGACGAGAAATGATAGAGTTAATTATAAGTTACTATGCTAAACGTAGAGTACTAGTATTCTTTCAAAAACTCATGTGTTCTCGTTGTTTGCTTATTCTCCCTTCGCTTGTAAATAACTTTTGCCTAATAAATATTGACTTAGCGGTTTAGTCTTGATTGTTGGTTTCTAGTCTTTTCTAGTAGCTTCCATGTAATTAAATTGGGAAGACATTAAGGTATCGCCAGCGTCATAGTTTTGAAGTATTGGCAACCCGAATAATCGAAAGCTTCACCTAATAATAAGATTTCAAGTGCTTACTTGAAGCAAGCAAACAATTTGAAGCTCACAAGGCCGAAAAATCTATGCGAAATTGAAAGTAAATCAAGCCTTAATCTTTGAAGCTTTAAAGATCCAAAATTCGCTTTAGCGTGAGGATATATGTCTTTGGCCATAACAAACACCTCATGGCGAGGTTAAATAAAAGGCAAGGCAAGACCGAAGTCATAATAAAAGCTTCATGGCGAAGTTGAATAAAAGATAGAGGTAAACCTATGATAATAAGGCCCATCCGGTAGGGGGCGTATAAAAGTCTTGGTAATAAGTATCATGTTTAAAACCGTTATAAAACCGTGTTTATCGATCCTTCTTGTTGACTTAATTTTTTGACATCGTTGTCTATTAGGAGGGGTTATTAATTTGATGGTCTTGGTTACACCGTTAGGACTCTATTTTTAGACCTAAATCTCTATTATCGCATAAGTCAAACAATGTATCCTCGTGAAACATTCAAGACAAAATAAAATATAAGAGATACAACTTAGGAAAATGGGAGGATAAGTACGTGATTAGGGAATATGAGTAGTGTTAGCATTACTAACTTATAATGACAATGATCTCGTTACACGCTTAGCATGGAATTGGGGTGAAAATCGAGGACGATGAAATTATTTCTGACGAAGCATTCACGTGTTCTTATTCTATGAACCTAAACGTCCCATTTTGCAATGAAAATCATACATTATGTCTAAAACACAAGTAGAAGTAATAGTAGTAGTGTAGCAAGTTTATCATTCAATAAAGTGAATAAAAATGAATTTTGGAGGTGCTACGATACTTTATTCTAGCATTGCGTGAGGGCACGACAATGGTTTAGTATGGGGGAGTGATGAGATTGCTTGTATACATAGTCTCATCGTCCAAAACGGGCTTTAAATGCATTAAATATCATCAAAAATGCCAAATATATGCTTGTGTGTTACATGTGTATTTTAGGTATGAATATTGAGAAAATGACAAAAGATCACAAGAAACAAGCAAAAACGAACACGGGAAACGAAGCCGCACAATGAACCAAGCCCTAGTGTTGATTTTCTAAGAATATCCCTTGAAGATTTGAAGATTGTACAAGAAGGGTCCTCCAATATTGAAGAATTGACACTTTAAACCCTTGTTTATTCATAATTACAAGTTTGGTCCTTAGAGTTTGTCAAATTTACAAAAGGGCCCTCCACTTTGAAGAATTGGCAAGAATGGTCCCTCAAAAATGAATACTTGTCAATTTCAGTCCTACAAGAAGTCAATCATACAAGTCAAGACCATAATGTTTGAAGAAAATGCCAAAACAGCCCTTCAAGTATCAAGAATTGGCAAGAATTACCCCTGAAAATACTTTGGAAAAGTATTTGGGGCAAAAGTGTGAAAAGTAAACTTTCATAACAAAGGAAATATGAGTTTTGCTAAATAAAACTTAAATGAAAGGAAGAAAGAAGCCAAGGGACTGAAGTTGGCAGATAACCAAAGATACCTTAACCAACCAACACCCACCGCGTGTCCCACTCACACTTTTCAGCCAATCTCACAACACCCTTGTTCCATGTCACCATCCCACTCACCATTTTTAAACTAATCTTATTAATTAGTTAAAAATGGCGCTAAACACCCATTTAAACTTAAAACAAGATCTAAACCCATTGTTCTTCATGTTCATATCAAAATTAGGGATTCACTAACCACAATGAATTATACCCTAATCTTGTCCAGATTTATGATTAAGGTCAACCTTAACATAACCCAACTCTTAAACAAGCCACATCATCAACCAAGAAGTCACATGAAACCTCCCATGCACACGTTTTTGGGAAAATGAAAAAGTGATATAGAAAATCAACCACCCACAATGAAGCTTCAAACTTAAGCTTATTTTGAGCCATTGATCAAATTCCTTCACACTTTACAGCTTCACAAACTGCCAAGAAGTTCACATGTTCAAGAAAAAATTCAAACTCCTTAAGGGCAAATTGGGACTTCTACAGCATTAGGGTTTACGTTGTTATGTTTTCTAGATAGTCATTGTAGCCTATAAAAGGCATAGGACCTCATACATTAAGGCTTGCTCTTGGTTTTTCCTTTGTTCACTTTTCTGTAAATCCTACTTTCAGTTTTATGAAATAGAGTTTGAATTTGTGAAGAAATCCAAGTGCCAATCTTATTATACTCTTGTTTATGTTTAATGTTTATGAACCTTGAATCTCAAAACTTGTTTTCAAAATTTGTGCAAGAAATTGCTCAAAGTCTAAAACTTGATATTTTGCTAAGTTCTTTGGTACACCTTTGGAATTTTTGGGCTATAAGTTGATCATAGCACCCTGATAAAGAGTTATCAAGGTGTTGTGAGGCTTGTGGTTTGGGGATAATCAATGAGTGGGCACAAAGGTTGCATCAATCAAGCTTTGTCACTTTTCTGGTTTTCATATTTTTGTTCTAACCTTGTTGAATCTTAGCAGCTTTGTTGTGGAAGCTTGTGCCTTGTTTTGCTAGGCACATCAGCTCAAAAATTCGTGAGTGTGGATGTACATTCATGAGGTTTGAGTTCTTGAACCCAAAAATCTGTCAAAATACTTGAATTTTGTGATTTTGAGCTCTGCTATTGTTCTTGTTGTTTTTTGTGGCTTAATCTTGCTTGATACTGCACAATATACTGGTTATTGTGTTTGATTGGGCTTGGGTAACACTAAATCACACTTATACATTGTTAAATTTGGATTTGAAAAAGATAAGGGGTGTTTGGGTTAACTTGTTTAAGATCATAAGTTGTTTTTAAGTTATTGGAAGGTGTTGTTTAGTGTTTGTATTTGCTTAATACTTGGTTGTGTGCTCATATATGCAAGTTTTCAGCTTTGAAACATCAAATCTAAGATTGTTCTATAACTCACTTGATTTTGCTTATTTTGACCTAAGATTTTGGAAACACCTGGAGTGTATGCATGTTTAGGGCTAACAAGTGTTAAATCAAAGTTTGTGTAACCTGTTAAGAAGATTTGAGTGTTTGAAATTGGATATGTGGTCAAGTATATCAGCAAAGTATCAAAACTACATGTTCTTGTTCATCAGAAACTTTCATTTGCTTGAATCTGGATCTAGACTTTGAATCAATGCATGAAACCTGTTTATATTTGTTCATTTGAATTATATATAGCTTGTGTATGCATTTGGTGAAGTTTGGCTGGCTTATTCTTGCTAAAAGTGCTTATTTGGTGAAAACTGCTAATTGTTCATATCTGGGCAAGGTCTGGTGATCTTTTGATTAAACTGTATTGATTGGCTGATTGAAATTGTGATTTGATTGTAGTTATTGACTCCTTGTGATTAACTGATCACTTGGGTGCCTTTGCTTAACTTGAATCCACAAAAAAGTCACAAAAGACAAAAAGTCAAAAAGGTCAAGCAGTGGAAACTTTTCCCACTGTTGAACCTCCAAAACTAGCCCATGCTAGTGTAATTTATCAAACAGCTTATTCACAAGCCATTTTGGCTTATCCAGACTTGCAACAACTTATTTTTTGTGATAGATCTTCCTTATTTGACCCATTGATTTGATCTGGAGCTTATTAGGGTTTGACTTTTAAGTTTGACTAGAAAACTCATCAAGTTGACTTTTACATAAGTGCTTAGTTGCTTATTCTAGCTTATTGCTTGTGCTTATTGGAAAACGTTTTGGTTATTTTACTTAATTAAGTCATTTAAAACCTTTTGAAACTTGAATCAGCACTTGAGGTGGTCTAGAACTAAAAAATGACTATTTTGTCGTTTTGTGAAGAGAGTCTTGGCTTATTTCAGGCTTATTTCTTGTTCTTTTTCAAATTTTATTTTTACAGATCTCTTTGGTAACTCAAAAGAAGCTTGTGTGTCAAATTTTAGGTTATGGCATCAGCTTATAGCTTAATGGGCCAAAAAGCCCATTAAAAATAAGCTGCTTTGAAATAAGCTAGCTTAAACACATTTTCAGCTTTTGGGCCTTCAAAGTTTTGTTCTTAAAATCAAATTTTAAGTCAGGCTAGAAGTTTTGGGCTTATTTTGTTAACTTTTTCTTATTGGGCCAAATTCTAAGCCCATTAAGGGACTGTTTTCTCATTTAGCCCATTTTAAGGCCTAATAGGGGTATTTTGGTAATTTCAAGTGCATTTATGTTATATTTAGGTTAAAATAAACTAGTTTCCAACTTTTTAGAATTTTATATAAATTTTTGATTTTTATTAATATTTTATTATTATTTTATTATTAAAAATTAAAATTCGATTTTTACAAGTTTTTCATTTTTCTTAGTTTAAATACATTAATTTAGGAGTTTTACAATTTTTAGATTAATTTTATTGTCATTAGCTTAATTTTTAGAATTATTTTAAGTTTTAATATATTTTAATTGTTTTTAAATAATTTTAATTAATTTTAAAATTTTCAAAAAATAGTTTTAAATTTAGTTAAGTCATTTTAGAGTTTTATAAGATAAGAAATCTCATTTTGGGCTTTTTGTTTATTAAATTGATTTTTTGGGCTTTAATTAGCATTAAAAAATTATTATTTAATTAAATAAAAGGTTTGAGTATTTTTGATATTTTGTAAACTCTAATTACATTTTTTAGGATTTGTCGCAATTTTCTAGGAATTTTTAGGGTTAATTTTTAATTTTGGTCACTTTTTACGGTTTTACGTGCACGACTTTTCGTCTTAGTTTAATTCATAATCGTAACCGTCATTCTCTTCTAATCTCTTTTCTATTTTTTATTCTCATAAATCATAATCACATCATTAATCATTTCTTACACAAGACACTAGCCTCCTTGAGAACGATCCCCACTTTGGGTCATTTGTGCACGGTTTTCCTAAACCGTCGTACTTACCCTCATTACACTTTGTTTTCCTAAACAAGTGCTAATTTTACAACTATCACATTGCATCCAAAGTGGGGAGCTAAAGTCACGACAATTGAAGAATCAAAGGATCTCACTACGTTATCAATTGATGAACTTATTTGCAACTTAAGAGTTCATGAAATGATAATTTTGAAGGACACATAAATGGTGAAAACCAAGAGTGAAAGAAAGTCTATAGCACTTAAAGCCAAGAAGGTTCAAAGTGACCATGATATCTCTTCCTCGGAAAGTGATGATGAGGAATATGTTATGGCGGTTAGAGACCTCAAAAAGTTCTTCAAAAGGCGAGGTCAACATGTTAGACAACCTAGCAATGAAAAGAAAGCAATTTCCAAAAACCGATTCATCAAGAATGACAATGGTGATAGGAAATCTTTTAGATGTGGTGATCCAGACCACTTCATCGGTGATTGTCCCTATCCATCTCGCGACAAGAATCACACGGCCTTCGTTGGTGGTTTGTGGAGCGATATCGGTGAAGAATGTGACGATAATGCTAAAGACGAGAAGTGTCTCATGGCTCATTCTTCTAAAGAGGTACATTCCGAAACCGAATATTATAGCAATGATAGTTCTTCACTAGATAAATTTGAACTAGAAGGTTGATGTAGGTAAAAATATACGCTTTTAGGTATAATCGGCAAGTATTAAGTCTTACGATTTAGGAAAACCGTAAAACCGATAAATGCGAGTTCGTTCTCGGCGGAGGTGTATGTGTTATGTGCCAAAAATATAAGATCAAGTTTGGATTAGTGTCTTTTTTGGGTTTAAAGAGAGAAAAATTAAAGACGAGTTACACTACGATTACACTAGGATTACACTACGACGTAAAACGTAAAACGATGACGTAAATACGTAAAACGCGACGAAATTAAAAGTTAACTCTAAAAATTAATTAAAAATTAAAACTAAGTTTAAAATAATATAAATAAGAATGAAAATTCAATAAATAAATTTTAAAACCTTTTATTAATTAAATATTCAATTTTAAATGCTAATTAAAGCTCTAAAATTAAATATAATTAACAAAAAGCCCAAAATATTATCTTATCAAACTAATATCTTACTTATATTAATTAATCACAAAAAAGTATTTTTCCTAAATTTTAGAAACTATTTTTTTTTATTTTTAAATGCTAAAAACAATTTTTAAACTAAAATAATCATAAAAAATAATAAAATAATGTGAAAATTAATTTGACTTTTTGAAAAAAAATCTTAAAACACTTAGCTAAACAATAGAAAAATGAAAAAGTTTGAAAAAATTACTTTTACCCTAATAGGAAAAAAACAGTTTGGATTAAAACTAATTAAACCTTAAAATAATTCTAAAAAATAATTAAATAAAATGAACAGTGAAATTTTCTATTTTAAAAATCTTAATTTATATAACTTAAACTAGGAAAAATTTAAAAACTAAAAATCAAAACGTTTTAGCACTAAAAGACAAAAAAACAGTTTAAGAAAAACTATTTAAAACTAAGATTAATTCTAATAATAATAAAATGAACAGTAAAATAAAAATAAACTTTTCTGAAAATACTAAAATAATTAAAGAAACACAGGAAAAATAAAAACAATGAAAAATACTTAAAAACACCCACTAGAGACAAAAAACTACGAAGCTGATGTTGACAGGTCTGGGACTTTTGTCCTTTTGCTTATCAGTGGGTACTTCAGAACTAACAGTGGGAATTCCTACCCACTGCTCTAACACAGAAAACACAAATGGTCGAATATCTTGCTTGTTGGTTGGTTTTTTTGGAACAAGAGGCACCCCCACACTCAGTGGAGTATGGGGAGTTATTATAAACAAGAAAAACACACAGTCCAAGCAAAGAAATTCACACAAATGGCCAGATTATAGTTACTGATGCAAAAGACTAAGGTTTGGGCACTTTGACTGATCTAGTATGCAATAAGACGAATTTCAAACCACCCTAACTATCAATCTGATAATCCAGACCACAAACTAACAACTCACAATCCTAATCTACCAACTTAACTAACTGGTTACCAAATTGCAAGTTGTAAAACACAAGAATTAAGCCTAAAACAGACCTACTAATGAACTAGTTGTTTATACCAAACTTAGAACATGCAAACTTCTATTTCTGCAATCAAACTCAAAGCAGCCTACTGAATATCTAACAAATGCCTACTTGGGACATGTTTAAGCAGGTTATATTAGATCTAGTATCACCTAAATCCTTTATATCAGTAAACCTAAACACCCTTTTTAAACTGAAATGAATTTTTAACAAACTAAATCATGCAAACTAACTTCAAACCATATAAATCAAACACAAATAAGTCACTAAGCCTTAAATAAGCAGAAAACCAGCAAGACTAAACAATCAAACAAGCTGATACAAGAGATTCTCACACAAATCACATACAACTAAAAAAAGAGCAATAGGGTTCAAGCCTTACTTAGGAGCTGATGCCTTCTATTGGTCCTCTTGTGAGCTTATGGGAAGAGTGTAGAGAGCCCTGTTGGATGGTCTACAACAGACCAAGAGGGTAACAATATCTTCAAGAGCAAAATGTAAAGAAAATAGATGAATTATGTGATTTGGTGCTTGTTTGAAAACAACACAAAGAAAAGAAATAAAGCAAGCTCTCAAAAGCTTACGACATAAGCTAGTTGTCACCTAGCTTATGTCTTAAAGCTTATGGAACAGTAAGATACAAGTGACCAAAAAAATGGATAAAAAAAATTCTTTTCTCAAAATTTTAGAAACAAAACCTTGAAATCCATTGAACTAGATTGGTAACCAAACAAAACAGCAACACTAATCTGAAAACTAAAGACAAAGGTCCACTTTCACTTCCCTTTGTATTTAGATTCAAGATCCGTGGGTCTTAAAATATTTTTGCCAAAAACCTTGAACAAGAACTTTGATGGAAAGTCTAAAACTATTTTTGACAGAAAATAAAGATTACACTAAAACAATAATGACAAGATGGAAATCAGAAGTGAGATTGCAAGAATTTTTAAGAAAACTTTAAATATTCATTAATAAAAATATTTTACAACTTAAAACCTGGAACAAAATACATGTCACAGGTCGACATGTATATATACTAGGGTTTAGAACTTTCTAGAATTACAAACAAAAGAGAATCCCTTATCTACTAGAATTCCCAAAAAGCCCTTTGAGTCTTGAACTTTTGAAATTGGTCAAATGCATCATGTGACCTCTGATGAAGATACAGCTGTATGGATGAATCTTGAGCGTTCAATATGAGTAGGGAACACGTATAGAATCCTGGCCATTTAATTTGTCGATTTTTTGGGGGTTTAGGGAAAACGACGGGTGCAGGGGAGGTACAAGGGGGTCCACATGTAAGCTGGTGAAGGGTTTATGATGTGGGTTTAAGTGAGGATAGTATGAATCAATGATCTGGAGTCTTTAAGCAAAAACTCCTTTAGTTGTAATTTGATTGGACCTGGGAGGACTAGGGCTTATGGGATGGTTAAGATGATGTTTTAATCTGATTTTGGGGGAGAGAGGGTGTTTAGCGCCACTTAAAGCATTTTTATATTAAGTTTAAAAAAACTGATTAGTTAAATTGGTTAAGTGGTAGTATGATATGACGTGTAGGGTGGAGGGTGAGGTGGTGAAGTGTGAGTGGATGGTGGGGGTGATGTGGCAATATGATTTGTGGGTGGAAGTTTTCTTGTCTGGCCCAAAACAGTCCCTCAACTTCCATCATTTCTTCATACAAAGTTTTAACAGCCAAAAGTTATATTCCCTTTGTTAATAACTTTTTGTTTTCTCATTTTGGCCAAACAAATTTATGAATACTTGTTTCAAGGGCTAATTTTGCATTTTCTTGAATCTTTAAGGGCTAATCATGTAATATCTCAACATTTTAGGGACCCAAATGCAATATTTGAGTTTTGCAAGGGTATAAAATGTTAAGTCTTCAAAATATGAGGGACCAATCTTGACAATCTTCAAAACTTCAAGGACTTCAATAGAAAATCATGATTCGGGTCTGGTTCTTTGTGCGGCTTCGTTTCCCGTGTTCGTTTTTGCTTTATTCTTGTGATCTTTTGTTGATTTCACGATATCCTTACCTAAAATACACAATTAACAAACACAAGCACATTTTGGGGTATTTTAATGATATTTTAAGTGTTTTAAGCCCGATTTGGACGATGAGACTATGTATAATTGCAGTCTCATCAAAGGTCAATATAACGACCTATGGAAAATAAGTTTAAAAATCATTGAAAAGAACAAAGTGCTAAAATCAACTAGGACCAAGCTTGAGAATGATATTAGTGAGCTAAGAGATAAATTAGATAAGCTTGAAAAAAATAAGGAAGTTGATTTATGTTGTTTAAATTGTGAAGACCTTAGACAAGAGAATAAAGATCTCAAGAGTACTTCCATTAAATTGGAAAAGTTCTTAAAAGGTACTAGTGCTCTTGATGACATGTTAAATAAGCAAATTCACACTAAAGAAAGACTAGGCTTACATTTTAACACAAATGAAGCATCCACTAGTAAACCTAAACAAGTTAGTTTTTCAGAAAAACGACCCTCTGTCCACGGATCCCCAATCTATGGCGCGGTTCCTTATAATTATAGAGCCACAGGGCCTGATAAGGAACCGCGAACAGAAGAACGGATTCTTGAAAATTCTCAACTTTCTGAAAATACCATTTTAGGTAAAATTCAAAACATCTTGTAGTTAACAATGTTGAATTACCTATAATTGACAAAAAGGAACTTGATAAATTCTGAGTTGAAAGACAATATTGTGGTGGTTATGCCTAAATTAAAGGTGGGGATTTCTATTTGAGTATTATTTGGGTAAATATCAAACGAACCTCCTAGGTGTTCCACCTGCATGATTTTTGGTCATTTGTTTGATGAATGTCCTAACGTTTTGAGATCCGGTGACGTAAGAAATGTAAAGAAGCCTAAGCAACCGGCTAAGGTAGCGGTTGGTCCTAAGGTCATCTTTAAACCTATTAACCGAGATTATATAATGGTCAATAAGAAGAACTTAAATACTAGTGGCAAAAAGAAGCAAGATATGGTGCCTTGTAAAGAGGTTAGTAACTCAAATCTTTTGGTGTGTTAAAGTCAGTTGAAAATGATGATGATTTGGGTTCGACTGGGGGGACTTCTATGTTGGGTGATTCAAGGAAACAGTCGGAGTGAGATAATATTGCTACTTCTTCTTACATTAGTTATACCCGGTTATTAAGAAAATTGACAACATTAAAATAATATTGTAGAATAACAATTTACTCTTGTGGATGATGAAGGGAATCCGGTTCATATGACAATAGGATATCTTTCAAGTGAGCTTAATGATGATGATGATGTTGTTGAACCTGTTAATAATGATATGACAACATTTCAGGCTGTTAACATGTCCGATATAAGATGTGGGGCTAATTAGGAACAATGAAAGGACTTATATAAGAATCCTCATGATGACTCCGACTTATATGATGATGATATGTATGATGATGAGGATATCTTGGGCTATATCTAGTCTAATCATAGAATGAGGATCCGTTGGCTTAAGGAATTTTTGTATTCATGATATTTTATGTGACTTTATATTATTGTTTGCTAGAAATTAGTGTCGAGACTAGTTAACACATATGATTAGTGTAAGGTATCTAAGTGTATGATCTATGTAAGTCGGTCGAGGTTGGGCTCGGGCTTTCTTAGTCGACTTATGTTTGTAACTGACCCCCTCACCCTATAAAAGGAGGTGAGGGGTGATGCACTAGATAGATCACATATTCTATTCTTTCCATGTAATCGATCATTGATAAATAAAAGTTAATCGTTCGGTTACCTTTGTAGTGTCGTATTCGTCTGGGTTTCGTATGTTGCATCTGTGCAACCTTCTTTGAGGTGTTCCAGGGTTCCGCATATCGAGCTTTGGGTTTGTTGGTGTCATCGATTCCAACAAGTGGTATCAGAGCGCAAGGTTCCTTGGTCTCTGAAGATCGGTGCTAGATCAAAAAGGTTCGTGAAGAAAAGGGTTTCGAGATTTATCGAATCGCTTTTCTTTGTGAGTTGCAAGTTTTTAACGAGGAAGACGAATTGTATATGTAACGTGATAGATTGGTTTTTTATAACCAATAAAATAAAGATTAGATTATATTTGATTGGTCGATTTATCTCTATTCACGTGGGGGTATACTAGTGCTACAAGTTGTTGGTGTAGTTTTGTTTTAAAAGTACTTCTTATTTTTCGTTACTTATTTATTAAATATTTAGAAGAAAGGGTTCTTTGATTCTAGTTAAATTTTTATTAAATAACGATAACGGTTTTTGTTGCGGGTTTCTTGTGGTTCAAGTATTGATCGTTGTTTGCTTAGGTTTTTAAGTTTATGATCGGGTTGCTTGTTCGAGATCGAGGTTTAGGGTTATTCTAATTAATTCGATTTGCAAGAATGAATTTTTACGCAACAAGGGGTTGAAAGAATATGTCGCCGATAGCGAAGTTTAACGTCGAAAAATTCGACTGGTCTAATGACTTTGGTTTGTGGCGTGTGAAGATGTGGTCTCTATTAATTAAACATGGTTGGGAGGTTGCGTTAGATCCATTCCTGGATACAATGACGAACACTGATAAGACTGCGGCGTTGAGGACAGACGTCTATTAGAAAGCACACAGCGCCTTACTCTTGTGCTTGGATAACAAGGTGATGAGGGAAGTCAACAAAGAAAATTCTGCTGCGGGGGATTGGTTAAAGTTGGAAACTTTGTATATGACAAAGTCTTTAGCCAATAAATTGTACTTGAAGAAAAAGTTGTTCACTTTCTACAAGCATTCATGTAAGAAATTATCTGAACATTTAGATGAGTTTAATAAGTTGATCGGTGACTTGACGAACATAGACGTTGATATTGATGACGAAGATCAGGCACTCATGTTAATTACATCATTACCGTCCTTGTATGATAACTTTGTAGAGACATTGCTTTATGGAAGGGAGTCAATCACTTTGGAAGATGTCTTGTTTACCCTTAATTCACGGGAGTTGAAAAGAGAACATATGCAAAGGATGATGGCGATGGGTTATTGTAAGGGGAGCCCAGAGCATCGGGGTAATCAAGGACGTGGTAGTTCTCGATCAAAGTCAAAAAGTAAAGGAACTTGTAAACTGAAGTGTTACATATGCTATTATGAGGATCACCTTAAGAAATACTGTCGAAAATGAAACAAGAAGAAATCAGCTAGCTTTGTCAACAAGAATGCAAAACAGGACGTTGGTACGTATTCTAAGGGTTATGACAATGATGATTTGTATATGGTGGCGAGTAAGGAAAGGTTCTTAGAGTGGATCATGAACTACGTTGGTTCCTATCACATGACGCCTAGGAGGGACTTCTTGTTTGATTTTAAGGAGCTTGATGGTGGTATGGTTTTGCTCGGTGATAATAGAGCATGTGCCATCAGGGGGACAGAGAAGGATATAGTACAAATAAAAGATGGTTCAAGTTTTGTACTTGAGAATGTTCGTTACATTCCCGAGTTGAAAATAAATTTGATATCTTTAGGCACTCTGGATCGAGAGAGCTATACCATGAAGTTGCAGAATGGAAGAGTAAAGTTGATCAAGGGTTCTTTGATGGTTTTGTTAGGAACTTTGAAGGAAAATTGTGTGTACTCATTGGATGGTTGGGTTGAATCAAGTGAAGCTAGTGTTGCTATACAAGAAAAGGAAAGTCTTGTACACGTGTGGTATAAACGCATGAGTTATGTTAATGCAATGATGCCTAAAAACGTTACTTACAATTTTAGGTTTGCTTTGTTTTGATTACGACAAAATATAAAAACAAGCATTTACGAAAATAACAAAAAACAAATTCTTGAGTTCAAGTATTTTTTTCATTTCAACCGTTATCACTTAAGGTATGAACAAACAAGTTTTCATCTTAATTAAGTGATCAAGGATTTAAGTTTTATAAAACTCACCTTTTATTAAATGTGACAAAGTTTTTTAATTAACTTTATTTTTAAGAAAATGTTTTATTAAATTAAATATTTCAAAATTTGAAAATGGCATATTGCATTTGGTTTCAGAATATCCTTTGAGGATAACTATTCCACCAGATGTGACTACCCCACTAAAAGACAAAAGGGAGGGGAGTCTACGAACATGGATCCTTAAAGGTCTATGCGGTCCCTTATCGATAAGGCACCGCGGGTACCAATAAGGAACCGCGTTCAGATATGGCCATTGGACCTTTGTCCTATAAATAACGGACCATTCTCAGATTTTCTCTTCACCTCTTTTGCACACAAATTTCCATATTCAAACATACATCTTAAATCATTCAAATCCTTGATTATTTGGTTGATTACTACTTGTTTAGAAGTGAATCGTTCTCCACCCATCTCTTCCTCTCCAAGTGCAAAGAGAAGAACACTTTCATTCTTGAAGTGTTGATTCTACCTCAAGATCTATTGAAGATCAAGTTTTATTCATTCATTATAGTTGTGTTGTGTCGATCCAAGTAATTGTGTTATTTGGAAGTTGTGTTGTGAAGATCCAAGTAGTTGTGCTATTTGGTAGTTGTGTTGTGAAGATCCAAATAGGTTTGTCTATTTGGAAGTTGTGTATGTAGTAGGGTTAATACTTAGTCCTCAAAGTATATTGGTGTAGATTGGTCCTAGCTAATATTAGGGCTTGACTTTTAGCTTAGATTCAGAAATTGGATAAGCGACGTTGTGTATGGTTTCTCCACCTTAGGGAGTTTGTTGATTAGTGAACTCTCGAGTAAAGTGTACTCGAGGAGTGGAGTAGGGACGAGGAGTGAGCTTCGTTGCCGAACCACTATAAATCCTCAGTGTTTGGTTTGATCTTTCTTTTCCTTATCTCTTTACATTCATTATTCTTTATTAGCATATACTTGTGATCATATTGTGATCATTAGTTTTGTTGCATTATTCTTTATTAGCATATACTTGTGATCTTTATTAGCACATAATTGCTCAAGCCTAAGTTTTTGAAAAGGATTTTTGAAAACCCTCTTTTAACAAGTAAATTTTAAGAAACTATTCAACCCCCCCCCCCCCATTCTAGTTTCTACAATTGGTATCAGTGAGTGGTTGCTCAAGCGTTTTTAAAATATATTTTATTTTAAAACTTGAACCAATCTATGGATTCCAACAAGTACCTAGAAGGGCAACATATGCAAAGACCGCCTCTTTTTGAAGCCAATAGTTTTATTTATTGGAAAATTGATTTGAGACTTATGTGAAATCAAAAGATTTAGATCTTTGGCATGTTTACCAATGGTGACTTTTTTCCATATCAATATAATGAAGTTTCCAAAAATAAATATTTAGTAACTTTTGGAAATTCTAATGATGACACTAAAAAGAAACTTGCTAAAAATAATGAGGCTAAAATGGTGATTTATAATGCTTTACCTAAGAAAGAGTAAGAAAGGATTTTCATGTGTAAAACCGCTAAATATATTTGGAATACTCTTTTAGTAACCCACCAGGGTAATATCCAAGTCAAAGAAAGTAAAATTGATCTTCTTGTTCAACAATATGAACAATTTGTCATCATAGAAGATGAAACTATTGATAGTGCTTTTGCTAGATTTAATACCATTATTAATAGTCTAATATCTCTTAATGAAGGTTTTTCTAGAAAGAACAATGTTAGGAAGTTTCTTAGGGCATTGCATCCAGAGTGGGGAGCTAAAGTCACGACAATTGAAGAATCAAAGGATCTCACTACGTTATCACTTGATGAACTTATTGGCAACTTAAAATTTCATGAAATGATAATTTTGAAGGACACGGAATGGTGAAAACCAAGAGTGAAAGAAAGTATATAGCACTTAAAGCCAAGAAGGTTCAAAGTGACCATGATATCTCTTCCTCGGAAAGTGATGATGAGGAATATGCTATGGCGGTTAGAGACGTCAAAAAGTTCTTCAAAAGGCGAGGTCAACATGTTAGACAACCTAGCAATGAAAAGAAAGCAATTTCCAAAAACCGATTCATCAAAAATGACAATGGTGATAGGAAATCTTTTAGATGTGGTTATCCAAACCACTTCATCGGTGATTGTCCCTAGCCATCTCGCGACAAGAATCACACGGCCTTCGTTGGTGGTTCGTGGAGCGATAGCGGTGAAGAATGTGACGATAATGCTAAAGACGAGAAGTGTCTCATGGCTCATTCTTCTAAAGAGGTACATTATGAAACCGAATATTATAGCAATGACTGTCCTTCACTAGATAACTTTAAACTAGAAGGTTGATGTAGGTAAAAATATACGCTTTTAGGAAAAAGACGTATAATCGGCAAGTATTAAGTCTTACGATTTAGGAAAACCATAAAACCGATAAATGCGAGTTCGTTCTCGGCGGAGGTGTATGTGTTATGTGCCAAAAATATAAAATCAAGTTTGGATTAGTGTCGTTTTTGGGTTTAAAGAGAGAAAAATAAAAGACGAGTTAAACTACGACGTAAAACGTAAAACGAAACGTAAATACGTAAAACACGACGAAATTAAAAGTTAACTCTAAAAAATAATAAAAAATTAAAACTAAGTTTAAAATAATATAAATAAGAATGAAAATTCAATAA
This sequence comes from Glebionis coronaria, assembly GCA_025667525.1. NCBI lineage: Eukaryota > Viridiplantae > Streptophyta > Magnoliopsida > Asterales > Asteraceae > Glebionis > Glebionis coronaria. Next base: position 154,200,368 of record CM046878.1, read on the forward strand.
ATAAATTTTAAAACCTTTCATTAATTAAAATTCAATTTTAAATGCTAATTAAAGCCCTAAAATTAAATATAATTAACAGAAAGCCCAAAATATTATTTTATCAAACTAATATCTTATTTATATTAATTAAGCACTAAAAATTATTTTTCCTAAATTTTAGAAACTATGTTTTTTCTATTTTTTAAATGCTAAAAACAATTTTTAAATTAAAATAATCATAAAAAATAATTAAATAATGTGAAAATTAGTTTGACTTTTTGAAAAATCTTAAAACACTTAACTAAACAGTAGAAAAAGGAAAACGTTTGAAAAAATAACTTTTACCCTAATAGGACAAAAACAGTTTGAATTAAAACTAATTAAACCTAAAAATAATTCTAAAAAATAATTAAATAAAATGAACAGTGAAATTTTCTATTTTAAAAATCTTAATTTATATAAATTAAGCTAGGAAAAATTTTAAAACTAAAAATAAAAACTTTTTAGCACTAAAAGACAAAAAATAGTTTAAGAAAAACTATTTAAAACTAAGATTAATTCTAAAAATACTAAAATGAATAGTAAAATAAAAATAAACTTTTCTGAAAATAGTAAAACAATTAAAGAAACACGGGAAAAATAAAAACAATGAAAAATACTTAAAAACACACACTAGAGACAAAAAAACTACGAAGCTGATGTTGACAGGTCTGGGACTTTTGTCCTTTTGCTTATCAGTGTGTATGTCAGAACTAGCAGTGGGAATTTCTACCCATTGCTCTAACACAGAAAACACAAATGGTCGAATTTCTTGCTTGTTGGTTGGTTTCTTTTGGAACAAGAGGCACCCCCACACTCAGTGGAGTATGGGTAGTCAGTATAAACAAGAAAAACACACAGTCCAAGCAAAAAATTCACACAAATGGCCAGATTATAGTTAGTGATGCAAAAGACTAAGGTTTGGGCACTTTGACTGATCTAGTATGCAATAAGACGAATTTCAAACCACCCTAACTATCAATCTGATAATCCAGACCACAAACTAACAACTCACAATCCTAATCTACCAACTTAACTAACTGGTTACCAAATTGCAAGTTGTAAAACACAAGAATTAAGCCTAAAACAGACCTACTAATGAACTAGTTGTTTTATACCAAACTTAGAACATGCAAACTTCTATTTCTGCAATCAAACTCAAAGCAGCCTACTGAATATCTAACAAATGCCTATTTGGGACATGTTTAAGCAGGTTATATTAGATCTAGTGTCACCCAAATCCTTTATATCAGTAAACCTAAACACCCCTTTTTAAACTAAAATGAAATTTTAACAAACTAAATCATGCAAACTAACTTCAAACCATATAAATCAAACACAAATAAGTCACTAAGCCTTAAATAAGCAGAAAACCAGCAAGACTAAACAATCAAACTAGCAGATACAAGAGATTCTCACACAAATCACATACAACTAAAAAAAGAGCAATATGGTTCAAGCCTTACTTAGGAGATGATGCCTTCTATTGGTCCTCGTGTGAGCTTATAGGAAGAGTGTAGAGAGCCCTGGTGGATGGTCTACAACAGACCAAGAGGGTAACAATATCTTCAAGAGCAAAATGTAAAGAAAATGGATGAATTATGTGATTTGGTACCTGTTTGAAAACAACACAAAGAAAAGAAATAAAGCAAGCTCTCAAAAGCTTAAGGCATAAGCTAGTTGTCAACTAGCTTATGTCTTAAAGCTTATGGAACAGTAAGATACAAGTGACCAAAAAAATGGATAAAAAAAATTCTTTTCTCAAAATTTTAGAAACAAAACCTTGAAATCCTTTGAACTAGATTGGTAACCAAACAAAACAGTAACACTAATCCTAAAACCAAAGACAAAGGTCCACTTTCACTTCCCTTTGTATTTGGATTCAAGATTCGTAGGTCTCAAAATATTTTTGCCAAAAGCCTTGAACAAGAACTTTGATGGAAAGTCTAAAACTATTTTTGACAGAAAATAAAGATTACACTAAAACAATAATGAAAAGATGGAACTTAGAAGTGAGATTGCAAGAATTTTTAAGAAAACTTTAAATATTCATTAATTAAAATATTTTACAACTTAAAATCTGGAACAAAATACATGTCACAAGTCGACATGTATATATACTAGGGTTTAGAACTATCTAGAATTACAAACAAAAGAGAAACCCTTATCTACTAGAATTCCCAAAAAGCCCTTTGAGTCTTGAACTTTTGAAATTGGTCAAATGCATCATGTGACCTCTGATGAAGATACAGTTGTATGGATGAATCTTGAGCGTTCAATATGAGTATGGAACACGTATAGAATCCTGGCCATTCAATTTGTCGATTTTTTAGGGGTCTAGGGAAAATGATGGGTGCAGGGGAGGTATAAGGGGGTCCATTGGTGAGCTGGTGGAGGGTTTATGATGTGGGTTTAAGTGAGGATAGTATGAATCAATGATCTGGAGTCTTTAAGCAAAAACTCCTTTGGTTATAATTTGATTGGACCTGGGAGGATTAGGGTTTATGGGATGGTTAAGATGATGGTTTAATCTGATTTTGGGGGAGAGAGGATGTTTAGCGCCACTTAAACCATTTTATATTCAGTTTAAAAAAACTGATTAGTTAAATTGGTTAAGTGGTAGTGTGATATGACGTGTAGGGTGGAGGGTGAGCTGGTGAAGTGTGAGTGGATGGTGGGGTTGATGTGGCAATATGATTGGTGGGTGGAAGTTTTCTTGTCTGGCCCAAAACAGTCCCTCAACTTCCATCATTTCTTCATATTAAGTTTTAACAGCCAAAAGTTATATTCCTTTGTTTATAACTTTTCGTTTTCTCAGTTTGGCCACACAAATTTATGAATACTTGTTTCAAGGGCTAATTTTGCATTTTCTTGAATCTTCAAGGGCCAATCATGTAATATCTCAACATTTTAGGGACCCAAATGTAATACTTGAGTTTTGCAAAGGTATAGAATGTCAAGTTTTTAAAAGATGAGGGACCAATATTGATAATCTTCAAAACTTCAAGGACTTCAATGGAAAATCATGATTCGGGTTCGGTTCTTTGTGCGGCTTCATTTCCCGTGTTCGTTTTTGCTTTATTCTTGTGATCTTTTGTTGATTTCACGGTATCCGTACCTAAAATACACAATGAACAAACACAAGCATATTTTGGGGTATTTTAATGATATTTTAAGTGTTTTAAGCCCGATTTGGATGATGAGGCTATGTATAATTGCAGTCTCATCAAAGGTCAATATAACAACCTATGGAAAATAAGTTTAAAATTCATTGAAAAGAAAAAAGTGTTAAAATCAACTAGGACCAAGCTTGAGAGTGAGATTAGTGAGCTAAGAGATAAATTAGATAAGCTTGAAAAAAAATTAGGAAGTTGATTTAGGTTGTTAAATTGTGAAGACCTTAGACAAGAGAATGAAGATCTCAAGAGTACTTCCATTAAATTGGAAAAGTTCGTAAAAGGTACTAGTGCTCTTGATGACATGTTAAATAAGCAAATTCACACTAAAGAAAGACTAGGCTTATGTTTCAACACAAATGAAGCATCCGCTAGTAAACCTAAACAAGTTAGTTTGTCAGAAAAACGACCCTCTGTCCACGGATCCCCAATCTATGGTGCGGTTCCTTATAATTATAAAGCCACAGGGCCTGATAAGGAACCGCGGACAGAAGAACGGATTCTTGAAAATTCTCAACTTTCTGAAAATCTTATTTTAGGTAAAATTCAAAACTTCTTGTAGTTAACAATGTTGAATTACCTATAATTGACAAAAAGGAACTTGATAAATTCTACAAGTCTTTAAGTAAACCTCTAATGGGAATGAGAAGTTTTTCAAGACAATCATGTACTCCTCCAAGAGTACGTAATGATTCAAGGCCTAGAAGTAGAACACCAACACCCATACGAGATGATCACTCGAAGTCAAGACCTAGAAATACAACACGAACACCTCAAATAGATGATCACTCTAATTCAAGACCTAGAAGTAAAACTCCAACACCTAGAAACAATAATAACTTTAGTTCAAGATCGAACACTCCTAAGAGAAACATTGGACATCAAAATAATCACATGAATTGTTACAATAATTGTAACAATTGCCAACAAGGTTTTTCTCCGTGGGGCATGTGTCCTTCATTCATGCATCCCAATCAAATGAAAGGAATGTGTGGAACTAACGACTTTGGACCCATGAGATATTGGGGACCAAATGTTTGATCTTGTGTGTTGTTACCTAGATATGCTTGGGAATAGGTTTGGAGCCCGACGAATGGATTAAGGATAGTGGTTGTTCTAAACACATGACGGGTAATCGAAGTTTATTCTCTACCTACAAAGCATATAATGGAGGTAACATCACTTTTATTAGTAAGCTACGTGGTAACATCATTGGCAAAGGTACGGTTTCTTTTAACTCCATGACCATCGAAAATGTGGAACACGTAGATAATCTAGGGTTTAATCTTCTAAGTATAGGTCAAATTTGTGACAATAAGTGTAAGATCATCTTTTGGAAAATGATAGTGAAATCGTAAAAGATGGAAAGCTCATTGGAAAAGGTGTTAGAAATCATGGGCTTAAGTCATGAAGGTCAATAGGAAGTCAAAGGACAACTTATGTCTAGCGACTTTAGATGATAGTTCTACTCTTTGGCATAGGAGATTAGGTCACGCTAATATGCGTTTAATCCAATCTTTAGTCTCTAAGAAGTTGGTAAGACATCTCCCTAAGATTTAGTTTGATAGTCACTTTTGTGATGCTTGCAAAGTTGGTAAGCAAGTTCACTCAAGTCACAAGGCCAAGAATTTGGTATCGACCTCTCGGTGCCTAGAGCTCCTACATATGGATCTCTATGGACCTTCCGCCATACGGAGTTATGGAGGTAACCTTTATACCCTAGTTATAGTTGATGACTATTCTAGATTCACTTGGACTAGATTTTTGGCTTCTAGAATGAAGCTTTCGATCATTTCGAAACCTTTAGTCGAAGGATCCAAAATCAACTAGGATGTTAAATTGTCTCTATTAGGACGGATCATGGTAGGGAATTTGATAACGAAGTGAAATTTGGTGCCTTTTGTGAAGCTCATGGTATTACCCATAACTTCTCGGCTCTCGCATTCCACAATCAAATGGGATAGTTGAAAGGAAGAATAGGACTATCCAAGAGATGAGTAGGACAATGTTAAACCAGCAATCTTTGCCTCAAAAATTTTGGTGCAATGTCGTGGACACATCAACCTATATTCTCAACCGAATTCTTACTCGAATTTTTTCTCGGAATGACCCCTTATGATATTCTTAGAGGTAAGAATCCCTCATTAGAATACTTTAAGGTGTTTGGAAGCAAGTTCTTCATTCTCAACACCAAAGATTACCTTACTAAGTTCGACCTGAAGTCGTACGAAGGTATCTTTCTAGGTTATTCTCAAACTAGTAAAGCCTACATACTCCTCAATAGAACCTCGGATGTAATCGAAGAATCACTGAACGTGATATTTGATGACACCCCTCCTTCATCTAAGACACAACCTTTGGTAGATGATGAGTTAGATGAATTAGACATAGTTACAGCCAAAGAGGTTAGAAATTTAAGTGTTGAAGACCTTAATGTTGAAAAGGGAGTAAACATTAGGGAGTCTAAGGATCATGCTCTCGATAACGTCATAGGCGACTTAAATCAAAGGACCCTAAGATATCAAGTCCAAGATCAAAGTAACTTCTTTTGTTTTGTCTCAATGATCGAACCAAATAATGTTAAAGAAGATTTAACGAATGAGAGTTGGGTCATCGCCATGCAAGAAGGATTAAATCAATTCATTGCTAATGACGTTTGGGAACTTGTTCCTCCACCTAGAAGTACTACCATTATAGAAACCAAATGGGTATATAGGAATAAGTTAGATGAGAACGGTGTTGTGTCTCGTAACAAGGCTTGACTTGTAGCTCAAGGCTATAATCAACAAGAAGGGATTGATTATCATGAGACATATGCACCGGTAGCAAGGTTAGAGTCCATTAGGATCCTTTTAGCTTATGCTTGTGCATTAGACTTAAGCTTCAAAATGGATGTAAAGAGTGCGTTTCTTAACGGTTTGATCAATGAGGAGGTATATGTGGCTCAACCTCCTGGCTTTATTGACTTTGAGAAACCGGATCATGTTTAAGAGCTTAAGAAAGCTCTTTATGGTCTTAAACAAGCACCCAAAGCTTGGTATGATAGACTTAAAGCGTTTCTTGTAAAACATGAGTATACCATGGGGATGGTAGACAATACACTCTTTACAAAGAAGAAAGGTTCTCACCTCATAATCGTACAAATATATGTTGATGACCCTTATATTTCGTTCAACTTGTCAAAGTTTTGTGTGATGACTTTGCCAAAATCATGCATGACGAGTTTGAAATAAGCATAATGGGAGAACTTAACTTCTTTTTAGGACTCCAAGTTAAACAAATGGACGATGTTATTTTCTTTAATCAATCTAAGTACGTTAAAGAAATGCTAAAGAAATTTGGATTAGAGGACTCTATACCAATAAAGACCCCTGTGGCCTCGGATACTAAACTCACCGTAGATGATGATTGTGAATCAGTAGACAACACCAAATATAGAGGTATGATTGGTAGTTTGTTGTACCTAACAGCAAGTTGACCGGATATCATGTTTAGTGTTTGCCTTTGTTCTCTCTTCCAAGAGGCTCCCAAAACCTCTCACCTTGAAGCGGTTAAGCGTATCTTCCGATACATTAAAGGCACTATACATTTAGGATTATGGTATCCTAAAGGGACCGTAATAAGTGTGAAAACACTTATCCTTTTATCACTTAAAACAAGGAAAAACCAAGCCAAAACGTGTATTTAATATCGTAAAAGTCAGAATTATGCGTGGTTTATGTTTTGGTTGTGTTTTAGGACCAAAAGATGAAAAAGGAAGAAAACATGGGCTTTCAGGGGCTTTTATCGAAGAAAAGGACGAGAGACAAAGTCGAGAAAGACGATTTAATTAAGAAGACAAGAAGACAAAGAGAAAGAAGGAAGCAACAACACCAACTACTCTTCCACCTATAAATAGACAAAAAATCTTTCATTTGTATCATTAGTTAGTAGTTATTAGTTTAATTTTCAAGTTTTAGGATTAGGTGTAAACTTTACTTTTCTCTTATTTCATCTTTAATCTTGTTCTGTTGAATCTTTGATCTTCATCTTTAATTTCAAGCTTTTCAATTAATCTCATTCTTCCTTTCTTGTTTTTAATTTTGTGTTGATTTGGTTGATTATCATGTAGCTTATTTCATCTATTTGCTTATTTGATTGAAGTGCTTATTTCATGTTTTTATTATTTTTATGTGGTTGATTTTTATATAGCTTATTGTTATTTTGTGATTTGCTTATTTTAATTAAGTGGGTTTTATAGTTTCAGTTTTTTAATTAGATCTTATTGATTTGGTTGATTTGGTGTTTGTTAGATTTTAATTTGTGTTTAGTTTGTCTTATTTTCTAGATTAATTTTGCTTATTTTTGGCTTACTTTTGTTCACTGTTTTTAGGATTTAAGATTTAGATTTGGTCTGTTAGTTTGCTACTGTCAACTTCGAATAAGGGTTTATTTATCCGAAGATCATCATTTTTGTTTTATCCGAAAACAGGATTTTGAATTTATCCGAAAAACCTTTAGTTTCAATTATTTCGAAAAAATCAGTTTTACTTTAGTTTATCCGAAAATAATTTTTATCCGAAAATAGTGTTTTATCCGAAAATAGTATTTTTATCCGAAGACTTCTATTTATTCGAAAATTTCTATTTTATCCGAAGATTTACTCATTTATCCGAAAATCTGTTATACCCATTTTATCCGAAGAAACTAAATTATCCGAAGATGCTAAAAACATTTATCCGAAGATCTAGTATTTTATCCGAAGAAGTACATAAAAAGTTTTATCCGAAGATGTACAAAATAAATTATCCGAATTTGGTGAAGGCTTGTTTTCCGAATATGGCTACCATTTATCCGAATTGTAAAATCATTTAGAAAGTGCATATTGCACTCATTTTCCTTTCCGCCATTATTTTTTGTCCCTTTCCTTCCAACATGTTTCTAGTTTACCAGTATTTTTATTATTTATTCCAAAAGTCGATTTAATTTTTATCCGAAGGTTAGTTTAATTTTTATTCTGAAAGTCAGTCATTTTTAGTTTTATTTTTCCGCAAATTTTTGTTTTAGTATTCTATTCGAAAGTTTTAGTTTTAATTTTTATTAAGTGCCTTGTTTTGCTTTTCTTTATTATCTCTGTCTTTAGTTTTCTTTAATACTTATTGTCTTATTTACTTTTATAAGTAGCTATAGATAACCACATATTTTCTTTTATCAACCAAGAACAACTGAGTCACACTAAAATCTGATATCAGTTCGAATCGAAACGAAGAACATATGTATTTCACATCAAAATTCAGTTATTAAAATGGCACCACTGCCGGCTCTTTTCGTAAAGATTGATGGTTTTTTGTAAGAGACGCGTTGGAGTTTGGGATCCGTTCACTCGTGAACGTTATTTTTCTTCCAAAAATTTCAAAAAAATTCAAAAAAATTAAAATTTTCAAAAGCTCAAAAACATTTAAAAATCATAAAAAGCATTTCTTTTCTAAAGTTTTGCACCAAAAATATTTTCTTTTTATGTTAATTTTGTTTCTTTTCTATTTCTTTTTTATCTTTTTCTTTTGTAGGTATATGCGTACCCGTTCGCGCAAGAGGAAATCCATTCAAGCCGCTATCATCGAGACTCGTGTTATTAACACCATGGATAACCGTCCAATGATCGAGCTCTTGCAATCACACGTTGAAGGAAATGACGATGCTATTGTGGTGCCGGCTATTGACGCAAACAACTTTGAGCTCAAAACCGGTTTTATTCAAATGGTCTATGCAACACCTTTCTTTGGCCGCACTCATGATGATCCTCACGATCATATCAAGAGGTTTGTTCACTTAACTAATACCGTGAAGTACAATGGGGTCTCACAAGAGGCAATTCGTTTGCTCCTCTTTCCTTTCTCTCTCGAGGGACAAGCCCGAGCTTGGCTTGATAAGGAACCACCCCAAAGTATCGCCACATGGGCGGACTTAGAGGCCAAATTCATCAATTACTTCTTTCCACCCTCACGTACTACCGCTTTGCGGAATGATATCATCAATTTTGAACAAAAGTACGGTGAGACATTTAGTGAATCTTGGAATCATTTTAAGGAACTTTTGAGAAAGTGTCCACAACACGGTTTTACTAAAGTGCATCAAATTAATATTTTTTATAATGGATTAAGTTTAATGACCAAGATTCACTAAATAGTGCTTCGGGGGGTAACATTCTAGTGAAAACAACACAAGTTTCTTGGGATATTATTGAAAACAAGGCCAAAGTACAAACTAAAAGTGTAAGGGCTACTATGGCTAGTATTAGTGATAGTGAGACCAACAATCAAATTCAAGCACTTACTTCAATAGTGACTAAACTTGCCTTACATGTTCATAACACTCCCCATCAACATGTGAATGCCCTTAATGTGACTTGTGAAACATGTGATGGGCCACACTCGTATGCTAATTGTGATAAGGCTTATAACCAATCTCAAGGGGAAGTGTATGCTTACAACAACACTGAGAGGGTTCATTTCAAGCCGAATGTCGACGTTAATCATTTGTCCTATACTTCCACTAATTATTTTTCTCCACCCGGTTTTCAACAAAGACCACCCCCACCCACCCAAAACAACCAAGGGCCACCACGAGCTAATTTTCAACCAAATGAAAATGTGAGGGGCTACAATGCAAATCAAGGAAATTATCAAATGCAAAATCAAGGCTTTCCAAACCAAGGTTTTAATCCTCAAGGTTTTCCACCATACAACCAATATCCATACCAAGGTTTTCAACAACAAGGGTTCAATTTACCTAATCCACAAATCGACTTAGTTCTTCAAAAGATTTCGAAACAAGATAAGAAATTAAAGTAAATGCAAGAGTCCACGGATAGGAAATTCGTTCAAATGTTTCAAGCCCTCCGTCCCCCAAGGTGCTCTTCCTTCTACAACCAAAACCAACCCTGGAGCTAATGTGAGTGCTATTACTACACGCAGTAGAGCCACTATAGTAGGACCTTCTATCCCTCCCCTAGTTACTCTATTTTACACCTCCTCCACCCCTATTTATCCCTCCTACTACCACACCTAGTACTAGTTTTCCATTACAATCTCAACCTTCGACCTCTCAACCTTCACCTTCTCCACCTTCAACATCTCAATCTACACCTTCTACACCTTCGCCTTCTCCACCTACACCTCCTAAGCCCAATATTCCTTATCCTTCTCGGTTAGATAAGTGCAAAGTGCTCACTAAGGAGGATACTCAAGTTACTTCCTTTTTGAAGATGATCACACAAATGAACTTTAACATTAGCCTTGTTGAAGCACTTGTCCAAATGCCGAAATTTGTTAAAGCATTCAAGGAGTTGCTTAGTAAGAAGGAGAAGATAGTTGAGTTTGTTAATACTCGATTAAATGAAAATTGTTCTGCAATCCTTCTCAAAGAACTTCCGGAGAAACTTGGAGATCTTGGTCGTTTTATGTTACCTTGTTCATTTTCTCAAATCAAAAAATTTACAGCCTTAGCCGATCCAGGGGCTAGTATAAATTTTGATGCCATTAAGTGTTTGGAAGAAGTTATCATTACCCGATCTTATACCAACACGTATGACTCTTGAGTTATGTTGATTCCTTTGGTTAGATCTATATTCTGTTAAGAATTAGTATAATAGTTTGTAATCAAACTAAAACACTTCGAGCACTCTTACTAACACTAAATAAGTTATGCGGAATCTAACTTATAAAGCACAGAAGAACATAATTACTTTTAACTATTCGATTCTCTTATTAATCGACTTGAATGAGGTACATGAAAGACATTGTACCTATGTTCCTTTTATAGAGTAAGGAACCCTAGAAACCTTAGAATATTCTATAAAGATAACTATATCACAGACGATATATTATCAATATTCTAACTATTTAGGTATATCACATAAGATATACTCTAACTATAACTATGACATATCTTATACAAAGATATATTCGTCCTAATCATCATAGCAGTACCTACTTTATAAGTAGCAATACTTACTATGTACCGTATTAATACTAACGGTACTTACATAACACTGACAGTACTTCAAATATACTAACGGTACTTGACACTTAACAAATAATTCCCAACAATCCTCCCCTAAACAAGAAATGATAACTTGTTGTCTTCTTGTTTCTCTTGTAATGGATGTATTAAAATACATGTCTTCAGTCTTTCCTTCAACCTTGGATTGAACTTGGTAATTTGTATTTGTATCCAACTGAATGTAGCCAAACACTTCAAATGTAGATCTTCTTCTGATAAGATAATCTTCAAACATCATGAGTATCATCTTTGTCTTCAAACTATGATCTTCTTGTGTCTTTTTAAACATTCATTTATCTTTGCAGCATCAGTTATTATCTTCTTGAGTTTAGTCTTTGAACTCTGAATCATGAACCTTTGTCTTGATTTGATGAGACAAAACCTTCTAAGTATTTTTCTTTGAATACTTCTTTGCTTGCAATCTTTATACCTGAAATAAAACAGTTAACAACAAAAACCAATCTGTATTGGCTTCATGATTTTTAGCAAATCACCAGCTATCAACGGATTTGATAAATTCTTTACCAGTTAGTCGTACACTCTGGAATAGCCAATACTTTATTCTTAAAGAATAAGGTGTAATGAAAACCTTACAATTTTTGGTAAATTGTCAACCATCAACGGATTTGATGAAGTCTTTACCTAGTACCGTTTGTCTAGGACTAGCCAACTCTTTGTCTCGAAACAAGGTGAGTTAGAACCATATAGTTTTTAGCAAACTATCAGCTTTCAACGGATTTGATAAGTCTTTACCACAAACTGTTTGCTTATGGACTAGCCAGTTCTTATGTGTGTTAGACATGGTGAACTGAGAACCATTTGTGAAGTGTGACTGAAAGTCAAACACTTAAGGCTCTTTCTCAGCTTCTTCCTCATCTTTCAAATCCTTGATTTGTTGTTTAACCATTCTGATCAACTCCAAAGCATCAGCAGATTCTTCTGTAACTTCCAATTGTTGTTCCAACATCCTTTCCAACAATTTTCTTTTGAAAGGGTAAGTTTTCTATTGCAGCATATAGTATGTAAGATCATCTATATCCAAAATATGCAATCCACATGACCTATAATATCTCCAGTAACTAGGAACCTGATTCTCTAATTCCTTCAATTTCTTGATCATAATTGTGTGGCTCATACATAAAGAGAAATTCCCAGTATAATAGTGATACTTCAGTTTTACCTGCACTGGCTTCTTGAACTAATCTGGAAAGATCTTGAATATCTTATCTGTCAAGAATGTGAAGAATATCCTCCAAAAGTCTGAATACCCTTGTGTGCCATCAACTCTCTGAATTCCATAAGCTTTAAGTCCTTGATCCATAGAGTAAATCCATTTAGCAATAGATGCTTTCTTTCCAAAAATCTCTGTATCAATACATTGATCTTCAAAATTTACAATCTTCAAGTACTTCTTCAAGCTCTCATCATCATCACTATCCTCTGCTGTTGTTTTAGCTCTGTTGGCTTTCTTATTTGTCTTTGTTGACCTTTTCCTTTTAACACCCTTGGAAATTCCCTCAAGTTCTGTTGAACCCTCTTCCAAGTTTGTATGTACCGTCTCCTCAGTATGTACTGTTGTATGTACTGTTGACTGTGTATGTACTACTTGTACATTTTCAGTCTGAGCAGTATCTTGAGTTTCAACTCTTGTATTCATTCTTTGAGCAGTCTCTTTCTCCCTTGAACTTACCTTCTCCTTTCTATTCTTCCTCACATAAGTGGTCTTGATAGGTGGAGATGTGTTTGTAGGTTCAGCAGTACTTGGCTCGACTCTAGGAGTACTACCAAATTTCCTTTGTTGTTGCAGATGTCTCTTAAACTCTTCAACAACTTTTCTATCTGCTTCAAATCCAATCTCAACAAAATTCAATTCAGTTCTCTTATTTTGCTCATAGAAAGTCTTGATTTCTTCAAAATTCTTCTTGACCAGCTGAATATGAGTAAATCCCTTAACATTCTTAAGAAAATTCATCATCTGATTTCTAATCTGCATAGTAGTTGGAGGCTTAATCTTTTCTTTTCTCCTCTTTTCAGCAAAGAATCTTTGTTGCTCCCTTACCAGATCATCAATCAATTTTGATTTCTCTTCTTCATAATATGCATCTCTCTCTACAACTATCAATGAGTCTGCAAGAAGCTCACTTGCATGTAATTCAGCTTGAATCTTGTCATACTCTTGTATGTTCCATTCTTGCTGTATTCTTTTAGATTCTAGTAAATTCTGCTTTGCTGCAAGTTCTTCCTATAATTCATTTTCACGAATTTGTGCTTGCATTCTATAAGCAAATTCCTCATCATGGTCTATTTGATTAAATTTGTACATGACTTTGTTTATATCATCATCTGAATCACTTTCATCTTCAGACTCTGATAATAATTGCTTCTTCCCCTTATCCTTTGGATCAACCTTAGGTAGCTTCTTCTTCATCTTGGTAGATCTTTCCTCATTAGCTTGCTGTTGAATAACTATACCTTTAGTAGGGTGTGAAGCTTGAACTTTCTTACCTTGAATATGATTCTTTTTGGCAAGAACTTCTTGTTGTGTCTTTTAATCTACCTCGGCTTGTTTAGTCTTCTCAACTAAATTCTTCTTTCTTAAGTCAAGCAGCAATTGGGCTAAAGTCTCATCTTCTCCAAAAGGAGTTTGACTTTCTAGTGAAGGATGATCACTAGCGGTACTTGCAATCGGCTTAGTTGGCTTAGCAGTACTTAGGTCTTCAACAATGTCAGTAGTACTTGTAGTCGGCTTAGTTGGCTTAGCAGTACTTGGATCTTCAACAATGTTGATTTCACCACTATTAGACACACTTGTTTCTTCAATCACTTGTGTATCCCCAGATACTTTTTCTTCCATATAAGCCATCATATCAACTTGCACCTCTTCAGTCTTATCTGATTTATTGTTTTGTGGTGATGGAGCAGGAAACTGAACATTAATTTCCTCCAACTTCTCATAGAAAGCACTCCAATTCGTATGAAGTGGTGATTGAGGTTATGGTTCTGGCTGAGTTACCAATGTTTCTTCAACTTGTGGCTCCTCTGGAGTAGGTTGTGGTTCTTGCTGCTGAATCTCCATATCTGAGGGTCCATCCACACCAGTCTCTAAACCAGTTCCATCTGCATAAGTCCCCATGACATCTGTATCCAATTAAAAATTGATGTCATTGCCAGAGATCCTTGTCTGATTATCAGAAGAAGGTGGTTGTCCTTCATAATTCCTCTCCTGTTTGGTTGCATTCAGTTGCCTTTTCTTGTGGTTCCTGAATCTTTGCTTCTTGATTGCAGACTTCTGAAGAGATCTATGTTGCCTCATCCAAGTTGACACTTTGTTCCTTAATTTGATTAGGCTAGATTCCAATTCAGCAATTTTCTTGTCTTGAACAAGCTTTTCTTTCTACAACACCTGTACCTGTTGGGACAAACTTGTATACAAAGCAGTTAAATTTGCAACATCCACCACCTCTGGTGCTTGTGCTTGTGGTGAACCACTAGCAGCAATAGAAGCAGCAGGTGTGTGGATCATCTCATCAGTGTTTGGTGGAACACCAACATTGTGAGAAGAAGATTGTGAATCTTCTAGGGAATGGGAACTCTGGTGAGAAGGAGTTTGCTGAGAAGCACTAGCATTCCTAGGTTCCTCACCTTCTTGATTGGCAGGTTGGGCTAACATATGAGCAAACAATGGTGTTACTGTTCCTATAAAGGCATTGCCTTGTTTGGTCAAGAAAGAGAAAGTTCTCTTTGTGAATGTAGGAACATCCCATGTATCAGTTAACTCTGGTAGGGTAGGTATTTGGTCACTAACTAAAGTCTGAATGAATCTAGGATACATTAAAAACTTCTTAGTCCCTTCCAAATTCCTAGTCATGCCTTCAAAAAATAATTTTGAAAAATTAAAAACCCTGTTATTTGCTAGACAAACACCAGCTGATGCCAATGCAGCAGGAATTTGATCAAAAGATGTACTTTTAGAACTTAAACAGTGAATAATAGCATGAAAAAGCAATTTCCATTGAGGTGAAAATAGTGCTTTAAAGAAAGTTAGACTTTCCCTACCACCTGCATAGCCCATGGCTGCAAGGCCATCATGAATCTCTGTATTATTAAGCATACTAAGTCCATTTTCATCATTTAATCTCAAACTTGCTCGTAGCAGTACCTCAGTTACATATATGTTTCTATGATTCACCCTAGCCTTAATGCAAGGTTGATCAAACCGAGTACCTAATACAGCAGTATTCCAAAATTGTTCAACAATGGAAATAGAGACAACTGGACTTATAGTGAGTGCAAAGCAAACATGACTTCGAGATAGGAAACCAAGCATCTCATGGAAACCAAGTGAGTCATCATTCGTAGCAAGATTTTCAACCAAATTATGCTTAGACATTACTTGTAAAGCAGCCATTAGTATTTTTGATGATCGAAAAGTTAGAAATAAGGTTATAGAATCAAGAGATAAAAATAAAAGATTAGGCGAATCGATTGTGTAATTGGAGTAAGTATTTAAGTAAATAACAAACCCAAGCGCGAAGAAACCGCCAAATTTACAAAAGAGAACCTTAACGGTACAAAGGACATGTAGCGGTACATGGAACATAAGCGGTACTTGGATTTGTGCTAGCGGTACTTGGAGTGAGAATGGTACCTCACAATTTTGACCAGTTCGTGCTTTCCATTAACAATGTAACCTCTTTTATCTTTTTCTATTAACCTGCAATCACATCAAAAACACAAAACATAGACTATACAATAAAAATTATAAAAATTTGTACAGCTATTACCTCCCCTCAACATATGCAGCATGTTATTGGTTAAGCATACCAATGTGTGTCACCAAGAATTCGAATCTCTCTACATCAAATGCCTTGGTCAACAAATCAGCTACATTGTTGTCTGTATGAATCTTCAAGACTTGAATAAGCTTTTTGTCATAAGCATCTCTTATAATGTGATGTCTTATTTCAATATGCTTGGTCTTGGAGTGAAATACTGGATTCTTGACAATGCATATAGTACTTTCATTATCAATGTAAATCTTGGTTTTCATGAAGTTAAACCCATAGTCCAACAATTGATTTTGAATCCAAAGTACTTGTCCACAGCAATGAGCAGCAGCTACATATTCAGATTTAGTTGTAGATGTAGCAACAATGGTTTGCTTCTTACACTGCCATGACATGAGTCTTCTGCCTAGGAATTGACAACCTCCTGTTGTAGATTTCCTATCATGATTAGCTCCAGCATAATCACTATCTGAGTAAGCTTCCAATTCAAAGGTGGAATCTCTAGGATACCATAATCCTAAATTGGGTTGAGTTTTAAGATATTTAAAAATCTTCTTCACAGCATGTAGATGTGACACCTTTGGATGAACTTGGAACCTTGAAGAGGCACACACATCAAACATTATATCTGGCCTTGAAGCAGTAAGATACATCAATGAACCAATCATTGACCTGTATAGATGAATGTCAACATCTTCTCCATGTTCATCTTTTGATAAAGACTTCTTGCCTTTAAAAGGTGTGCTTGTACTCCTTGTATCCATACATGAAAATTTCTTCAAGATTTCAGCAATATATTTATCTTGACTGATAAATATTCCAACTTTCCTTTGTTTGACTTGCAATCCTAAAAAGAAAGTTAGTTCTCCCATCGAACTCATTTGAAAACTTCCTTTCATCAAAGCTTCAAACTCTTCACACCATGTCTTCTTGGTAGAACCAAAAATGATGTCATCAATATAAACTTGAACTAGAATGATGTCCTTAGCATTCTTCTTGATGAACAGAGTTTTTTCAATGGTTCCTCTCCTATATCCATGTACTAGCAAAAAATTAGATAAGGTTGCATACCAGGCTCTTGGAGCTTGATGCATATCATAAAGTGCTTTGATAACCTTGTAGACTCTATTGGGGAATTTAGGATCTACAAAACCTGGAGGTTGTGAGACATATACCTCCTCTGAAATAGTACCATATAGAAAGGCACTTTTCACATCAATTTGATAGACTATAAATCCCATATATGATGCAAAGACCAAAAATAACCTAATGGCTTCTATCCTTGCCACTGGTGCAAAAACCTCATCATAGTCTATCCCTTCTTCCTGTCTATAGCCTTGAGCAACAAGTCTTGCCTTCTTCCTCACAACAACCCCTCTTTCATCCTTCTTGTTCCTGAAGACCCATCTAGTAACGATTACTCTTTTACCTGAGGGAAGATCCACAAGAATCCAAACTTTTTGTAGCTCAAATTGTGTTAATTCTTCTTGCATGGCATCTACCCAACTTTCTTCATCAAGAGCCTGAGAAATGTTTTTGGGCTCTACTTGAGATAAGAAACAGGCAAACAAACAATGTTGAGTATCTTTATGATTTGTTCTCTGCTGTTGTTTGACATAACTCACAAGTGCATGAGTTTCAATATTGGTTTGCGGTTTTTTTCTGGTTTGTACAGCAGATTTGGGATCTCCAATAATCTGTGTAGTAGGATGGTTGTTGTTGACTTTATGAGTGGGAATAGAACTGACTGGAATTTCTATTTCTAAATTGTTGAAATCAGTTACTGCACCCTGCTCATCATAGGAAGCTTTGGAGAAGATTCCTTCAGCTGGACTAGCATATAAGTCTTCATCGTCCAATGCTTGTAAAATCTCTTCTAGTGTGTCAACAGATTTGGCAGATTTTAACTTAGCAGTACTTGCAGATGAAGTAGTGCTAGGTGTAGTATGTACTGCTGAGTGTTGTGACTCAAAAGGTTCTTCTCCTGAATGCTTACTAGCAGATGTAGCATTCTTTTCTTGATCTTGAAGCCTCTGAAGCTCCTGGGAGGCTTGATCATCATTTGATGGCATGGTTTGCTTCTTGGAAGTGACAGACATGGGAGTACAGTAGTCATGTTGGGCACATAGATATGAACATCTCATCTGATGAAGAAACATCTTCTTGAGTACCTGCATTAGTTGCACTTGACTCCTCACCTGTATTGTTAGTTTGACAATCCTTTTACAAAGAATAGTAATCCATGGAGTTAGTTAGATAATCTAAATTAAACATCCAAGCATAACCTATTCCTGGGACATTGGGTTTATTTTCTAAGAAATTGACATGAGCATTTTCTTCAACCTTCTTAGTTGCCAAATTATAAACCCTATATGCTTTACTTTGCACTGAATATCCTACAAGATATCCTGGATCAGACTTTTGATGCAGGGAACACAAATAAAAAAAATATCATTTACTTATTTTGTTTTATTTTGTTTCTTATTTTTGTTTAGGAAAATAGGAAAGTAGTGTCCAATCTTTATTTAGGTTATTCTACTTTTCCTATAAGTATACTTCTTTTTTTTCTGTGTGAGACATCTCTGAGTTTTTTATAATGAAAGCTTTTGCTTAGTTCTTGGCAGTTTGCTAAGATTCTCTTAATAATCGGGTATTCGTTGAATCAATGATTGTTGGATTTTGCCTGATTATCGGTATTCTTTTGAATCAACGATAGTTGGAAGAGTTGTTTCTGGTATTCTTTGTGAATCAACAGATTCAATTACTTATCTTTGTTACTTTGTTTTTTCACGCTACATCAATTGGTATCTAGAGCCGAAGTTCCTGATTAAGATGTTAGAATATCCGTTTTTTGAGGTTGATTGTTCATCTTCTGATGAATGGGAAGATTATGGTGCGGTTGGTGGTGATGATTATGATGGGCCTCCCATATATGATGAATATGAAGAAGAACCGATGCTAGTTTATGAGGATGTCATTGAGGAAAAAGAAGGATTTACGGGGAAAAAAGAATTTGGTGGGGAAAAAGACAACATTGAAGACAGTGTAATAGTGGCTAATAATATTTTTTCTACAATGATCCAAACTATAATGGTCAATACCTTGGGTTTGAAGACAATCAAGATTCGAGGTCGATTCATTATAAATAAAGGTAATTTGATGCAAGGGATACAAATTTGGATTCTACGAGTACAAGGGACAAGTGAGACAAACTCGAGGACGAGTTTTTTGAAGTGAGGGAAAATGATGGGGAACAAGAATAAACTGGTTGATATCTTTTATTTAGTTTCCTTATTTTGTGGTATCTTTTATTTAATTTTCTTATTTTGTGTTTTTTGGGAAGAATATTGTTTTCTTTTTTCCCAAGTTTAGTTTTCCTATAAAATTAAGATTTATTTGTATTGAATTATTACAAAGTTATGAATAAAAAAAATACAGACTTTTAGTCTTTTTTTAATCAACTTAAATCCAGGTTAGGGTTTATTGTTTGATTTCATCCTAATAATCGGGTGTTCATTGAATCAACGATTGTTGGAGTTTACCTGATTATCGGTATTCTTTTTGAATCAACGATAGTTGGAAGAGTTGTTTCTGGTATTCTTTTTGAATCAACAGATCCAATTGTTTACCTTTGTTACTTTGTTATTTTTTCCGCTACATCAACTTTCCATCAAACTTTCCCAAATAATCAAGAGTATTTAGTACGGACACATGACACCCAAAAGGTCTTAAATGACTTATGTTAGGTTTTACATCAGTCAAGAGTTCATAAGGTGTTTTGTTTTGAGGCTTGGTCACTAGGACTCTATTTAACACATAACATGCAGTATTGATTGCTTCTGCCCAAAAGGTATTTGGCAAAAGTGAATCAACCAGCATAGTTCTAGCAGCCTCAATCAGTGTCCTATTCTTCCTTTCAGCTACTTCCTTTTGTTGTGGAGTTCTAGGATTACTAAATTGTCTCTTAATTCCTTTAGACCTATAGAATTCATCAAATTCAGCATTCTTAGATTATGTCCCATTATCAGTCCTAATGATTAAAACCTGTTTAGTGAATTGCTTTTCAGCTAACATGATAAAATCCTTAAGTAATTCACTTGTTTCACTTTTAAGAGCTAAAAAGAAAACCCAACTGAATCTACTATAATCATCAGTTATGACTAGACAAAAGGTCTTATGACTAATGCTTCTGATAGAAACTGGACCAAACAAATCCATATGCAAAAGTTGCAAAGGTTTTGTCACAGTGTTAACAATCTTGGTCTTATAGGAGGCTCTATGTTGTTTACCTTTTTGACAAGCAGCACATGTGAAATCATTTTGAAAAGATTTGTTAGGTAGACCTCTAACCAAATTCCTTTTCACCAGTCTATTAAGATTCTTGAAATTCACATGACCTAACCTTCTATGCCACAAATTTGATTCATCTAAAGAAGTCTTAGCTAGCAAACATGTAATACCACCTGTTGGAGTAATAGTATGAAGATTAAAGGTGTACATATTTTTTTGTCTGGGTACTTTAAGCAGTATTTGAGATTCCTTAGGCATCTCAAAGTCTTTAGACAATACCAAGCAGTCTTTGTCTGTGAATAGCACCTTATTCTTCTTATCACACATTTGTGATACAGAAAAGAGATTGAACTCATTCAATTCTTTTACAAAGAACACATCTTCAAATTCCAACCTTCCTGTGTTGATTTTCCCTTTGCCAGTGATTCTACCTTTGCTACCCCCAAAGGCTACTAGACCTCCTCTGAATTCTTCAAATTCAGCAAGAAAATCTTTGTTTCCTGTCATGTGTCTTGAGCATCCACTATCTACTATTCCTTTATCTTTTAATTCATCAATTAGATACCTCTTGTGACAATCCGTCAATTTATGGTTGATATTTTATTCTCAAATATTATTTAAAAACATTATTTTAATGTTATAATATGAACTCACTTATTTTTGGGAAGTAATTTGGATTTACGTCTTGAAGTAGCATCGACTACGTCTAAACCGGAGGATTCAACGTTACGTGCTCACGTTTACATACACCGTCTTTGGTGACAGTCCGGCATTTCAGAAAATAAATTTATTCGTGAATATTATTTTGGAGTTTTAAATTTGTGTTGGTTCATAAACTCACAAATTTACGAGAAGAGATTAGGACTTACGATTTTAATTTAACGTCCTTTACGACTAAACCGGAAACCTTAGGATTACGTATTTACGTTTTTGAACTCTGTTTTTGATGAGACAATTTTTATTAGATTCGTTTTGTGCCGTTGATTCATAATTTAGAAAAACGTTTTTCGTAAAACGACCCGAGGGCACGTAAATCGAGGAAACTAGAATCGAGGAGTACCCGTAAATTAATGGGGATGGGACAAGTTTACACTTGCCCACCCCCATACATGTGGCATCTAAGTAAGCTACACAACCTACTCATGTGTCAAGCTAACAAGATAAGTTAGACACATGTCTTACTTACCTTCATAAACTAGCACCAACACACAAAACCACTAGCACTCAAACCATTTATCATTTTCATACATGCAAAAACCACCAAATCCTCTCCTCTCTCTCTAAATTTCGTCCAACAATCATCAACAACAACCCTCATTTGATCTATTTTAGCCATAAAATCATGTGTTATTCATACACATGATGATGCTCCTTTGAATCCTTGAAGATTGGAGGTGATTCTAACATCCAAGGAGGTGATTTGGTGATGTCCAAGGGATGATTTCTACAAGAAGTTTACAAATATTGGTGGTCTTCAAAGTTTGTGTTGATCTATCACAAGTTCTTCCATCAAAATCCAAGCCTTGATTATAAACTACACAACCTTGGTGGTATAGAGATTGTTCTTCCTATCCTCTTGTTATTTTGATTATGTAATCTTGTATTTTCTTTATTTATGTATATGTATATGATGATGAATTATGATTAAAAATATTATGTGGGGATTTGGTGTTGATAGATTTGATAAACATGGGTAAAAAGATGGAAAAACCACATGTAAAATGGTTAAATCTTGCTTAATAAGATGGCTGTATAAAAACAGTAAGTAACCAAATGATAAACTGATAAAACAGTAAAGTGGAATCCATATACAGTAAGTATTAGGTGTTATACACATGTGAGAGTTGGCCATGCAATGGAATCATAAAAATGAGTGAGATATGATCAAAACAAGTTTAGAGTGCAAATCTGAGTACACTGTTTTGGACGATTTTTAGAAAATACTTAGAGGCTGATTCAACAGTAGCTAAAGAGTTAAATGGAGCACATATCATGTAGTTTATGTCATAAAAATTTGAGCTTCTATCTCCATATAGAACTCTAGATATGGCAGTTTTGGTGAATATGAAAATAAAAATCAGATTTTGGAAATTAAAGTATAATAGTATTATATAAGCACTCAAATAAAAATAGTATAAAATGTGAATTAAAACCCACTAACTCATATAATACATTTATATAAATATGTATAAGGTTAAATAAATGGACACTTTATAAAAATGGTAGTTGAATAAGATTTATAAGTATAAAAACTATAAACATGATTTTTACGACTTTTTCGGCTATTACCGTAAAATTGACGTTTTTGTTAAATAAAACTTAGACGATTGGACCCGTCTAATGTAAACTTTTATAAACTCATATACTGATATATAAACATATATAACAAGTAAAAACCGATAAAACCCGAACTATATAACATACGGACATTAACGGACTAAGTTAACGTTATTGGACTAATAATACAACAAAATGGACTAAAACACTTATAAACTTATTTATTGGGCTTATCCCATTTGGGCCCAACATGTAAAGTGTAAATACTGATAATACAAGTATAAAATGGATTAATACAAGTTAAAGAACTTATAATAAATTCATTGGACTTAAAATATGTAAATAGGTAAAACTAGTAAACTAGTATAAAAGTTATCGACACATAACACTAAAATGAGTGAGTGAGAATATATAAACCCACTTGATCATCATATATATATATATAATCATCATATGTATACATAATTGTTATTTTTATAAAGTCATTGGACAAGAGTCTAAGACCGATTATTATTTATATAGGTTTCCGTGATTGAAGCACGTACCGTACGTCCAAATTGCCGATAACCCGCCTTCCCACATCAACGTGAGTTCATAGCCTCGCACTCTTTAAATGTTTTTATGAAATGTTTTATAAACCCGCGAGGGAGATAACATGTTAGTTTTTATAAAATAGGACACCATTTTTCCCGATTGTTTGTTTATTGATTTGGACCCGAATGATTGTATGACCCGATTGTATGACCCGATAAATGATTAAAGGACCCGATAGATGAAATTAAATGGATTATTAAAGTTAGGTTATGTCACTAAAAGTCCCATTAGCATGAATTGTGAACTACCGGGATTTGGTAGACGCTTATGCATTTAATAGTACTATTTGGGGACGATCACCCCAGTTCGCGCCTTGACGGTTGATCCCCGTCGTGCCACATTGATTGGTAAGCGAATTTATGTATGAGAAGATTTCCATAGCGTGACCTTTGTGACGACACGCTACTTTAGATGGGCAAATTGAGTATCGGGTTAGCTACCCGTTGTTGGTTTAGTAAGGTAACAATGTCATGCGGCTTATAATAATCCAAATTTACGAAATACTACTAGACGCACCGAATTACGATGTATTGCCTGACTAGCAATACGGGGTCATACTATTGATATTATGTTCGTGTTTTGGTTTTCATAACCATATTCATATAACGGTTTTTATTTTCATACAACGTCATAAGACGTATTGTATGGTGTTTTTACGACATTGGCTCGTATAAAGATTTTTAAGGCGAACGCCTATATTATGATTTTGATGGAGATTTGTATAAAATGACTTTGGCTATTTTATGGCCTATTAAATGATTTGTACAAAATGATTTTCAGTAATAATTTTATACTGATATTATATTGATGGATTTTATTAAACTCTATGAATTCACTCGGCGTTATCGCTGACCCTTTTCTTTTAACATGTTTTATCTCAGGTACTTGAAGGTAATTCTCGGGAAGACGACAAGAATTCATGGCCCGCACTTAAAAAAATATTTTCCATTCAAATACTTTGTAAAACTTTGTATGAAATAATATGACTTGGGACCGATGTAACTTTGATGTTTATGAATGGAAATGATTTGTTATTAAACGACGTGATTTTTATGCGTTGTCTATGATGAGAGTAATGTGCTATCCCGTAACACTAACGAGTCTTCCGCTGTATTGAGTTGTATAAATTTGGGGGTGTTACAGTTTGGTATCAGAGCTCTCGTTATAGAGAACGAAAGATTTTTAAAACCAAGGTTTTGAATAAAACATTTCAAAATCTTTTAACTATAAACATTTTTCTAAAGATGTCTAAAAATCTTTTGACTATAACGGTGCCGAAGACTTCCCGAGTTACCGACAAGGCCAGACTGAGAAGTGTTATTTTAATATATATATAACTTGGATTATATATATATGATGTAATTTTATTACATGATTGTTTGATGATTATTTTGATATTTATACGAGGTATTTATACGACGTAGATTGTCACAAGAAACCCTAACTCCCCTAGTAATTTAATCGAAGCTATTCTTGTAGGAATTCTAGCTATCCTAGATCTAAACCAAGTTGTGGATATTTATGATCTCAACAAATGGTTGATATTCGTAGAAATGTAGATATTAGTTGATTACGATATTGAAAAAGGATTGGCGAGATTAAATCTGATATCGATGTCATGACGATCTTTTCTTATAGAGTGGAGTTTTACAAAACGTTACCACCTAGAAAGATGTCATCTGACTCGTTGTCATCCAATTCTTAAATTGAAATCGAAAGGGTGAATGTTGCACTTGAGGCTGTCATTGGAACCATTACCCAAAAGCCTCATGCCACTAATACCTTTCCGGGAAGTCTAGTTGAATGATCAAGTCATTTCATACTAGTGACTCATTTGATAATTGTTGTTGTAAGAGCTATAGGATTGGAAATTAAGTGTTGATTCATATCGAGCTTTTATTGCCCTATTAAGGCCTAAGAATAAGATTGAAAGTATTGGAGAATGAGGTAGGATATCGAATTGAGTATAAAATTGGTTGAAACTTAAATAAAGTAAAATTTAACTTGTGTGGAATATGAGATTGTTAAGAAGAAGTCGTTAAGTTCTTTGTTTGAATTATGAGGTTTTAAATGATTGTAGGTTCGTGTTAAGGGTTGTTCCTAGGCCATTGTCCACTAACGAGGATGCCTAGTGTCCAAGAAATAAATTGAAGAAATCTTCTTCTAAATTGAGACCGATGGATCTTCTGGGACATGTGGAACACCTAATGACTCTTTTAGATTAGTATTCATTGTGGTATCTTTTAAAAATCCCTAACTTAACTGAGACATCAGTTGGTAGGATGAGTTCTGAGAATTGTATGACATAGTGACAAGTAATGTGTTACGGTACAATTTTGACTTGTTTGTGATTAATGAAAAGACTACCTTTGATTGCTAAATTCTACATGTATCGATGTTATCTATCTTTTATTGCTTCATCCTAATGTTCGCATTAGTGATGCAACCATTGAACAAGTACTCATCTTGAATTGAGTTACGTTGTGAATTATTCTTTTTGAGTGCCATCGAGATCATGAACTTCATGATTAATTGGCTAACCTCATTTCCTATCATATTGTAGTTAGTTCTTGGTGAACAACTCTTCATCACTCTTTTGCAGATCACACATTGAATTTATAAGATACAACAGTATCCCTTAAGAAAAATTGGGTTTTCATCACCATATGGATTATTTAAAATGAGACTTATAAGTGATCGCTATCAAAATGAAGTTGTTTATAAAACACCTTGGAAAATCTTAATTGTTTTCATAACAGAGAGAATCATTGTAGATTTATTTTTGATTCTTATTTAAGAATTAAGCATGAAAATGTTTTTATTATAAACATGATGATAAAATTTTGACGAACTGAGTGTTGCATCGTTAATCTTGAAATTGTATATAGTTGCGCGCCTACATACAATTTGGAATGGACCATGCAAGGCTGATTAGTAGTCACCATGAAATTATTAATAAACACTACATTTTCATTGAATATTGTGAAAGATCAAATTTTATGAGATCTGTAAGAAGTGAAAAATAGGGACATAGTGTTAGGGACACCTACATATGTGCCTGTACCATATATTCTTCTGAGTCGAATTTACTCATCTATGGAATTTGTCTTATTTGACAATTGATATTCCCTTCTTGTACAATTCTCTCGTAGTGAGATTCTTAGGAAAAGTATTTGATTATCGAGTGTTGATACCCGACTGGATGTATTGACGTTCCTATCATTTCTTTTGATTTGATTTCATTTGAATGACCTGGGTAACGATCCGAGGAGCTTTCGAATGCGTACTCAAATTATGAAAACATGGGATATATTCATATTCATTAAATGTTTTCGTTTGTATCTGATTTGAAATTCTCTCGCGTAGATTATGCGTTGACCTTACTCTTTTTAAGGTTAGTTATGTCTCCTGATATCCTTGAAATTGTGAAGGATTATGAGTTATTGTTAGTCTTTTGAGAAGTTCACATCTTATCGACGGTAATAAAACTGAAAAGTTGATAGTGCCAGTAGAATGGATTGATTGATTTTGACATGACGACATTGTCTTAATTGATGAGAACTCGAGTAGAATTCCCCTAAAAGATAAGATGTTGATTATCAAAAGTGATCTAAATAATTCTTGACGGATGACCATATCCTGCATTTAGACTTGAAATTTTACCGTGAATGGTTATGAACTA
This sequence comes from Glebionis coronaria, assembly GCA_025667525.1. NCBI lineage: Eukaryota > Viridiplantae > Streptophyta > Magnoliopsida > Asterales > Asteraceae > Glebionis > Glebionis coronaria. The sequence goes on from CM046878.1 coordinate 154,227,232, forward strand.
GTTATAGATATTGTAATCTAGAAGAACCTAATATGAATTTATTAAAAGATGTTTCTGTTATCTGAAACTTTAGGAAGTATTTGTTGGTGAATTACCTAGACTTTCGCCATTAAGGCAAGTTGAATTTGGTATTGATTCTATTCCCGGTGCTGCACCTGTGGCGTGTGCACTGTACGACAGCACCATCTTAATTAAAGGAATTACCGTACAACTGAGAGAGTTGTCGGAGAACGATTTTATTCTACCGAGCTCGTCATCATGAAGAGCTATGGTGTTATCATTCCTTATATTTATAGATTACTGTGGACTGTGTAAATTGACAATCGAAAACGATATCCATAACTCGAAATGGAAGATTTGTTCAATCATTTACAAGGTTCTAGCAATTTGATCCATGACATGGTTATCATCAACTTCGCATCTACAAAAAGGATTATGTATTCCAATCACTACATTCGGTACTTGTAATGAACATTATGAGTTTCACGTGATGTCGTTTGGATTGACTAATACACATGTAGTATTCATAAAATTGGTGAATCACGTGTGTAGACTGTAATTTGATAATTCATGGGTGTGATCATTAAGAACTATTTGTTTGTTTATAAGAATAAGAATGAGTTAATAATTAGTTATAGACTGCCCTAAATTGGCCGAACAATGAAAACCTGTACCTTGAATATTTAAACATGGGACTTAATGCTTAATCCTTTACATAAAATGACCGTTTGATTAATGATGGTAAGATATATATATATATATATATATATATATATATATATATATATATATATATATATATATATATATATATATATATATATATATATATATATATATATATATATATATATATATATATATATATATATATATATATATATATATATATATATATATATATATATATATATATATTGGCTCTTCAAAAATTAGAAGTCATTTAAGACTTTGGATTTTTACCAAAAAGAAAGTGCAAATATGTTTTGACAAATGTTTTATCCAAAAGAACTTTTGAGGGATTATTCCCTTATACCCAGAACATTTAACTAAACTCCTGTTTAGGGGTAAATGTTTGTGTATACCTCAAGACAACCTAAGAGGGATTGAGGAAACCATTTAAACCATGACTTGAAATTTGAAATGACACCTTTTGCTTTTCAACTAAGAAAATTTTTGACCAAAGTATAAACAAAGATTTTTCGAACATTTACGGATCTCATTAATTATTTTAATTAATTTCGATAAATCAACAAAAATCTTGTTAATTAAATTCAAATTTATTTTGAACACTTTTATATAATTGGTCGAACTAAGAAATTTAAAATTTTTACGTTTACGTTTCATAAAAATTTAATACTTATTATTTAATTAATTGTAATAATTATCGACGCTTTAGACGCCGGATTGAGTAAAACGGATAAAAATGATAGTTGAGAAGAAATTAAAACTTAGAAAATATGAAGAAAGAATATCTGAGTGAATTGTGGACATGATAATTATATCATCAGGAGAGGTGAATTTAGATATCGACGCATTATGTAAAAAGTATAAAGAACCAATTAGGATGTGTTCCTTAGTAATGATGGTACAAAATAAATTGTCGAACAATTTAAAAATAGCTAATGCTTGTAAAAAAAAGATAATATAAATAATAAAAGGGGTTCGCGGCTAATATGAACCATTAGAATTGAGGAGCCGATGACGTTAAATGTATAAAAGACCACTTGTGGTTGCCTAAATATGATGTTTGTGAGATTTAGTCATGTTGGAATCTTGTAAGTATAAGTATTCTATTCCTGTCATTTCTGATTTAATGTATCATTATTAGAAGAAGTTGTACTGATGGCAAATTATGAAGGCATACACCGCCTCATACATTAGTGAACATCTAGCTATTGCAAAGGTCATCATCTGAATTTGATTCGATTTGGCTCATCGTCGACAGACTGACCAAATCTGCTAATATCATTCCTGTTAATGAGAGATTCTTGATGAAGAAATTGACTATTTTGTATTTAGAGTTGTGTAAACACGGTGTGTCTGTATCGATCATCTCTATCAAGACCCTTGCTTCGCATTGAATTTCTAGAGAATTGCTCAGAAGTCATTGAGAACGAATCTTGACGAGAGTGCTGTGTACCACCCCAATCGAAGGGACGAGGTAAAGTAACGATACAAAATACTATAAGTGTTGTTTTATGCTTGAATGATTGACCTTTGGTAATGAACCGTATAATCGCTTTCCTTTGGAGAGATTATCAATGATAATTATCGTATTAGGATCGAGATCGAATCTTGTTAGGATCTAAATATGAGAGCATCTGTAAGCAGGAGTTGGGATGAAGACACCCGACATACACCCATTGTGAGTTGGACATGTCTTTTAGGTCTAAGGTTTCCTATGATGGCGAACCTAACCTTACAAAATACCCGATCCATGAAACCTAAGATGATTGTTGAAATTAGGATATGATTATTGACTGCCGGTAGTAGGCAGGAGGTTATGTGAATATGAAATGTAGATCTTGAAGTACCAGATGGGTAGCGCAGTTATGCCAAAAATTTTAACCATGGAAAAATGAATTGATGATCTGAAAGATCATGGGATATAAGTCCCCGTTGTATGGGACCATTGAGATGATGTAAAAGATTGGTTTGAAAGGCATATAAGCTGGATCTACCCTAGGACTTCAAGAGCTGCGTGAATTATGTTTCGTATATCGAACTTGATAAAATATTTATCAAGTGAGAATCTGATCACTTCTTGATAAAGTTTAGATTAGCGAAAAGTTGCATTCATCAAAAACCCGTGAACATCATGGATAGAGAAAGTAAGTCAACATTAAGCCTGATCTTATTCCCGTAGTTATGTTTGATGAAACTCGCGTATTGTAATGAATTACACTTGTGAGAAAAGACCGAATGTGGAGGAAATACCCGCATGGCTTTAACTCTATAAGAAGCGAGTAGTAAGACGATCTTTGAAGACAAAGATCCTGTTTAGGGGTAAATGCTGTGACAATCCGTCAATTTATGGTTGATATTTTATTCTCAAATATTATTTAAAAACATTATTTTAATGTTATAATATGAACTCACTTATTTTTAGGAAGTAATTTGGATTTACGTCTTGAAGTAGCATCGACTACGTCTAAACCGGAGGATTCAACGTTACGTGCTCACGTTTACATACACCGTCTTTGGTGACAGTCCGACATTTTAGAAAATAAATTTATTCATGAATATTATTTTGGAGTTTTAAATTTGTGTTGGTTCATAAACTCACAAATTTACGAGAAGAGATTAGGACTTACGATTTTAATTTAACGTCCTTTACGACTAAACCGGAAACCTTAGGATTACGTATTTACGTTTTTGAACTCTGTTTTTGATGAGACAATTTTTATTAGATTCGTTTTGTGCCGTTGATTCATAATTTAGAAAAACGTTTTTCATAAAACGACCCGAGGGCACGTAAATCGAGGAAACTAGAATCGAGGAGTACCCGTAAATTAATGGGGATGGGACAAGTTTACACTTGCCCACCCCCATACATGTGGCATCTAAGTAAGCTACACAACCTACTCATGTGTCAAGCTTACAAGATAAGTTAGACACATGTCTTACTTACCTTCATAAACTAGCACCAACACACAAAACCACTAGCACTCAAACCATTTATCATTTTCATACATGCAAAAACCACCAAATCCTCTCCTCTCTCTCTAAATTTCGTCCAACAATCATCAACAACAACCCTCATTTGATCTATTTTAGCCATAAAATCATGTGTTATTCATACACATGATGATGCTCCTTTGAAGCCTTGAAAATTGGAGGTGATTCTAACATCCAAGGAGGTGATTTGGTGATGTCCAAGGGCTGATTTCTACAAGAAGTTTACAAATATTGGTGGTCTTCAAAGTTTGTGTTGATCTATCACAAATTCTTCCATCAAAATCCAAGCCTTGATTATAAACTACACAACCTTGGTGGTATAGAGATTGTTCTTCCTATCCTCTTGTTATTTTGATTATGTAATCTTGTATTTTCTTTATTTATGTATATTTATATGATGATGAATGATGATTAAAAATATTATGTGGGGATTTGGTGTTGATAGATTTGATAAACATGGGTAAAAAGATGGAAAACCACATGTAAAATGGTTAAATCTTGCTTAATAAGATGGCTGTATAAAAACAGTAAGTAACCAAATGATAGACTGATAAAACAGTAAAGTGGAATCCATATACAGTAAGTATTAGGTGTTATACACATGTGAGAGTTGTCCATGCAATGGAATCATAAAAATGAGTGAGATATGATCAAAACAAGTTTAGAGTGCAAATCTAAGTACACTGATTCAACAGTAGCTAAAGAGTTAAATGGAGCACATATCATGTAGTTTATGTCATAAAAATTTGAGCTTCTATCTCCATATAGAACTCTAGATATGGCAGTTTTGGTGAACATGAAAATAAAAATCAGATTTTGGAAATTAAAGTATAATAGTATTATATAAGCACTCAAATAAAAATAGTATGAAATGTGAATTAAAACCCACTAACTCATATAATACATTTATATAAATATGTATAAGGTTAAATAAATGGACACTTTATAAAAATGGTAGTTGAATAAGATTTATAAGTATAAAAACTATAAACATGATTTTTACGACTTTTTCGGCTATTACCGTAAAATTGACGTTTTTGTTAAATAAAACCTAGACGATTGGACCCGTCTAATGTAAACTTTTATAAACTCATATACTGATATATAAACATATATAACAAGTAAAAACCGATAAAACCTGAACTATATAACATACGGACATTAACGGACTAAGTTAACGTTATTGGACTAATAATACAACAAAATGAACTAAAACACTTATAAACTTATTTATTGGGCTTAACCCATTTGGGCCCAACATGTAAAGTATAAATACTGATAATACAAGTATAAAATGGATTAATACAAGTTAAAGAACTTATAATAAGTTCATTGGACTTAAAATATGTAAATAGGTAAAACTAGTAAACTAGTATAAAAGTTATCGACACATAACACTAAAATGAGTGAGTGAGAATATAAAAACCCACTTGATCATCATATATATATATATAATCATCATATGTATACATAATTGTTATTTTTATAAAGTCATTGGACAAGAGTCTAAGACCGATTATTATTTTATAGGTTTCCGTGATTGAAGCACGTACCGTACGTCCGAATTGCCGATAACCCGCCTTCCCACATCAACGTGAGTTCATAGCCTCGCACTCTTTAAATGTTTTTATGCAATGTTTTATAAACCCGCGAGGGAGATAACATGTTAGTTTTTATAAAATAGGACACCATTTTTCCCGATTGTTTGTTTATTGATTTGGACCTGAATGATTGTATGACCCGATTGTATGACCCGATAAATGATTAAAGGACCCGATAGATGAAATTAAATGGATTATTAAAGTTAGGTTATGTCACTAAAAGTCCCATTAGCATGAATTGTGAACTACCGGGATTTGGTAGACGCTTATGCATTTAATAGTACTATTTGGGGACGATCACCCCAGTTCGCGCCTTGACGGTTGATCCCCGTCGTGCCACATTGATTGGTAAGCGAATTTATGTATGAGAAGATTTCCATAGCGTGACCTTTGTGACGACACGCTACTTTATATGGGCAAATTGAGTATCGGGTTAGCTACCCGTTGTTGGTTTAGTAAGGTAACAATGTCATGCGGCTTATAATAATCCAAATTTACGAAATACTACTAGACGCACCGAATTACGATGTATTGCCTGACTAGCAATACGGGGTCATACTATTGATATTATGTTCGTGTTTTGGATTTCATAACCATATTCATATAACGGTTTTTATTTTCATACAACGTCATAAGACGTATTGTATGGAGTTTTTACGACATTGGCTCGTATAAAGATTTTTAAGGCGAACGCCTATATTATGATTTTGATGGAGATTTGTATAAAATGACTTTGGCTATTTTATGGCCTATTAAAATGATTTGTACAAAATGATTTTCAGTAATAATTTTATACTGATATTATATTGATGGATTTTATTAAACTCTATGAATTCACTCGGCGTTATCGCTGACCCTTTTCTTTTAACATGTTTTATCTCAGGTACTTGAAGGTAATTCTCGGGAAGACGACAAGAATTCATGGCCCGCACTTAAAAAAATATTTTCCATTCAAATACTTTGTAAAACTTTGTATGAAATAATATGACTTGGGACCGATGTAACTTTGATGTTTATGAATGGAAATGATTTGTTATTAAACGACGCGATTTTTATGCGTTGTCTATGATGTGAGTAATGTGCTATCCCGTAACACCAACGAGTCTTCCGCTGTATTGAGTTGTATAAATTTGGGGGTGTTACACCCCTGCACACAAATAAAACTCATTTGTTTTTAACAGGGACCCAAGCCACATTTGGCTCGGATCTTGTGGGACCTACACATTTAAGAGTTTGTACTGAAGCATTCCCAGTAATGCTACTTTTGCTCTTATACTTCATGGTTTCATTTATGTAGTCAAAGTCATAGGGTGACTCTATGTGCTGAGACTTCTTTGACTTAAGTACTGCTTTAGCGGTACTTGCTTTAACACATGATTTATCTCTTTTAGGAACCACATTTGCACTGGTTTGTTCTTATCCTTACTTCTAGGTGTTTTAACTTTTTCAAAAACTTTCTTAGAAGTCATGGAAAACTTTGGTTTTACAGACTTTAAACCAGCAGTACTTAGGTTTGGTCAAGCAGTACTTGCAGGTCTAGACTTGTCGGTACTTGCTTTACCAGACTTTAAAGGTACTAGACCTTGTTTCATAAGTACTGCCCTAGGAACAAAACTTTTGGTAGAGTTATTTTTAACCTGTTTAACTACCCTTGTGTGATCAAACTTAGGTTTGTCATCTTTAAGTTTCTGATTCCTATAAACCTGTGCATTTCTCCCATTACTGTTTTTCATGACCCTTTGTGTAGCCTTTTGTTTCACAATTTTATCTTCATGTAATGTACAATCTTTGATAAAATGATTTAGACTACCACATACATAACATCCTTTTCTTCTTAAAGAAGACCCAAAAGGTTGTTTTGACTTTACTTTTTCAAAACCTAGCCCACCCCTTTTGGCTTTATTATGTTTTACATTGTTTTCCAATATATTGCTAGGAGTTTTTACCTGCTTGGGAGTAGAACTAGTCTTAGATTCCTCAGAAACAAAGTTGTTCATTAAAGGTGGATAAACAATATTTTTGGTCACAACAGTCTTTTCTTGGGACAAAGTACTAGAGTTGAAGACATTATTAACCTTTGGTTCTTCTAACTCTATATTTGTATCATTACAAGGGGGCATGAAAATTCCTGATAATGGTGGAGGAACTGCCTTCATTCCTTCAGCATATCTATCATTTTCATGTGTATTATCTACCTCACTAGAACTATCAGAAATCCCTTTTGATAAGTCCTTGTCAGTTAAGGTTATCCCAGGTTGGTCCTCAATATATCCTAGGCCTGTTTTATCATAATACCCCATTTGTGAATTAATCAATTATCCCTAATCCTTTAGAGGATTTTTGCCAATGACTAATCACTTGCCTTTTATTACAAAGACTGGCTTTTAAAGCTTCATTTTCTGTTGATATTTTTCACAGTTGTCTTTCAAAAGCTTTTATTTCTACATCTTTTCCCCTCATTTGAAGAGTCAAAATCCTTATTTTCTCTTCATATTTCTTTTGAGCCTTTTTGTACAAAACTATATTTTCTTCTAATTTAACAACACCCTGTTTAAAAGCAGTTAATTCTACAGTGCATGTGTTAACTTTTTGATACTGTTCCTCTAGTTCTACTTTTAGGGTATTAAATTTAAGAACACAGTCTTTAGAACAAGGATGTACCTCAGTATCTATATGTGAGAGAGCCATTAAACCAAGCTCTTCTTCTTCTTCTTCTTCTTCTTCTGCCCAGTTCACCACTCCATCTACAGTAACCAATGCTTTGGTTCCTTTAGGACTTCTGCTGTTTCCTTTTGGAAAGCTTTCAGTTATTCTTGGACTGGTTCTATAGCTGTGCTTGGACTTCTGATTGCTATCCTCAGCTTTATCTCTAGAGCATTCTCTTGCAAAGTGTCCATTCCTTCCACAGTTATAGCATTCAACTTTGGACTTGTCATATCCTAATGGCTCATTAGGATCAACAGTCATTTTTCTTCCAGTCTTCTTGAAGAACCTATTAGATCTTACTGACACCATAGCAGCTTGCCATTTAAGATCCATCTCTTCAACATCAGCATCATCCATTTGGAACAAGTCATTGAGTGTTAATCTTAGCCTGTTGTCTTGTCCAGCGAAGAATGAGAAGGCATCATTGTCACTAAACAATGGTGAAGACCTTCCATGTGGATCTTGAGAGACTATTGGACTGCTTTCAATACTTTGTGGGTAAGTACTGCTTGTAAGTCCTCCAGCGGTATTTGTGAAGTATGTACCGCTGCTAGATCCACTAGCGGTATTATGAAAGTAAGTATCGCTGTTCCCATCTGATACAAAAGCCAAGTTAGACTTTGAAGTAGTCGTTGTCTTTACTTCAGTGCCTTTCACATCCATCTCATATGCTCTAAGATTGTTGTAGAGATGATCAAAAGGAATTGTTTCCAAATCATCTCTTGTGATGAAGTGCATAGCCATTGCTTTCCACTCTGGTGGAACACTTCTTAAGAATTTTAAATTAGCTTCTTCATTAGGAATTATTTGTCCATAAACTGCCAACTGAATAAGCAACCTACTGAACCTTCCATATCCACTATGTATCCCCTCTATACTGGTAATTGAGAAGTTATCAAATTCTTGCTTAAGAACAATCTTCTTAATTTTCTTAGATTTGTCATTGCCCCCAAATCTAAGTTTTATAGCATCCCACGTAGCTTTAGCATCCTTATAATGATGAAAGCTTGGTAGAATGTCTTCAGAAAGAGCCATAGCCAAAGCAGTTCTGGCTTTTCTCTCTCTGATCTCTGTTTGTACCTCCTCAGCATTCACAACAGGTAGAACATAGCATGTATTGTCTGGCAACCAGTGTACCTTCTTTGGTGTATTCCCATTTTTGATAACTTGCCATACAGTGTGATCTGTGTGATTCAAGTAATGTTCCATCTGCATAGCACATGTCTCATAATTGTCACCTTTGAGAACTGGGAGTTTAACAGCAGACAGAGTATGAGAAGGTGTTGGTGTAGAGGTAGCTACAGCATTAACGGCTTGAACACCTTGTGCTGGTGCAGGATGCACAACTTGTGGTTGTCCTTGTGGTATAGGATCAGGGTTCTGAACATCATTCAAGTGAGCATCATCACCTTCTGGTTGAGACATTGAGTTTTGGGATGTGTGGAGTGTTTGGGGTTGTGTTCTTCTTTTTCAGAGTTTCTCAACAAGCTCTAATACCACTTGTTGATCCCTTTGGTTGGATCTATATTCTGTTAAAATTAGTATAATAGTTTGTAATCAAACTAAAACATAAGTTATGCGGAATCTAACTTATAAAGCACAGAAGAACAGAATTACTTTTAACTATTCGATTCTCTTATTAATCGACTTGAATGAGGTACATGAAAGACATCGTACCTATGTTCCTTTTATAGAGTAAGGAACCCTAGAAACCTTAGAAAATTCTATAAAGATAACTATATCATAGATGATATATTATCAATATTCTAACTATTTAGGTATATCACATAAGATATACTCTAACTATAACTATGACATATCTTATACAAAGATATATTCGTCTGAATCATCATAGCAGTACTTACTTTATAAGTAGCAGTACTTACTATGTACCGCGTTAATACTAACGGTACTTACATAACACTGACAGTACTTCAAATATACTAACGGTACTTGACACTTAACAAATAATTCCCAACAAGTTAGCAAATTGAACTCTCGCTTACCCCTTTGGTATTGCTTAAGATGTTTTTGTTAAAGTTGGTACCTTCACTTTTCCGGTAGATTTTGTTGTTGTTGATTATGAGATGATTCCTCGTATTCCGTTAATACTTGGACAACCATTCTTGCGAACCGGAAAAGCTTTAGTCGATGTTGCCGAAGGTGAGCTAATTCTTAGGGTCGGGAATGATCAACAAGTGTTTAAATGGGAAAGATTACAAGAAAATCCAATGGAAAAGTGTTAGCCCTAAAATGTGAGCGCCATTTACAGAATTACATTAGATTTGGATAGGCAAAACATGGAGGGACTACTATTGACAAGTTGTCAAAGTTACTCCTTGTTTAGCCTATATATACCCCTCCATACTTCCATGGAGGGGTGAGGATTCCCATTGTTTATTTTCACTTCTCTCTCTAAAATAAACACACTCCTTTCACCTTGTAATCTTTCTCACTCAAAATGTCTAACCACTTGTTTTATCCTCCCCGACCTCCGGATCACCCCTCTAGTTAGCTTGAATCTTATGTTTAACAATTGGTATCAGAGCTAACCGGGGGTGTTTTGTGTTTATGTTTGCTTATTTACGTGCCTCTACGGATTATTAGTGTTTTATAGCTTATTTTATAAGCTTTTATGTCATGGTGGTGTTTTTGTGTTACTGTTTGTCCAAAAGTCCCCAATCCGTCCAAGAAATGTCTAAAAGTCTTCAGTTTGTCCAAAAACGTCCAAAAGTCTCGTATTTTTAATGGAGTTTGGTGGTTTTATCATTGTTTCATCATTGGTTTTATCATTGTTTACGTGTTATCTCTGTTCTTTTTCTCTCTATTATTCTATTTTCTAAAAAAAATAATCTGAAAACAATAGATCCACTTTTTTCGGAAAACCATGGAAATGGGTCAAAACCCTTTTCCGATGGTTATTCCAATGGTGATTCCGATAAAGCTTATTCCGATGGTGATTCCGATGAAGCTTATTCTGATGATGCTTATTCGGATGGCTATTCTGATGGCTATTCGGATGGTTATTCCGATGGCTATTCGGATACTTATTTCGCTGGGGTGTTTGATTTATTCCAATGGAGTGAAAAAAAAACATTCTGATCATGGTCAAACAAAGTAAATAACCCGAGACCAATCAACACTCAAAACCAACAAACTCAGACTCTATCTACTCCCTTCGTCACATGCATCTAAAACAATCATCTCCAAATATCACAATTACACCTCATACCATATTGTAGAAACTAAAAGGGGGGTTGAATAGTTTCTAGTTAGTTTTCAAAACATTTCGGCTTAATCCACTGTGCGCGGTTCCTTATGTGTACCCGCGGTTCTTTATCAATAAAGAATCGCCGATCCCTTTAGGGAACCGCCGACAGTGAACTTAACCTTTTGTTGCATGTTAAACTTTGACAATCCTTTGTATCAAATTCTCGATCAAGCTTGACTAGATATGAGATGTGTTTGATTGAAAGATAAATACTAGAAGTAAGTAAACACACAAACACATCAAATCAAGAGTACATCAAGCAATAGTCTAAACACTAAGCACACACGTACTAAGCATAAGCTTTTCCGCAACTAGGATGTTTAGACTAAGTGATGTACACTTGACCATAATCTAAACACGAAGCACACACGTACTAAGCCTTAGCTTTTCCGCAACTTAGATGTTTAGATTATGAGATGCACACAACACACAACATATAAATACATCTATAATAGTAAAGAAATAAACGTAAAGGAAAGTACCGACACGATGATTTATAGTGGTTCGGTCACGAAGCTCCTCTTCACCCTACCCCACTCCTCAAGTACACCTTACTCGATAGTTACTTCACTAGTCAACAAACTCATTAAGGTGGAGAAACCATACAAAACGTCGCTTATCCAATTTTCGACTCTAAGCTAAAAGTCGAGTCCTAATCTTAGGTAGGACCAATCTACACAACGTCGCCCACTTCACCATTTTACGACACAAGGCTAGATGTCGAGTTCTAATTAAAATATAGAACCAATCTTCACGACTCTTCGCTTTGAAGCTAAGTGAGAACTACACTAGACACAACTACATCACTTTATAGTTTAGTGAGAACTCACAAGACACAACCACATCACTTTATAGTTTAGTGAGAACTCACAACTCTTCACAACTACACAACTCTTTACCCTAGTTATGTTTTATGGCCCAACATAACAAACCTTGTGTTTTATGGCCTAAACACATAAACCATATAGATCTAAATACTTACCACTTAGATCTATGACTCTAACACTATATCCAAGTATTAACAAACTTGGATCTACACAACTAACACCTAATCCAAGGATACCCATCACTTGGATCTTCTACCCATACAAACACATCCAAGTGTACCCACAACTTGGATCTTCTACTTATACATAGTAGGAAGACTAAAAACATAACTTAGATCTATATAAGGAGAGATCTTCATCATGTAGTGAACCCAACACATCATGGTAATGATAGTGTTCTTCTCTTTGCACTTGAGAGGATAAGGAGATTGAGGATAGAATCACATCTTAAACAAGATTGATCAAAACTAACTAATCAAGGATCTAAGATGGTTTTGAAAGAAACTGTGCAAAAAGGGTTGAAAGAAAACTTGGAAATGATCAACTATTTATAGGACAACATTGCAACGGTCAAAAACACCCGCGGTTCCTTATCTCTACCCGCGGTACCTTATCAATAAGGAACCGCGGGTTCCTTTAAGGAACCTCCGCGTCGGAGTCCGTGCAAATTTGTCCTTTAGTGAGGATATGCCATCTAGGGTAGTTTATACCCTCAAAGGATATTCCTTTGGCATATGGAATATGCCAAATTCAAATTTCCATTTTCTTTTTAATAAAACATTTTCTTAAAAATAAAGTTAATTAAAATCTTTTGTCACATTTGATTAAAATGTGAGTTTTAAGAAAATATTAATCCGTGATCACTTAGTTAGGTTAATGACATGTTTGTACGTACCTTGAGTGATTCATGCCGAATGCAGTCTTGGAGGTGTCGAGAGAAGTATACAAATGTATTCTTGAGTGATTACGAGTACCTTAACATTTTACATAATGTATTGCGAATTATACGTTTGTCATCAACAAAACACAAAGAGATTATATCGACAAAGCATCGTAATGTTTGCACTAACACATATGACAATCAACAGGACTCGAAAATAAATTGAAATAAGAAAGATCTCAGTTTAGTCATTCGTGCCTTCAATTATTTATATGATCTCAAGAGATCAAACAAATGACAACGAGATGTCACCACAGATCTATGTAGAAAGAAACCCTTTCTTTTCCTTTTCGAACTCAAATGAAAATCGAGAACAAGAATGTCCTGATTAATTGTTCTTTGGTTCGAATAATTAAATTAAAAAAAGGGGATTAATAAAAACGACATGCATCATTCGAAGTTCGAACCTACCCGAGACCTTTAATTAGGATCTTGGAGAACGCTTTGTCATGTCCTAAGAACATCGAGCAGATGAGAAAAGACTGATTGTGTTTAGTTCAAAATGGATAAATGATAAGGGGTTCGTTCTTATGACTGATGGATCATAATAGCTTTATGCTTAATCTGTGAACTTTTGATATGAAAGTTTATTCTCCGGACAATTTTTTTTTGGGTCATCTGGTGGTTGAGGTGTAGGTAATAGGGAATATTGAAAGATGGAGATAATATGTTCGATTCATGGAGGCGGTGAATTTTGAGATGGAAATTTTTCTCTGTATGATAAGGATGAGAGAAAATATTGGAGATGGGGGAGGTGTATACTATGAAATGAGATTAGATTATGGTTTGACCTAAAGATTAGGGTTATGGTACATTAATATAACCAAGTCAATGGACCGGGTATATAGGTCATGTGGGCTTGTGGCAGATATATACGGGACTAGTTACAATTTTTGATGGACCAGAAAAATTGATGGGCTGAAATTTAGTGGGTAAACCAGACGAAGATTATGGATTTGGTTTAATGAGCTGGTCATAACTTTTGTGGGAAAAGCCCTGATCAAACGGATATGTCGTATGACATTTGTTTCATTTATATCTTTTAAGTCGTGAATAATGATGCCGGTTAATGGGTTCATGGTTTGATCGAAAGTGCTTAAAAGACAAAGAAAAATTTAGGTTTGAAACCTAATATTTTCGGAAAAATTTAGGTCGGTCCGCGCATCAGTTGGCCATTTGACTGACGTTGGGCTTCAATGACAAGTTATCTAGAAAAATTTTGTCCCTCAAAGACAATTCATTTCATAATTTGTTCTAGTTAACGACATTCACAACACACAACACCAAAGCAAACAAAACACTTAACGCTAAAACGATCCGATATAAGATTCACTTTAACGACAACGGCTAGTTTTGATTCTACAAAGACAATTGATCACGAAGTGAATTTGGTATTCTTTATTTGAAGTTGAAGTGGGATTTCACGAAGGCGTCTACTTATTTCATCATCGAGCCTTCCTTCTATTTTTCTACCCCTTTTCTTCAAACCCAGTCTATCGATTGATGACTTGCTTGGGCGATAAAATTTATGATTGAGACTTGAATTATCTAGTTTCCACTGTCAAGGGGTGGATGGTCGACGACATGGATTACTATCATTTTTGGGAGCTTTGTTACAGTTCTCAGTGTCACACGCAGTTGCTCGTGTGGATAACTTGAAGAGGTATAAGAGACTTGTTTCTGCACCGTTCTTCAATCGACATAAGTGCAAGCTTAAGTAACAAATTTGGGGGATTGTACTTTAGTTTCAAGTGTGGAATATCAGTTTTACTTCACATGTGGTCACAACAAATAGCCGAATGAATTCGAGGTTGGTAAGTTAGACAGAGAGAGATGTAATCAGCAATCAATTCTCACGGGATATTTACGAGCCTCATAACGACGATGGTACTTCATAGTCTTAGCAAAAATATTTCAAAGTTTCTCAACGACTTTCACAAGTTTTCAAGACATTTTCTTAAGACTAAGAACTTATCGAGTATATGGACGTCCACGATAATGATGCTTCCGAGAGTTCGAAATCATCATTGGGGAAGATCGTGTACTTTGAAGTAATCGGATCAACTTCCAGGGGGAAGTAGTGTACATGGAATGGTATCTACTTACTTTATATGATTTTTATGAAGTATTATAC
The DNA here is from genome assembly GCA_025667525.1 of Glebionis coronaria. Lineage (NCBI taxonomy): Eukaryota > Viridiplantae > Streptophyta > Magnoliopsida > Asterales > Asteraceae > Glebionis > Glebionis coronaria. The sequence goes on from CM046878.1 coordinate 154,242,392, forward strand.
AGGCGTAAGAAGAATTGTTGTTGATTTCCTACATGTTACCCCAAACGGATTATCACCAAAAACCTAAACGACATGAAACTGTATAGAAGTATTGTTATTTGGTGTGGTTCTTCTACAAATTTCCGCTGTGCACTTAAACCGATGAGCTAGAATATTATTCAAACTGTCAGAATCTGCTTAAGATACAGATATTGGTTTGGGGGGAAGCTGATTCAGAAACTTCGTCAAAAAGAAGTCTATGAAGAAAGTTTTTAGTACATGTTGCATGAATTGGGGGGAAGTTAATCCAAATCATGCATATTACAATTGTTCCACAACAAGAAAAGACAAAGAGGATTCAAGCTGAGGTACAAGTTATGAAGACAAGAAGAATTAAAAGACATCCTCAGCATTGAAAGCGCCTTGGAAGACTTTATTGTGTTGTATTTTTACTTGTTAGGAACATTGTAAGTAATTCCATATGTCTCCACATTGGGGGAAGATTGTTAGCCCTAAAATGTGAGCGCCATTTACGGAATTACATTAGATTCAGATAGGCAAAACATGGAGGGACTACTATTGACAAGTTGTCAAAGTTACTCCTTGTTTATCCTATATATACCCCTCCATACTTCCATGGAGGGGTGAGGACTCCCATTGTTTATCTTCACTTCTCTCTCTAAAATAAACACACTCCTTTCACCTTGTAATCTTTCTCTCTCTAAAATGTCTAACCACTTGTTTTATCCTCCCCGACCTCCGGATCACCCCTCTAGTTAGCTTGAATCTTATGTTTAACAAAAAGAATCGGCGAAAATGATTGATGTGCTTCAAGAGGAGTTACTTACTACTCCTTTGGAAACTACAAAGCTTGATGTCAATGATTTTGTGATACACAACAATCCTCTTTTCGAGACTTTCTATGATAATCCACTTTTTCAAGAACATGTGGACGATTCTAATGATTCTCTTTCCAATTTAGATGCTCCACCAATCTATGATGAATATGATGATTATACTTCCGATTTGAATGCTCCACCAATTTTTGATGAATATGATGATTCTATTTCCGAGTATGAAGACATGTCGGTTTATGATGACTTTGATGATGCTGACACTCTTTCGAGTGATTCTTCAAGTTTTGTGTCTTCTAATGATGATTTTGCTCCTATTTTTGATGAGGGTCCTCCACCAACAACGATTGATACTACTTTAGAGGATTACTCTTTTGAGGAAGATTTTGCCATCTTTCTCAACACTTACTTTCATAATGAGCATGATTCTCCTACTTTGGATTTTAATTATGGCCTCTACCCTCCTTCGGACTTTAAGAAACCCATTTCAAAGGAGAAAAAACCAGAAGACACCAACATTCGCAGTACTTATGTTTTGACACCTCTCTTTCCACCTTCTTCGGATGAGATTATGGAATCATCTTCAAGGTCTACTGAGTGTCATTCTTATTTTCCCCTAAAGGAAAAGGTGTTCGATCCAGGTATCAAAGTTTTTGAGCCATCTCAGTATCCATCTGATGAAATAAAAGGAAAGACTTTTGGAAAATACGGAGCTATGCTTTCACCTTACCATACCTTCTACCACCGTGATCAAATTTTGCTTAATGGAACCTCGCCTACTCTTCTTTGGCTTGTGCTCTTCACCTTAGGCTTATGCTACTTGTTGAATAAGAACCATGTATTTGACCCCGGCAGATTTTCTTCAAGGTTTTCTATGAACTTTCAACCATAGTATTCGGGGTCGAGTCAGGCTCTTGACTCGGTTAAGAAAAACAAGAGCTTCTCGGGAGGCAACCCGATGATCTATCCTTCTTTATCCGTTTTTCATAATAAGTGTAGGGGGGGCCCTAGTAGGTGTTTGTTGTTTTCTTTCTTATGATGTGCAGTGATTAGAGCTTTCAAATATTCACTTTTGATGATTTTTGACGACCCGTAATTCCGTGTATCCGTCTTCCCGGTTCTATCCTAAACTCTTTTGATTCACTATTTTATATCCATATATGTTGAAATAGGAACCACTTTAGTTGTTTCTTCCTGAGCAAGATTTAAACAACATGCACAATGTCCTAAGTGTAGGGGAGTTTACTTCCACATGCTTAAACATTGAGAACAATGTTTATATTAAGTGTAGGGGAGACTTCTATTGAAGTTAAGTGGGCTTTTCCATGAATATGGCCTCATTTTAACCGAAAAATTGATTATTCGACAATTTTCAAAAATTTTGATCTATTTTGGCCTAGTAGTATCTTTCTTTGTTATCGTTATTTTCTTTCATTTTATGTATTTATTTCATTTCATGAATAAAGTCAAAATAAATTATTAAATAAAATGGTTTTAACAAGTTTAGATGTCTTTGATATATTAAGCCTGTCGTGAATATTTTGACTCAACTCGAGTTTACTTATTTGAGTTTACTCTAGCTAGTATCCTTAACCATGTGGACCTTAATTGGTTTATTAGGCAAAGCATCCACGATTCTCATTCTTTGAGATTTTAAATTGTGGAGAACGAGAGATGATAGAGTCAATTATAAGTTTTGTATTCTTTCATGAACTTATGTGAGTTAATTATAAGCTTTTTCTCCCATCGCTTGTCAATATATATATGCAATAAATAAGTTCGTACAATTTGAAAAATTACTTAGCTTCTAGCCCAAGATCGTTTAAAAGTTGCTCCAGATTAATTAGAGTTCATAGCCAAGGCATAACTTATTGAAGCGGGATGCGAAGATTGGCGAGTCCAAAAAGGCCCTAACAAGGCATGAGGGCTACATTTTGTTGCTAAAGATCCAAGATGATGTGAAGAATCATTTATCAAAAATCAATATGAAGGATCTAGATACACGACGAGAAGCAATTACTCTCATAAAGATCATGGAGAAGTCTATCCGAAAAGACCCTAACAAGGTATGAGGATAAATAGGTCCAAGTCCGAAAAGGAGGCAGATCGTTGTATATCAAAATCCCAAATAAAGATTGAAGAAAAATGAAGAAGTCGTGGTCTAAGTTTGAAGAATCTCTCAAAAACTTCAAGTGAAGAAATTCCAGTTATGAAGAGAAGACCATTATTTCAAGAACGTCTCTCAAGATTCAAAGTATGAAGTCAATGCCAAATATCGATTTGAGAAAGGTCTCAAATCGTGAAACGAGTTATGCCAAGATATGAACTTTATGAGGTTTCGAGAAGCAGTTTTAAAAGATTTTGTCCTTTAGCTAACTATTGATTAAATCGTCCTACTTTATTTTCAGCCTTAAGAAATTATCGAAATAAGTCAAAAATGCATCCTCGTGATCATTCAAGATAAAAATAAAATACAAGAGATACACCATAGGAATAAGGGGCTCTAAGTGAATAATTGAGCCACATGAGTAAGTGATAGCTTTACTAACTTATAATAACAATGATCTCGTTTTTAAGCTTGGTGTGGGGAACGTGAAACTTGAGGGTGATTAGTATTCATGACACCAAAGCCCTAATTTAAGTCTTAGTTTTCTTTACAAGTTTCTTCCTTCAAACTATTTCGAAATTTCCTATCTTTTTAGTTTCCTTAGTGTCGTAGTATGTAATATAGGCCAAGGTGGGTTATTTACGAGGAAACTGTAAATCTTGCTTTAAAATTAATGCATTACAAGAGGACATTGCAATGGTCAAGTGTAGGGGATTTAATAAGTGTGAAAACACTTATCCTTTTACCACTTAAAACAAAGAAAAACAAGCCAAAACGTGTATTTAATATCGTAAAAGTCAGAATTATGCGTGGTTTGTGTTTTTGTTGTGATTTAGGACCAAAAGATGAAAAAGGAATAAAACACGGGCTTTCGCGGGCTTTTATCGAAGAAAAAGACGAGAGACAAAGTCGAGAAAGACGAATTAATTAAGAAGACGAGAAGACAAAGAGAAAGAAGGAAGCAACAACACCAACTACTCTTCCACCTATAAATAGACTAAAAGTCTTTCATTTGTATCATTAGTTAGTAGTTATTAGTTTAATTTTCAAGTTTTAGGAGTAGGTGTAAACTTTACTTTTCTCTCATTTCATCTTTAATCTTTCATCTTTAATCTTTCATCTTTAATCTTGTTTTGTTGAATCTTTGATCTTCATCTTTAATTTCAAGCTTTTCAATTAATCTCATTCTTCCTTTCTTGTTTTTAATTTTGTGTTGATTTGGTTGATTATCATGTAGCTTATTTGACCTATTTGCTTATTTGATTGAAGTGCTTATTTCATGTTTTTATTAGTATTATGTGGTTGATTTTTATATAGCTTATTGTGCTTATTGCTTATTTTGTGATTTGCTTATTTTGATTAAGTAGGTTTTATAGTTTAAGTTTTTAAATTAGATCTTACTGATTTGGTTGATTTGGTTTTTGTTAGTTTTTAATTTGTGTTTAGTTTGGCTTATTTTCTAGATTAATTTTGCTTATTTTTGGCTTATTTTTGTTCCCTGTTTTTAGGATCTAAGATTTTGATTTGGTCTGTTAGTTTGTGTACTCTCAACTTCAGATAAGGGTTTGTTTATCCGAAGATCATCATTTTTGTTTTATCTGAAAACAGTATTTTGAATTTATCCGAAAAACCTTTAGTTTCAATTATTCCGAAAAATCAGTTTTACTTTAGTTTATCCGAAAATAGTTTTTATCCGAAAATAGTGTTTTATCCGAAAATAGTATTTGTCTCCGAAAATAGTAATTTTATCCGAAGACTTCTATTTATCCGAAAATTTCTATTTTATCCGAAGATTTACTCATTTATCCGAAAATATGTTATACCCATTTTATCCGAAGAAACTAAATTATCTAAAGATACTAAAAAACATTTATCCGAAGATCTAGTATTTTATCCGAAGAAGTACATAAAAAGTTTTATCTGAAGATGTACAAAATAAATTATCCGAATTTGCTGAAGGCTTGTTTCCGAATATGGCTACCATTTATCCGAATTGCAAAATCATTCAGAAAATTCATATTGCACTCATTTTTCTTCCCGCCATTTTTTTTTGTCCCTTTCCTTCCAACATGTATCTAGTTTCTCAGCATTTTTATTATTTATTCCAAATGTCGATTTAATTTTTATCTGAAGGTTAGTTTAATTTTTATTCTGAAAGTCAGTCATTTTTAGTTTTATGTTTCCGCAAATTTTTGTTTTAGTATTCTATCCAAAAGTTTTAGTTTTAAGTTTTTTAAGTGCCTTGCTTTACTTTTCTTTATTATTTGTCCTTTGTCTTTAGTTTATTTTTAATACTTATTGTCTTATTTACTTTTATAAGTAGCTATAGATAACCACATATTTTCTTTTATCAACCAAGAACAACTGAGTCACACTAAAATCCAATATCAATTCGAATCAAAACGAAGAACATATTTATTTCACATCAAAATTCAGTTATTAGACCGGCGTAGAAACCATAGTATACGCGGACTCGGATCATGCAGGAGACTATGTGGACCGAAAAAGCACTCGTGGAGTTTTTACCTTCATGGGTTGTTGTTTAACTTCTTGGTTCTCCAAGAAACAAACCGCTCTTGCTATATCCACCACGGAAGCCGAGTATGTGAGTGCCAGTAAAGCTTTTCAACAAGCTCTATGGATGAAGCAAGCGCTTGTTGATACGGGATTTCACTTAATGATGTTCCCATCATATGTGATAATAAGGGTGCAATAGACCTTAGAAAAAATCCTGTGCAACACTCGTGAACCAAGCACATAGAGATTCGCCACCATTTCCTTAGGGATAATGTTTAAAACGGGAACATTTCAATTGAGAAGGTGCCCTCAGTAGAAAACTTATCCGACATCTTCACTAAGCCACTTAAGAGGGAACCTTTTAATTACTTGCGTCTAGGTCTAGGTTTAATGGAACATATTCCTTAATTGCATATCTCATTTATCGAGTCCTTTTCTCTTTTAAGTCTTTTCATTCTTTGAGTCATTGAGTCTCTTAAACTCCTTTTGAAAAATCCTCTTCTTTTTTTCTAAATTCTCAAAGTTCTTTCGAAAATGGTCGAGAAATGTTTTTGCATTGTTAATTCAATCTAAAAACATTTTTTATAGCTTCTTGCTATTGACAATGAGCATAAATAACTCATATATATGGGTCCCTCTAATATATCAAGAACGAAAATGAATTATGGAGGATCATTGTGCCATGACTATGTGTCTAGATTAACACACCTCCAACATTGATTTTATTTTTAATCCATGTATTTTAGTCTAAATCTTGTTTGATAAGTCCTTATGTGTTCTCTATGTCTAAAATTGTTTTTTTAGCTTGTCTCTATGATTAGTTAGACTAGCAAATTAGGATTTGCTGAATTAGAAAATTCTCCTTATCCCCCAAAACACACCCTTTGTACGCTGTTCTCCAAATATCCCGCGGGTCCATATATATATGACACCGCAGGTGGAGATAAGGAACCGTGGCCAGAGCCTTTAGATTTCGAGTTTTTTGTAACTCCAAATTTGCTCCAACACTTTTTGGAATCTTTGGTTCAAACCTTTGACCATCCTAAAAGTTTCTTATGCTTTCTTTATTTCACCCTAAGTATTTTGCATCCTTTCTCATATCAAAATGTCTTATTCACCTAATGAAAGCCTTGATTCTCCTCCATTTTCCCCAATCTCTTTAAATCCAAATTCACCCAAGAACGCTCAAAATCACATTTCTTCGCCTTCTAAGAATGTTGATTGTGGAACCACTACCTTTCCACCACTTCCTTTTTGTGTTCTTCCTCCTTTACATGATAATGTCATGTATCATGGAGCATATTGTCAATGTTGTCAATATCAACATCTTCCTAGTCAAACCTCCTCTTCACTATGACTATGAGATCACTTGTAACACCCCCAAATTTATACAACTCAATACAGCGGAAGACTCGTTGGTGTTACGGGATAGCACATTACTCACATCATAGACAACGCATAAAAATCGCGTCGTTTATTAGTAAAGCATTTCCATTCATAAATATCAAAGTTACATCGGTCCCAAGTCATTATATTTCATACAAAGTTTTACAAAGTATTTGAATGGAAAAATATTGTTTAAGTGCGGGCCATGAATTCTTGTCGTCTTCCCGAGAATTACCTTCAAGTACCTGAGATAAAACATGTTAAAGAAAAGGGTCAGCGATAACGCCGAGTGAATTCATAGAGTTTAATAAAATCCATCAATATAATATCAGTATAAAATTATTACTGAAAATCATCTTGTACAAATCATTTTAATAGGCCATAAAATAGCCAAAATCATTTTATACAAATCTTTATCGAAAATCATAATATAGGCATTTGCCTTAAAAATCGTTATACGAATCATTGTCGTTAAAAACACCATACAATACGTTTTGCAACGTTGTATAGATTAAATAAAACCATTATATGAATATGGTTATAAAAGCCTTAAAAATCATTATACGAGCCAATGTCGTAAAAACGTCATACAATACGTCTTACGACGTTGTATGAAAATAAAAACCGTTTATGAGTATGGTTATGAAAACCAAAACACGAACATAATATCAATAGTATGACCCAGTATTGCTAGTCAGGCAATACATCGTAATTCGGAGCGTCTAGTAATATTTTGGTGATTGGATTATTATAAGCCGCATGACATTGTTACCTTACTAAAACCAAAACGGGTAGCTAACCCGATACCAATTTTGCCCATCTAAAGTAGCGTGTCGTCACAAGGGTCACGCTATTGAAATCTTCTCATACATAAATTCGCTTACCAATCAATGTGGCACGACGGGGATCAACCGTCAAGGCGCGAACTGGGGTGATCGTCCCCAAATAGTACTATTAAATGTATAAGCGTCTACCAACTCCCGGTAGTTCACAATTCATGCTAATGGGACTTTTAGTGACATAACCTAACTTTAATAATCCATTTAATTTCATCTATCGGGTCCATTAATCATTTATCAGGTCATACAATCGGGTCATTCAATCATTCGGGTCCAAAATCAATAAACAAACAATCGGGACAAATGGTGTCCTATTTTATAAAACTAACATGTTATCTCCCTCGCGGGTTTATAAAACATTTATAAAAACATTTAAAAGAGTGCGAGGCTATGAACTCACGTTGATGTGAGAAGGCGGGTTATCGACAATTCGGACGTACGGTACGTGCTTCAATCACGGAAACCTAGACAAATAATACTCGGTCTTAGACGTTTGTCCAATGACTTTATAAAAATATCAATTATGTATACATATGATGATTATATATATATGATGATCAAGTGGGTTTACATATTCTCGTTTACTCATTTTAGAGTTATGTGTTGATAACTTTTATACTAGTTTTCTCGTTTTACCTATTTACGTGTTTTAGGTCCAATAAGCCTATTATAAGTTCTTAACTTGTATTAATCCTTTTTGTACTCATATTATCAGTACATATACTTTCAAGTCGGGCCCAAATGGTTTAAGTCCAATAATAAGTTTATAACTGTTCTTGTCCATTTTTGTTGTATTATTAGCCCAATAACGTTAATTTAGTCCGTTAACGTCCGTATTTCTTATAGTTCGGGTTTTCTCGGTTTTCACTTGTATTAGTTACTTAAACATCAGTATATGACTTTTATAAACTTTACATTAGACGGGTTTGGTCGTCTAAGTTTTATTTGGCGAAAAACGTTAATTTTACGGCGATAGCCGAAAAAGTCGTAAAAATCAAGTTTATAGTTTTTATTACTTATAAACATTATTTCACCACTATTTATATAATTTATCCATTTGATTAACCTTATATATATATATTTATATAAATAAGTTTTATAAGTTAGTGGGTTTTTATTTTACATTTTATATATTAAAATGTGAGTGCTTATATAATAGTATTATTCTTTAATTTCCAAAAATCTGATTTTTAACTTCATCTTCACCAAAACTGCCATATCTTGAGTTCTACATGGAGATAGAAGCTCAAATGTTTATCACATAAACTACATGATATGTGCTACATTTAACTCTTCTATAGCTACTGTTGAATCATCTTTTAAGTATTTTCTAAAAATCGTCCAAAACAGTAACTTCAGATTTATACCCTAAACTTGTTTTGATCATATCTCACTCATTATTTTGATTCCATTGCATGGCCAACTCTCACATGTGTACAAGACCCATAGCTTACTGTAAATACATTCCACTTCATCATTTTATCAGTTTATGACTTACTTCTTTACTGTTTTATACAGCCATCAAATTTAACCAAGATTTTAACCTTGTTTCTTATGGTTTTTCACCTTTTTATCCATGATTATCAACAACAAATCCCCACATAACATTTTTATCATCATATAATCATCATAAATATATACAATAGGAAATAAAATACATGTTTACATAATCAAAATAACAAGAAGATGAGGAGGACAATCTTTATACCACCAAGTTGATGTTGGTTGTGATGAAAACATGGAATTTGATGGAGAAACTTGTGCATAGCCAAGACCATCTTCAAGACCACCATGCTCCATGGACTCCTTGTGGAAAAATCAGCCCCAAGACATCAAGAATACTCCTCCTTTGATGTTATAAGTACCACCAATCAATAGGGTTTTGAAAAGGGCTTCAACATATGTAAGTATAACATATGGTTTCATGGTTGAATCAAGATCAAAGGGTGTTTTTGGGAGAGATATGGGACGGCAAACATAGAGAAGGAAGAGAGGATTGTGTGTGTTTAAAGTGGTTTGCATGGTGAGAAATGGCAAGAATGGTTTTGGTAGCTAGTTTAGTGGTTTAGTGGAAGCTTACTATGTAAGCTACTTTAGACAAGTGTTAACAACTTGCTAAAGTTGTGACACCTCACAAGTGTTGGTGTGTTTTGGCCGCCCCATGTATATTAGTGGGGTGGGATAATGTATTTTGTCCCACCTCACTAATTTACGGGTATTCCTCGATTCTAGTTTCCTCGATTTGCGTGCCCTCGGGTCGTTTTACGAAAAACGTTTTTATAAATTATGAATCAACGTCACAAAACGGATCCAATAAAAATTGTCTCATCAAAAACGGAGTTCGAAAACGTAAATACGTAATCCTAAGGTTTCCGGTTTAGTCGTAAAGGACGTTAAAATAAAATCGTAAGTCCTAATCTCTTCTCGTAAATTTGTGAGTTTATGAACCAACACAAATTTAAAACTCCAAAATAATATTCTCAGATAAATTTATTTTCTGAAATGTCGGACTGGCACCAAAGACGGTGTATGTAAACGTAAGCACGTAACGTTGAATCCTCCGGTTTAGACGTAGTCGATGCTACTCCAAGACGTAAATCCAAATTTCTTCCCAAAAATATGTGAGTTCATATTGTAAATTGTTTTCAAATAATATTGAGAATAAAATATCAACCATAAATTGATGGATTGTCACAGCATTTACCCCTAAACAGGATCTTTGTCCTCAAAGATCATCTTACCTTACTACTCGCTTCTTATAGAGTTAAAGCCATGTGGGTATTTCCTCCACATTCGGTCTTTTCTCACAAGTGCAATTCATTATAATACGCGAGTTTCACCACACATAACTACGGGAATAAGATCAGGCTTAATGTTGACTTACTTTCTTTATCCATGATGTTCACGGGTTTTTGATGAATGCAACTTTTCGCCGATCTAAGCTCTACTAAGAATAATCAGATTCTCACTTGATAGATATTCCATCAAGTTCGATATACGAAACATAATTCACGCAGTCTTTGAAGTCCTAGGGTAGATCCAGCTTGTATACCTTTCAATCCCAACTTTTACATCATCTCAATGGTCCCAAACAACGGGGACTTATATCCCATGATTTGTCAGATCATGAATTCATTTTTCCAAGGTTAAAAATTGTGGCATAACTTCGCTACCCATTTGGCACTTCAGATCTACATTTCACATTCACATAACCTCTTGCCCACTACCGGCATTCAATAATCAAATCCTAATTTCAACAATCATTTCAGATCTCGCGGGTCGGGTATTTTGCAAGGATAGGTTCGCCATCATAGGAAACCTTAAACCTAAGAGACATGTCCAACTCACAATGGGTGTATGTCGGGTGTCTTCATCTCATCTCTTGCTTACGGATGCTCTAAGATTTAGATCCTAACAAGATTCGATCTCAGTCCTAATACGATGATTATCAATGGTAATCTCTCCAAAGGAAAACGATTATACGGTCTATTACCAAAGGTCAATCATTCAAACATAAAACAACACTTATAGTATTTTGTATCGTTACTTTACCTCATCCCTTTGATTTGGGGTGGTACATAGTATTCTCATCAAGATTCGTTCACAATGACTTCTGAGCAAATCTCTAGAAATTTGATGCGAAGCGAGGATCTTGATTTAGATGTTCGATACAGGCACACTATGTTTACATAACTCTTTTGCATTTATCATTAACGGGAATGATATTAGCAGATTTGGTCAGTCTGTCGACGATGACCCAAATCGAATCAAATTCAGATGATGACCTTTGCAATATCTAGACGTTTTACTAATGAATGAGGCGATGTCTGCCTTCATAATCTGCCATTAGTACAACTTCTTCAGACAAAGATACATTTAGTCGTAAAATGACTTAAATAGAATACTTATACTTACAAATTCCAACATAACTATATATCACAATCTCCATAGTTAGGCAACCACAAGTGGCCTTTTTCAAACATTTAATGCCATCGGCTCCTCAATTCTAATGGTTCACATTAGCCGTGAAACCTTTCACTATTTATATTATCCCTTTTTTTTCAACATTATTTATTTTTATATCGTTCGGCAATTTATTTTTGCACCTTCATTATTAAGGAACATGTCCTAACTGGTTCTTTATCTTTTCTACATAATGTGTCAGTATTTATATTCACCTCTCATGATGATATAATTATCATGTCCATAATTCACTCAGGTATTCTTTCTATATTATGCGTCAGCAATTACGTTCACTTTCTCCTGATGAAATAAATATCATAACTGTATTTATTCAAAATTTCTTTCTTCACATCTTCTATGTTTTAGTTTCGTCTCATCTATCATTTTTATCAGTTTTTCTCAATCTGACGTTTTAAAGCGTCGATAATTATTATAATTAATTAAATAATTATTAGTTAATTTTTATGAAGCGTAAAAGTTTTAAATTTCTTAGTTCGACCAATTATAATAAAATGTTCAAAATAAATTTGATTTTTAATTAACAAGATTTTTGTTGATTTATCGAAAATATTTAATAAGATTCGTAAATGTTCGAAAAACCTTTGTTTATACTTTGGTCAAAGTTTTCTTAGTTTGAAAAGTAAAAATTATCGTTTCAAATTTCAAGTTATGGTTTAAATGGGTTTCCTCAATCCTTTTTAAGTTATCTTGAGGTATACACAAACATTTACCCCTAAACAGAAGTTTAGTTAAATGGTTTGTGTATAAGGGAATAATCCCTTAAAAATTTCGTTGTTAAAACATTTGTCAAAATATATTTCCATTTCTTTTTGGTAAAATCCAAAGTCTTAAAAGGGCTCTTAATTTTTGAAGAGTCAATTTATATTCCATTATCCTTTTAATTACATAGTCTAATCATGTAAAGGTTCAAGTCTTAAGTCTTATGTTAAATATTCAAGGTATATGTTTTCATTGTTCGGCTAATTCAGGGCAATTTATAACTAATTATTAACTCATTATTATTCTGATAAACAAACATATAGTCCTTAATGATCACGAGCATGAATTTATCAAATTACAGCCTACACACGTGATTCATCATAATTATGAATACTACATGTGCATCGGTCAATCCAAACGACATCACGTGAAACTCATAATGTTCATCACAAGCACCGGATGTAGTGATAGGAATAGATAATCTTCTTCGCAGATGCGAAGTTGATGATAATCATGCCATGGATCAAATTGCTAGAACCTTGTAAATGATCGAACAATTCTTCCATTTCGAGTTATGGATATCGTTTTCGATTGTCAATTTACTCAGTCACAGTAATCTATAAATATAAGGAAAGATAACACCATAGCTCTTCAGGATGACAGGCTTGGTATAATAAAATCTTTCTCCGACAACTTTCTCAGTTGTACGGTAATTCCTTTAATTTAGATGGTGCTGACGTATAGTGCACACGCCACAAGTGCAGCACCGGAAATATAATCAATACCAATTTCAACTTGCCTTAATGGCGAAAGTTTAGGTAATTCACCAATAAATACCTCCTAAAGTTTCAGATAAGATAAACATCTTTTAATAAATTCATATTAAGTTCTTTCTAGATTTCAATATCTATGACTATTTCACAACCATTCACGATATAATTTCAAGTCTAAATGCAGGATATGGTCATTTACCAAGAATTATTTAGATAACTTTTGATAATCAACATCTTATCATTTAGGGAAATTCTATTCGAGTTCCCATCAATTAAGACAATGTCGTTATGTCATAATCAATCAATCCATTCTACCGGCATTATCAACTTTTCAGTTTCATTGTCGTCGATAAGATGTGAACTTCTCAAAAGACTACTAATGACTCATAATCCTTCACAAATTCAGGGATATCAGGATACATAACTATTATCTAAAGAGTAAGGTCAACGCATAATCTACGCGAGAGAATTTCAAATCAGATACGGACGAAAACATTTAATGAATATGAATATATCCTATGTTTTCATAATTTGAGTACGCATTCGAAAGCTCCTCGGATCGTTACCCAGGTCATTCAAATGAAATCAAATCAAAAGAAATGATAAGAACGTCAATACATCCAGTCGGGTATCAACACTTGGAAATCAGATACTTTTCCTAAGAGTTTCACTACGGGAGAATTGGACAAGAAAGAATTGTCAATTGTCAGATAAGACAATTTCCACAGATGAGTAAATTCGACTCAGAAGAATAGATGCTACAGGCACATATGTAGGTGTCCCTAACATTATGTCCTTATTTTTTACTTCTTGCAGATCTCATTAAAATTTAATCTTTCACAATCCTCACAGAAAATGTAGTGTTTATTCATTAGTTTTATGGTGACTACTAATCAGCCTTGCATGGTCCATTCCAAATTGTATGTAGGCGCGCAACTATATACAATTTCAAGATTAACGATGCAATACTCAGTTCGTCAAAATTTTATCATCATGTTTATAATAAAAACATTTTCATGCTTAATTCTTAAATAAGAATCAAGAATAAATTTACAAAGATTTTCCTTGTTATGAAAACAATTAAGTTCCCAAAGCGTTTTATAAACAACCTCATTTCAATAACAATCACTTATAAATCTCACTATGAATAATCCTTATAGTGATGAAAATTCAATTTTTCTCAAGGCATACTGTTTCATCTTATAAAAAGAATGAGTGATCTGCAAAAGAGTGACGAAGAGTTGTTCACCAAGAATTAACTACGATATGATAGGAAATGAGCTTAGCCAAATAATCATGAGGTTCATGATCTCGATGGCACTCAGGAAGAATAATTTACAACGTAACTCAATTCAAGATGAGTACTTGTTCAATGGTTGCATCACTAATGCGAACAATAGGATGAAGCAATAAAAGATAGATAACATCGATACATGTAGAATTTAGCAATCAAAGGTAGTCTTTTCATTAATCACAAACAAGTCAAATTGTACCGTAACACATTACGTGTCACTATGTCATACAATTTACAAAACTCATCCTACCAACTGATATCTCAGTTAAGTTAGGGATTTTTAAAGGATACCACAATGAATACTAATCTACAAGGGTCATTAGGTGTTCCACATGTCCCGGAAGATCCATCGGTCTCAATTCAGAAGAAGATTTCTTCAATTTATTTCTTGTACACTGGGCATCCTCGTTAGTGGACAATGGTCTAGGAACAACCCTTAACACGAATCAACAATCAATTAAATCCTTATAATTCAATCACAAAACTTAACGACTTCCTCTTAACAATCTCATATTCCATACGAGTTAAATTTTACTTTTATTCAAGTTTCAATCAACTTATACTCAATTCGATATCCTACCTCATTATTCAATACTTACAACCTTATTCTTCGGCCTTGTAAAGGCAATACAATCTCAATATGAATCAACACTTAATTTCCAATCTTATTAGCTCTTACAACAATAATTATCAAATGAGTCATTAATATGAAATGACTTGATCATTCAACTAGACTTCTCGGAAAGGTATTAGTGGCATGAGGCTTTTGGGTAATGGTTCCAATAACAGCCTCAAGTGCAACATTCACCCTTTCGATTTCAAATTTAAGAATTAGATGACAACGAATCAGATGACATCTTTCTAGGTGGTAACGTTTTGTCAAACTCCACTCTATAAGAAAAGATCGTCATGACATCGGTATCAGATTTAATCTCGCCAATTCTTTTTCAATATCACAATCAACTAAATATCTACATTTCTACGAATATCAACCCTTTGTTGGGATCATAAATATCCACAACTTGGTTTAGATCTAGGATAGCTAGAATTCCTACGAGAATAGCTTCGATTAATTTACTAGGGGAGTTAGGGTTACTTGTGACAATCGACGTCGTATAAATACCTCGTATAAAAATCAAAATAATCATCAAACAATCATGTAATAAAATTACATCATATATATATATATAATCCAAGTTATATATATATTAAAATAACACTTCTCAGTCTTGGCCTTGTCGGTAACTCGGGAATTCTTCGGCACCGTTATAGTCAAAAGATTTTTAGACATTTTTAGAAAAATGTTTTATGGTTAAAAGATTTTGAAATGTTTTATTCAAAACCTTGGTTTTTAAAAATCTTTCGTTCTCTATAACGAGAGCTCTGATACCAAACTGTAACACCCCCAAATTTATACAACTCAATACAGCGGAAGACTCGTTGGTGTTACGGGATAGCACATTACTCACATCATAGACAACGCATAAAAATCGCGTCGTTTATTAGTAAAGCAATTCCATTCATAAATATCAGAGTTACATCGGTCCCAAGTCATTATATTTCATACAAAGTTTTACAAAGTATTTGAATGGAAAAATATTGTTTAAGTGCGGGCCATGAATTCTTGTCGTCTTCCCGAGAATTACCTTCAAGTACCTGAGATAAAACATGTTAAAGAAAAGGGTCAGCGATAACGCCGAGTGAATTCATAGAGTTTAATAAAATCCATCAATATAATATCAGTATAAAATTATTACTGAAAATCATCTTGTACAAATCATTTTAATAGGCCATAAAATAGTTAAAATCATTTTATACAAATCTTTATCGAAAATCATAATATAGGCATTTGCCTTAAAAATCGTTATACGAATCATTGTCGTTAAAAACACCATACAATACGTTTTGCAACGTTGTATAGATTAAATAAAACCATTATATGAATATGGTTATAAAAGCCTTAAAAATCATTATACGAGCCAATGTCGTAAAAACGTCATACAATACGTCTTACGATGTTGTATGAAAATAAAAACCGTTATATGAGTATGGTTATGAAAACCAAAACACGAACATAATATCAATAGTATGACCCAGTATTGCTAGTCAGGCAATACATCGTAATTCGGAGCGTCTAGTAATATTTTGGTGATTGGATTATTATAAGCCGCATGACATTGTTACCTTACTAAAACCAAAACGGGTAGCTAACCCGATACCAATTTTGCCCATCTAAAGTAGCGTGTCGTCACAAGGGTCACGCTATTGAAATCTTCTCATACATAAATTCGCTTACCAATCAATGTGGCACGACGGGGATCAACCGTCAAGGCGCGAACTGGGGTGATCGTCCCCAAATAGTACTATTAAATGTATAAGCGTCTACCAACTCCCGGTAGTTCATAATTCATGCTAATGGGACTTTTAGTGACATAACCTAACTTTAATAATCCATTTAATTTCATCTATCGGGTCCATTAATCATTTATCGGGTCATACAATCGGGTCATTCAATCATTCGGGTCCAAAATCAATAAACAAACAATCGGGACAAATGGTGTCCTATTTTATAAAACTAACATGTTATCTCCCTCGCGGGTTTATAAAACATTTATAAAAACATTTAAAAGAGTGCGAGGCTATGAACTCACGTTGATGTGGGAAGGCGGGTTATCGGCAATTCGGACGTACGGTACGTGCTTCAATCACGGAAACCTAGACAAATAATACTCGGTCTTAGACGTTTGTCCAATGACTTTATAAAAATATCAATTATGTATACATATGATGATTATATATATATGATGATCAAGTGGGTTTACATATTCTCGTTTACTCATTTTAGAGTTATGTGTTGATAACTTTTATACTAGTTTTCTCGTTTTACCTATTTACGTGTTTTAGGTCCAATAAGCCTATTATAAGTTCTTAACTTGTATTAATCCTTTTTGTACTCATATTATCAGTACATATCGGGCCCAAATGGGTTAAGTCCAATAATAAGTTTATAAGTGTTCTTGTCCATTTTTGTTGTATTATTAGCCCAATAACGTTAATTTAGTCCGTTAACGTCCGTATTTCTTATAGTTCGGGTTTTCTCGGTTTTCACTTGTATTAGTTACTTAAACATCAGTATATGACTTTTATAAACTTTACATTAGACGGGTTTGGTCGTCTAAGTTTTATTTGGCGAAAAACGTTAATTTTACGGCGATAGCCGAAAAAGTCGTAAAAATCAAGTTTATAGTTTTTATTACTTATAAACATTATTTCACCACTATTTATATAATTTATCCATTTGATTAACCTTATATATATATATTTATATAAATAAGTTTTATAAGTTAGTGGGTTTTTATTTTACATTTTATA